>SJYV01049294.1:13374-64941 GCA_006410875.1 Neotragus pygmaeus | reverse complement strand
TTTTTTTTTTTTTTTTTTTTTGGCAATGGATTGCTGCTGCTTGGCCTCAGTGAGTTTTAAATTCTTTTTCTTAGCCACCCGAATCTATTTTGTAACAGTCTCTGTTTACCTACCACATCAATGTGATTTTATCTGTTTCTTTAAGCATTTCATCCATAGCTATTTTATAGTTCCTGTCTGGTATTCTAAAATCTGGAGTTCTTGGTGATCTAAATTTGTTTGTTGTTTGTGTGGAATCTCTTTCTTTTTTCATTTATCTATGTGGCTTTGGTGATGTTTGATTATAAGCTGACATTTGGTTGATACTTATCTGCTTGAAATCTGTGGCTCAAGTTGAGGATGCTTCCTCCAGATATGATTTTTATTCATGTCTTTCAGGAGCCTAGGACTGCTGAAAACCTGCAAGCATTTCTAACCCATATTTGGAGCATCAGGAGTCGTAGACATCCCTCCCTTTCTATCTCTCCTCCGTCTTGTCGCTGACCTAACAGCTTAGTTTCTGGATTGTAGGACAAATACCGTCATTTCATTTGCCTTCTCAGAGGCATGAGATTCACTGAGTTGTTGTTTTTTCTTTTGGAAAGTTCTCTATTTGCTGCGACACAAGCAATATAACAAAATTGTGTTTTCTGTAAATTCTAGGTGTTTTGTAAGAGATTATCTGGTCCACTGCCACATCAAAAGCAGAAGACTTTCAGGTCTCACTTCTTGATAGGTTGGTAAGGCACTAGGGTCGTGCTTGAGAACAATAAATGGAAATCATTAGACTAACCAAACTAGGCTAATTTTTTTAAATAAAATAGACAAGAGCTGGATTGTCCTCAGCTGAGGAAAGAAGCTAAACCTGGAAAACAGAGAGGATCTGTAGCAATTTGGGGAAGGGAAGAAGAAAAAAGGGGTAACTGGAAAGAGAAACAAACTCTATGGGATGAGTCTGATTTAAGCTTTTGCTGTTTGGTGAGAGATGTGACTCATAAACCAACTACAAATACATCTATGTTTTACAATAATGTGAATTCATATCAATTTTGGAAAAAGCAATGAAATTCTGAATTTGGCTCTGAGGTAGGTGGGAGTGACAGTCAGGGTCTATTACCTACATTTGATCATATCTGGAGAATGAAACTTACTTTGATCTTCTTTTTTGGTCTCTTGTAGAAGTGTCTTCACTATATTAAGATGTAATATAAGTCTCATAGTTTTTACAGCATACTAATATAAAAATTCATTTGAAGAACATTCCGTCTTTTACAAAAACACATTTTAATATATCTATTAAATTACTTAGTGTACCTTAAACAGGAACCCACACATAACAAAATTTCACCTCAAATTCAGTACCAGGAAAAACTTTGCCTTGTTAGAAAAATATGTTTGTTTCTTTTTATCAGACTAAATAACCCATATGTCTCCTGTCTCAACTCATTTTCCTTAGCTCCCAAAAAAGTCAGATCTAAACTAAGCTCACTTGGGTGCCTGGCCCATCTCTGTCTCTGATCCTGCGTGTGTTAAAAGTAGCTTGATTCATATTAAGTCATAAGAGTAACACATATTCATTATTCACTGTAGAGAATATAGACACAGAAAATGAAAAACAAAAAACAGTTGTTACTTTTGAAACTTTACTGTAGATTCTCTGGTTATACCATCCCTACCCCCACCCAACTTTATTGTTATTATTTGATGGCCAGAAGGAAAAACTGACTTGGACTTATGCAGGGGAAGGAATTTTTCTTTTTCTTCTACCCACTTAGGTTCATTGGCTGGGACTCTGCAAATTAGACTGACAAAAGATAAGTTAACAAGGAAAAACAAGTACATCACAGACTTGGGAGAACCCGGTGAGATTATAAAATATCTTAGCAAAGAACAATAATTTTGTAGAGAAGTGACAAGATAAAACGACTTTTAGTTTCTGGGGGCAACAGATTACAGGAAGGCAAACAGATGGGGAAATGAATGGTGGATAAGAGTTCATTTCAGCCAGGTTCGGTATGGAGGTAACTCTGGTGCCTTCTCTGGGCTGATAAGGGTCTATAATGGCCTCGGTGATTAACTTCTGACCTTCCTGATAGAGAGGAGTAGGGGTACATATTTATGAATTTACATCCTGTACTTAGGCAAACAGGGGAGGACAGAGAGCTTTTCTTGTATCTGCTCTTTTCAGATGCCTTCAGCTCAAGTTAATCATGCCAAAGTGGCATATTTGGGGGTGGCAAATCCTGCTATCATTCAGTTATTTAAACAATAAAAGGTATTTATTAGAAGGATCTGGTAAGCGCTCAGAGTTCAAGTGGAACACTCAGGGTTCAGAATGCACAGGAACCATGGCAGTCTTCAGAAAATGGAAATCACAGACAATCTCCCTAGGACTCATCTCCAAACTGCCTGTCAGCCAGCACGGAGCACTGTGTTAGCAATCCCACTAAGACTGCAGGGAATCAGGCAGGGACTAAGAGCCAGTACAAATGAGGGTGGTGTGCTTCTGTTACCATCAAAGTAAACTGGATAAAAAGGAGTGTTTTCAAACCACCTGTTTTTCCTCCTTTCTGTGGTGTCACAGCCAAGTGTTCATGAATTTATGTTGCCCCACACCTACAACCACTGCTTGTGAGAAAGAAACCCGGGCTGACTCTCATTCTGGTGGGTTTTTTGAGCGGATATCAGTGACTGAGGACTGTGGTTTTCTGCTGCCTCCACGCCCCTCCTACCCTTTATCTTGCCAAAGACAACTGGGTGATGAGAGAAGTGAGAAGAGAAAGTCCACACTGGACTGGAGGGTGTAGTCCCCGTAAGTACATTACACACATGCATGCTAAGTTGCTTCAGTTGTGTCCAACTCTTTATGACCTCATGGACTGTAGCCTACCTGGTCCTCTGTCTGTGGGATTCTCCAGGCAAGAATTCTGGAGTGGGTTGCCATGCCCTCCTCCAGGGGATCTTCCCGACCGCAGGATCAAACCCATGTCTGTTATGTCTCCTGCATCAGCAGGCAGGTTCTTTACCACTAATGCCACCTGGAAAGCCCATATTACACATAATTAAAGCAAAATAAAAGTGGATTCTATTTATTTTAAAAATTATTAGGTGATCTGAGCCTATTCTACACCCTCAACAAATGAGAAATGAAAGGCAATATCCTCAGATGTGCATCTAAAGCAGTACTTTGTTATTACTTAAGGGCACATTCATTTATAGAATGCTAGTGCACTTGGTGATATTAATATTAATTTTGAGGAAAGAGTTTTGGCAGTCAACCACATTTGGGAAACATTGCATAATATGTTATATTTTTGGATATGCAGAGTGCCCTGTATCAAACTAAAAGCTCTAGGAAATTCTACAATTTCTTTGCTGTCTCTCTAATATATAAATATATACACTAAAATTATACAGTGATTATATTCTACAGAGTAAGTAAAACTATAGACATTTTTCTTTGTTTTGCTTTTCCTTTTATTCTGATTTTGATATTATATTCCAATTTTGATATTACATTCCGATTTTTATGTAACACATATATTTAAAAAGTTAAAATTTATATAAAATATATGACAATTTAAAGATTATTTTAAAACTAAAGATTAAATAACTGTTAAATACAACAAATAAGGAGAATTTAGTCTCATCCAACACTAAAAGTGTTTGATAATGTCTCCCATTATCTATTAAAATATAGCACACTGTCCATTAAATATCTGAATTGGATATGTGCCGAATGAGCAAAGCAATATCAGAATGTCTATAAGATTAACGTACTATCGCTATATCATGACACAAATACTCATCCATAAGATATACTGTATTATCAATTTAAAAGTTCTTCATATTCTTTTACCATTATGAGTAACAAGGACATTATTTCAAATGTCCTTTGAAACCAGGGGTTGGCAAATTTTTTAGATAAAGAGTCAGATGGTAAGTCTTTTAGAATTTGCAGGCTATATAGTCGCAGTTGCAGGGCTTCCCAGATGATTCAGTGGTTAAGAATCTCTCTGGGAAATAGATGGGGAAACAGTGTCAGACTTTATTTTTGGGGGCTCCAAAATCACTGCAGATGGTGACTGCAGCCATGAAATTAGAAGACGCTTACTCCTTGGAAGAAAGTTATGACCAGCCTAGATAGTATATTCAAAAGCAGAGACATTACTTTGCTGACTAAGGTCCGTCTAGTTAAGGCTATGGTTTTTCCTGTGGTCATGTATGGATGTGAGAGTTGGACTGTGGAGAAGGCTGAGTGCCGAAGAATTGATGCTTTTGAACTGTGGTGTTGGAGAAGCCTCTTGAGAGTCCCTTGGACTGCAAGGAGATCCAACCAGTCCATTCTGAAGGAGATAACCTTGGGGTTTCTTTGGAAGGAATGATGCTAAAGCTGAGGCTCCAGTACTTTGGCCACCTCATGGGAAGAGTTGACTCATTGGAAAAGACTCTGATGCTGGGAGGGATTGGGGGCAGGAGGAGAAGGGGATGACCGAGGATGAGATGGCTGGATGGCANGTCATGTATGGATGTGAGAGTTGGACTGTGGAGAAGGCTGAGTGCCGAAGAATTGATGCTTTTGAACTGTGGTGTTGGAGAAGCCTCTTGAGAGTCCCTTGGACTGCAAGGAGATCCAACCAGTCCATTCTGAAGGAGATAACCTTGGGGTTTCTTTGGAAGGAATGATGCTAAAGCTGAGGCTCCAGTACTTTGGCCACCTCATGGGAAGAGTTGACTCATTGGAAAAGACTCTGATGCTGGGAGGGATTGGGGGCAGGAGGAGAAGGGGATGACCGAGGATGAGATGGCTGGATGGCATCCCGGACTCGATGGATGTTAAGTCTGGGTGAACTCCGAGAGATGGTGATGAACAGGGAGGCCTGGCGTGCTGCGATTCATGGGGTCACAAAGAGTTGGACACGACTGAGCGACTGAACTGAACTGATAGTCTCAGTTGCAGGGCTTCCCAGATGGTTCAGTGGTTAAGAATCTGTCTGCCAAAGTAGGAGACAGAGGAGATGTATGTTCCCATTCCTGGATCAGGAAGATCCCCTGGAGCAGGAAATGGCAACCCACTCCAGTATTCTTGCCTGGGAAATCCCATGGACAGAGGAGCCTGGTGGGCTACAGTGCACGGGGTCACAAAGAGTCGGACCACGACTGAGCATGCATACACTACAACAAACTCAGTTGCAATTACTCAACTCTGCAGTCTCAGTTAAGTGCAGTCACAGACAACACCTAAACAAGTGTGTACAGGTATGTTCCAGGAAAGCATATTGATGGACACTGAAATTTGAATCATGTTCTTTTCATATGTCATTAAGTATAATGACATGTTAATTTTCTTCCAGTCATTTGAAAGTATAGAACCATTCTCACTTCATGGGCCATGTGCAGTCCCCTCCCACATCACAGTAGCATATGGGAGAAGTGAGGCTACATAATGGACGCAGTTACAAGGACTATACTTTTCTGTCTTGGATGCATGCTCTCTCTCAGGTCTCTGCCATGTTGTGTGGTGAGGTCCACCAGGCAAGGAGCCAAAGCCACTACCCAATGTTCAGAGATGAACCGAGGCCTCCTGACAACACGCATGAGAGTAAGCTTGGAGGCTGATCTTCCTCTTCCAGTCGAGCCTGTAGATGACTGCAGCCTTGGCTAACAGCTTGCATACAACCTCATGGGAGATTCTGCAATAAAATCACCCCACTAACTCTCCTTGAATTCTAACATCACAGAAACTGTAAAACCGTTTATTGGGCTTCCCTGGTGGCTCAGTGGTAAAGAAGCCACCTGCCAAAGCAGGAGACACGGGTTTGATCCCTGGTCTGGGAAGACCCCACCTGCCGCAGAGCAACTAAGCCAGTGCAGCACAACTACCAAGCCTGTGCTCCAGAGCCCGGAAGGCCTCACCACTAGAACCCATGCACTCTAGAGCCGACGGTCTGCAACAAGAGAAGCCACTGTAACGAGAAGGCCCCGTGCCGCAACTAGAGAAAAGCCCGCAATGAAGACCAGCACAGCCGAAAAAACAAACACACACACAAAAACTGTGTATTCTTTGTAGCTGCTAAGCTTGGGGGTAATTTTTCATGATTCATAAATTAATACAGCACCTATATTCGTTCAAGGTCTGTTGGGCTCCTAACACTAACCCTTCACATATCGCTGCTCTCAAGAACACTCTGCTGTGACTCGAACCCAACAGCTTGTGTGGGTGCCTGGTCTATGAACCTTGCTGTACTAAGACACTCCCTGAAACCAAGCCTTAACTCCAGCCTTTGGAATGACTGTGTGCTACATGTGGAACTAGTGAAAGAAGAGGGGGGAAATGTTCCTACACATTATTTTCCATAAAACACTGGTCAGATTTTCTGAATCTTGTGGCTTAAAGTATCCTTCCCTCTCAAGAAAAAATAAGAAATTTAGTCACTGCTTCTTAACCTGCTATATAAATCTCCAGCTCTCCTCAAGCACCCTTTTCAGTATCTTTGCACACAATAAATTTTGTCTTTGAGAATTGTGCTTTATTTTTTTATCAGTCACCTGATTTTCCTTTATAATGCACAATCTGTTCCACTGTTTATTGCTTCTTACTTGTCAGTATTAAAGGTCCTGTGATTGTTCAAGATGACATTTTGTAAAACATAAGGCAGGAAAAGCAAGAAAATAATACTCACTCTGCCAAGTCAATCACATGATCCTGACAGAAGCTTGGAGCCAGGCCCGTCCTCATTAGCAGGAAATCATCTTATTGTATTTTGTGATTTCAGTGCAGTGGAATGTTCATAAACACCTTCTATACAAGTGATTGGGATAGAAAGTGATTGGGATTGTGCATTCCATTTCATTGTAAAGGGGGTTGTTAGTCCTGAGCATGTGGGCACATATGTGCAGGAGGCAACGAGAAACAAGAGGTGGGAAGTGGGAAATACCCAGTTGTTCTAACTTCCCTTGTTCGACGTGTTTCTTAATTAATCAGAGAACTCTAAATTCAGAACAAACATCAAGAGGTCTTTAAGAGGGCTTCCCTGGAGGTTAAGAATCCACCTGCCAATTCAGGGGACATGGTTCGATCCCTGGTCTGGGAAGGTCTCACATTGCAGGAGGTGGGGAGTGGCTGAGGCAACCAAGCCCATGGCAGCTACTGAGCCCTCGCACCCTAGAGCCTGTGCTCTGCAACAGAAGAAGGCACTTCAGTGAGAAGCCTGTGCGGTACCTTCACTGGTCCTTCTTAGGGAAACAGCACCTTTTATTGGGGGAAATGATTCTCTCTCCAAGCATTCAGTTTTAAAAATTCTAGTTCCAGTGATTCCTGAGTTTCAGCTGAGCCTCTCCCTCTGCTACATATGGCTTCATTCACTCTTCATTTTGTTACATAATATACCCAGCTTTCCCTAAACTGGTTAGAACAGAGTTACTTTACTTGCAACTGCTTGCTAATGAATCCCAACTAATTCAGGTGTTGTGTTGTGATATAAATAAAAGAATAAGAAACACAATGCATATTAAAAAGAAAAAAGTAGAGAACTGTGTAAGAGTGTATAAATACAATTATCTGCTGGTGCATCATGTGGTTTTCAGCTAAAGTGAATTTGAAAAAAACAGTATTATATTTGTGACAAAAAATATTAAAATTGCCATAACAGCTGCATGCTAAAAGACATCTATTAGTAAGTAAAATATGCCCATCACTAAACCTCTTACCAATCAGATACAACCTATAATACTGTGTTACAGCCAGACATTTTGCCATTGTTCTGTGCATTCACAGAGTAAGAAAGTTTGAACTGGAGACGATGAAAACATTCTGGAGATGGGTGTGGGTGATGGTTACATGAACAATGAACGTGTTTAATGCCACAGAACGATATTTGTTTTTGTTTAGTTTAGTTATTGTTGTTTAGTCGCTAAGTAGTATTTGACTCTGCGACCCTATGGACCATAGCCCAACAGGCTCCTGTTTTATCAGTTTCCAAAAAAAAAAAAAGGTAATAATGATTGCCTTGTGAAACAACATTTAAGGTCATCAGTTTGAGGTAATAATACTAGACAACTTAAAACTATAGTTTTGTTTCAGACAAAAAAAAAAATAGCTATAGTTTATTGAGTTTCTATACATGACTGATACTCTTGTGAGTTTTATATATTCTCACTTGATTCTATCATTGAACAAATGATTTTTTAAAATAAGGGGTTTCTAATAGGCTAAATAACTTAGTTTGTTCAAAGTCAGCCAGCTTGTAATCAGCAGAACTGAGATACAAACACATCCATTAAACTCCATCCCCACCTTCTTTGAAAATTTATATCAATGACAAGAAATTTTCCTATTACTTTGACATTTATTAATTATATCTTAAGAAGTTGCATTTTATTGTTCCACAGATGTCATTCCTAATGCAAGTTGCCCAGCATTTGTAACACCTCATATTTGGAAAGTAATTTATTTTTTCAAGTGCTTTCCCTTTTCTCATTTAATTTTCATGACATTGGGAAGGAAGTATTTTAATTCCCGTTTTGCAAAAAATGAAAAATGAAATTCAAAGATTGAAGTGCCTTGTGTAAAAGAAACCAATTAGTGACTGAGCCAGGATTCAAACTGAAGTGCTCTTACTCCATGTTCAACCCCCTCTTCAATACCTATGTGGAAACTGGCTAGAGTCTGTGGGGCTGTTGAACAAAAAGTTGAGAAAAAAAAGTGAAATTTTAAAAAGACTTTCAAACAATTCCAAAAAGTTATCATCTTCTTCCCAGCTCCATCCACCAAAGTAACTAACATTAAGTTTGCTGAATACCCTCTAATTTTTTAATATGCTAATAAAAGCATATATAAACTTATTTGTGGGTTGTTTTTTTTAGTGTTTTTAAATACTATCATACTATAGATGTTATTTGAAATTATATTTTTCCTCTTTATTATTCTACATAAATCATATGGATATAATTACTTTTCAAGATATTGAAAAAACATATAAGGACATATTTAAAATAAGACAGAAATTCAATGCAACAAATACTTACAGAGTACCTACAATGAGCCAGGCACAGTTCTGTGCATTCTGGGGATACAACAAAGAACTTAGTGACTCAGTTGTGTCCAACTCTTTGCAAGCCCATGGACTGTAGCCCACCAGGCACCTCTGTCCATGGGATCTTCCAGGCAAGAATCCTGGAATGGGTTGCCATTTCCTTCTCCAGGGGATCTTCCTGACCCAGGGATCGAACCTACATCTCCTCTGTCTCCTGTGTCTTCTGCATTGCAGGAGGATTCTTTATCACCAGCACCTCCTGGGAAGCCCTAGATAAAAATGCACACCCTTAGGGTTCCCTGGTGGCTCAGAAGTTAAAGCATCTGCCTCCAATGTGGGAGTCCTGGGTTCAATCCCTGGGTTGGGAAGATCCCCTGGAGAAGGAACTGGCAATCCTCTCCAGTATTCTTGCCTGGAGAGTCCCATGGATGGAGAAGCCTAGTAGGTTACAGTCCATGGGGCTCATGGGGTTGCAAAGAGTCAGACACCACTGAGCGACTTCACCTTAGGCTTCCACAGTTTGCCACTGTGTAGCTGCCCTATCTTTATCGTTAATAGTTTTAAACTTATGTTTGCCAATACAACAAGCAATTTATTATTTTAACAGTGGCATAAATTCTATAGTATGGATATATGAGAAGCGTTTTCAGCCATTTATTCATTGGTTAACATCCAATTTACGCTTGGTTTTGATTTTCACAATCAGAGCTGCAATAAGCACCCATAACACAACAGCAACAGTTACATATATCCGATTATATACAGTGACGCCTTTATTTCTTCTGAAGGATAGGTCTTTTAAAGTAGGATTTCTAACTCTATATATACATATATATGGTTTAATAAAGTTGGAATAAATTCATCAGATTACTACTAGGAGGCCTGATTTCCCCACATCTTTACCAACACTGAATTTAAAAGCCTTTCAAATTTTTTCCTATTGATAGGCCAAATAATTTGATGTTACTAATTCAATCTGCATTCTCCTGACTCTTCTACTAGAGACGGTGAGTATCCTTGTGTGTGTGTTAGTTCCTCAGTCATGTCTGACTCTTTGTGACCCCCAAGGACTGTCGCCCACCAGGTTCATCTGTCCATGGAATTCTCCAAGCAAGAATACTGGAGTGGTTTGCCATACCTTTCTTCAGGGGATCTCCCCTAACCAGGGATCGAACCAGGGTCTCCAGCATTGCAGACAGATTCTTTACTGTTCGAGCTACCCAGGAAGCACAAATAGTGACTATTTGCATTTCCACCTAATAACAGTTGTTAATACTAGATTCAGCACTGGAATGTGCACTATCTCATTTGATCCTCACAGCAAGCACATCAAAGAGATAGCATCTACTTCCCCCTCCGTTATTTTACAGATGAGAAAACCATTTCCAAAAGGGGGTGAAACTTACACAAGGTCACACAACTAGCAAAGTGGTCAAGTGTGGCTTTTATCAAGTCTGATTGTTGTGATTCTGGGCTTAATCACGGCACCAACTGCTTCTGCTGCCAGGAACATTTTCAAGCCATTTCCTCCAGCATTACTCACTCCCTTCTAGTGAAGTCTGAACAAGTTGGTTAAATTAGCAAAAACTTAAAGAGTCCTTTTGCCGAAGACAGTATGGTAGACGCTATTGGGAAATCTGAAGAGGCCAAGATCCTGTGCCAAAATCTTCTTAGGGAACCAAAATACACTACCTATGAGAAGCATGTGGGTTCCCTGGTTCCTCGGATGGTGGAAAGAATCTGCCTGCAATGCAGCGGATCCTGGTTCCACCCTTGGGAGGGGAAGATCCCCTAGAAAAGGGAATGGCTACCCACTCCAGTATTCTTGCCCTCCAGGCTCCTCTGTCCATGGCGTCACAGTCAGAGATGACTGAGGGACTAAAACTTCCATTTTCACTTTTTTAAACAAATTAATATATATATGGATATATGTCAGTATTTTTAGAAGGAAAATAACAGCAATGTTTGTGGTGTGGTGGGCAAATCTATCCAATGTCAAGGAAACAAATGGCCATACCCAATTCTCCAGCTCTACAGAATTTAATACCCTTCACAGAGTAGTGTGGGGAATATTGCAGACCATCCTGAAATGAGAATTAAAGCTGATTTATTATTTTTTTTTTAGATGACCAGGTTTTGTTCCTTTTAAAAAACAAAACAACAAAAAAGCTGATTTATATATGTAGAATATAGGAAACAAATCACTTTCGAGATGGAGCTGTTTCTAAAGAAAAGTATTACTACTGTGAGTGAGCAAAAACCACCGAACGGACTCATCTTGCCCCTTCGTCCTCACTAACCTGCTTCTGCATTCCCCAGGTGTGCTCCGCGGCCCTGGTACTATCCACGAGGTGGTGCTGAAGCAGGTGATCATTCCCGGCTATGTGAAGCCATTCCCGGTGGAGCCGTGACACCATTGGTCTCCCCTTGCCTCCAAAATCTCGAGCTGCCAACCGACGTCTGCATGCTTAATATGCACACCTGAACTCTGCGGGTGTCGCACCGGGTGCCCTGCCAACAATCTTTTTACTGATCCCTCCTCTTGGCCACTGTCACCATGCCTGGGACCCATGCCAATTCCTTTGACAGGGTTATAATAGCTCATCCTACAAGAACAGTGAAAATGTATGTGATTCATTACACGGTTTCATTCTTGAGATAAGGACGTGCATAATGGAAATACACACCCAAGAGAAGATGTAGCTCCTTGACTATGTATTGGTTATTTTCTTTTTCTTTTTTTGCGCGCATTCCTAGTCCAGGATGGTTTGCAATCCACATTAGATGGAATTGCTAGTATCCTCAGCCTTGTCCCCTAAGCTTTGGAAAGACATGTTTCCTGAGATTAAAATCACTAGCTAACGGTTTCCTGCCCCGCTTTGGCCCCTCAGCCTCCTCCTGCCTGGCTGCAGCCAGATCCGCGAGCAACGGAGTCCACAGCTCTTCGCTGTGCGAGGGGATATCCAGATCCCGATGTCTTGCGGCTGGATATAGTGCCTCTTAAACCCAGGATCTCCGCGCTCCTTCCCATCCTCCCCTCCGCCCGCCCCGCGCTGCCCTAGGAGGAGCCTAAATGTCCGCTTCCCCCGCTGAAGGGGATTGTAATGCGTAAACAGGATTAACTCTCTCTCCTCCCGCTGCGCGGATCGGCCCGCGGCCTGCGGGCCGGAGTGAGCCCCATGGGTGTGCGGAGCGCGCGGCTCGGGGAGTGGGGGATGTGGGAGCACCGGACCTCGGAGCTGTCCCTGGGGCCCGCTTCTTCCCCGAGGGGGGCTGGGGGCCACAGCTTGCGGAGCTGCTCCTGGGGAGCCGGGGCTGACGGCCGCGACGGCTCGGGCTCCTAGCGGCAGCCTCCGCTCCGCCACCGCCCTCTCCCTCCCCGCGCTTCCTCTCCGCCCACCGCGCTCCAGCCGCCCGGTCGCCGCCGGCTCAGTCCTCCGCCCCCTGGAGCCGCCGCGCCCGCCCGCGCCCAGCCATGGGAGACCTGCCGGGCCTCGTGCGCCTCTCCATCGCCCTGCGCATCCAGCCCAACGACGGCCCGGTTTTCTACAAGGTGGACGGGCAGCGCTTCGGCCAGAACCGCACCATCAAGCTGCTCACGGGCTCCTCCTACAAGGTGGAGGTGAAGATTAAGCCCACCACGCTGCAGGTCGAGTGAGTGCGGGCGCGCGCCGCGGCTGGCCGGCCCGGCTTGGGATACGCTGGGTGGAACGAGGCCCCCGGGACAGCCAGAGCCCCTTCCGGGCGCCTCTTGCCTCTCACCTCGCCCAGGGGGCCCAGGAGGTTTTGTTGGGGGGAGGTGTGAGGTCCGCTGTCTGCTCCCTAAGTCATCTCCTTCGCTATTCTCGCTTCCCTCCACGCCTGAAGGGTGAGGTGTTTAAAACTGCAACTGGAAGCCAGGCGATTGGGGGCTTTTTCTTGTAAATTTCTCATCCCTTCTGTCCAGCCATTGATGCGGACCCTCAGGCGGCCGGGGTGGGGCGGAGGGGAGAAGCTCGCCTTGGGCTTCACCTACCGCAATTCCGGTTCATCTCCGCCGGGTTCTGCGAGACTGAAGGCGGGAGAAAGGCTGAGTTACGAGGTATAAAATTGGGGGTGGGTGATTATTGGGGCTTCTTAAGGATGCTCGCCACTCATCCATCAGCCATTATGAGCCTGGAATCCCGGGGCTGGAAGAGCAAGACGGAGGGCAGCCTTCCCCGCTTAGGCCTAGTTTCCCTTGCCTGGTGTGTTTCTTTTTCTCCGGAATTGTCTGTTCAGCCTGGTGATGGGATTAGCAGCATCCTTAACAGCAAAAGGATGGTGGTGTGTGTGTATCTGTGTGTGTGTGTGTGTGTGTGTGTGTGTGTGTGTGTGTGGCAGAAATATCTCTCCTCTGCTATCAGAGGTTAATGTATCCAGTAAACCTCGGGCTAGAAAGTCAGTGTAAAAGAGTGCAGGAACGGGAAAGTATCCTTTACCATAAGAGGTGGAGTCCTTTACCTCTCAGCTTCTACCTAAGCAGGGTGTGAAGTCTAGTGTGGAAAGAGGAAAGAAACCTCCCCGTATTGTATCTACTACCATTTGTTGAGTTCAGAAGGTGGGGTGGAGAAGGCTGATAGGTTAAGTCTCCCCCAGTAGACCTTAATTCAATAAAGTTGTGTCGGCCTTCTAGGTGCCAGGCTGCAGTTTAAAGACCTAGAATCAAACCTGGGTTGATTCTGATGCTCTTGGTCTATTTAGTTGTCAGCATCCCCAGCAGCGCCAAGCATCCATTATCCTCACATTTCCCAGTGTTCTGTTCATCTAGATATGATCTAGACTTTTCCTTTCCCGTTTTTCCCGGCAAACCCTTCTACCAAGTTACCTAGTCTAGTTCCCTCAGGATAGTTCTCTATTTTTCAAGTTAATCTAATAACAAATTTGTGATAATGATAAAACTTTTTTTTTCCTGTTATACTTTAATTTTTTCAAAGTGCTTCAATGCCCTAACCAGGGGTTCTCAAACCTGAGTGTACCTCAGAATCACCTGGAGGGCTCTTTAAAACACAGATGACTGAATCTCACCTTGAGTAGATGTAGTAAACTCTACCACTACAGCGGAGCTTAAGAATTTGCTTTCTGATAGGTTGGCAGGTGATACTGACATTGCTGGCCCAGGGATGACACTTCAAGAACCATTACCCTAACATGAGGAAATGATGCAGTGAGGATTTTTGGTATATGCCTGGCTTGAGGAAGTATACCCCCCAAATCATGGGACCCCTAATGTTCTGTTGTTGGAACAGAAAAAAAAAATTATTAGAGAACTCGTTCAGTGGTTCTGAGTTCTTCCTGTGCATTAGAATCACCTCTGCAATGTTAAAATTAATTGACAAATGCCCAAACCACACCCCAAGCCAAGTGTTTGAGATAGGCTGGGTATAGCTAGATTTTTTTTAAGTTTCACGGATGAGAAACTAAAGAGGAAGACCATTGACAGAATCTGACTTAGCCTTGTACAAGTATTCTGGATGAGAATACTCGTGTCACTCCAGAGAGATTAAGCAGTTGATCTAGGTTCACATGACTGGTTAGTTGGGAAAGACAAGCTCCCTAAAGTTTCAGAGCTTTCTATCACACCACAGTGTCTCTGTTAGCCAGCCCTGCATGGTTTCTGCCCAGGGTATGGTCCAGACCAGGCCAGGGTGCCTAAACTAATTTCTACCGTATATGATCAACTCAAGTCCATTGCAGGAACATTTCCATTGGTGGTGTGGTTGTCCCACTGGAACTGAAGTCTAAAGAGCCGGATGGGGACAGAATCGTATATACGGGAACATATGACACAGAAGGTGTGGCCCCAACCAAGAGTGGAGAACGGCAGCCCATCCAGATCACCATGCCGGTGAGGTCTACTTGGGAGTGTTGGGGTATGATGCCAAAGCAAACGGAAACCATGTAAAAGAAAATAATCACTATTTTCCCTCAAGAAAGGATATAAAATCAAATATAATGAAATGTTATATCAGCTCATAGTTTCATATATTTGTTCATAATGTCCCAGTTGTTGTTGTTTTAGTCTCTAAATCATGTCCAATTTTTTGTGACCCCATGGACTATAGCCTGCCAGGCTCCTCTGTCTATGGGATTTCCCAGACAAGAATACTGGAGTAGGTTGCCATTTCCTTCGCTAGAGGATCTTCCCAACCCAAGGATCAAACCCTCATCTCCTGCATTGGCAGGCAGATTCTTTACCATTGAGCCACCTGGGAAGCTCAGTGTCTCAGTACAGTTAATTAAATAATCCATGCTTCTCCAGTGATCAGTTTTATAGTAATTTCTTTGTGGCAAAAATTTAATTCTCTCCCTACATTTTTGTTATCTGTTCCATTGATCTGCCTATACTTATGCCACTACTGCCTTGTTTTTACAGTACATGTTTGTGTATTTTATAACTGGCCACTTTACTGAACTTGCTTACTAAAATTCTTCATTCAGTGATCTTGGATTTTTCAGGTAGACAGTCATAATCTATTAATTCATATAATAGTGTCATTTTCTGGGGGTTATTTTTCCCCTGCCCTTATTGCATTGGCTAATGTTTCTAGAATAATGTTTTCCACTAATAGTGGTAATCCTTATCTCCAATGTTTCACTGTTAGATATACTGTTGGTTTCAAATATTTATCTTGTTAAAGCATCCTTTTTCTGGTTCATTAAGAGATAATTGGGAGATGTGTTGAATTTCACTTCATTCCTTTATCCATCCATCTATGAAAATAATTTGAAATACTAAACTTCTCTTCATTTCTTAAAAGAAGCCCTACTTAATGTCACTTATCATTTTTAATATGTTGTTACATTGAAAATGCTAATATTTAAGGGTTTTAATTTTATTATTTTTTTTGTTTGGCTGATTTATCAGCAAATATGTAAAAACTTCTTCTATATTTCAGGCACTGGGAGAAGAGTGGTGAACAGAATAGATATCCCTGATTTCATAGGGCTTCTAATCTAGAGGAGGAAAACATATTTTATACAAGATTATCAATAATAAAGTAAATAATTATTATTGGACAAAATGTACTAAAAGAGGAGTGGTACCCTTGGGACATATACCAGGGGTCTTAGTCTAGCCCAAAATTTAAGGGATGGCTTTCTTAAGAGCTGAGAGAAGAGGGAACACTTGAGGAAAAAGGAGCTACAGAGAGCAACAGCCGGAGAAGAGCAAAATGTGTTTCAAGGAATGATGAGTAGCCCAGCATAGCTTGAGCAGACAGTGAGGTTGAGACTGACTTAAGATGGATTTAACCCAACATTGTCGGAGAAGGCAATGGCAACCCACTCCAATACTCTTGCCTGGCAAATCCCATGGATGGAGGAGCCTGGTAGGCTGCAGGCCATGGGGTCACTAGGAGTCGGACACAACTGAGAGACTTCACTTTCACTTTTCACTTCATGCATTGGAGAAGGAAATGGCAACCCACTCCAGTGTTCTTGCCTGGAGAATCCCAGGGATGGGGGAGCCTGGTGGGCTGCCATCTCTGGGGTCACACAGAGTCGGACACGACTGAAGCGACTTAGAAGCAGCAGCAGCAACAACAGTTGTAAATCAACTATATTCCAATAAAAATTTTTTTAAAAAAAGATTAAACTGGAGAGGTAAATAGAGCTTAGATGTTACAGGGCCTGCTTATTGAATTTATCTTCATGCCTCTGGGAATCTGTTGAAGGTTTGTAAGTCAACTTTGGCATGCAATTTACATACAAATTGTATGTAAATATATTCAGCAGGCTAGATTACTGGAGTGGGTAGCCTTCTCCAGGGGATCTTCCCAACCCTGGGATCAAACCCAGGTCTCCCACATTGCAAGCAGATTCTTTACCAGCTGAGCCACAAGGGAAGCGTAAATATATTAATACACCAATTTAAACTGTACAGTAACATAGATTTTGACTAATGTATAATCACCACCCCCATAAAAATATAGAACATTTCTGGTCATCCTGAAAATTTCCTCCATGCCTATCTGTAGTCAATGTCCCCAGTCTTAGCCACTCTGAGCTTTTTGTCTCAATATCAGTTCTAATGGTTCTAGAATTTCGTGCAAATAGAATCATAGCATTGTGCTTGATTTCTTTCACTTAGCATTATGTTGTAGTATAATGTTTTTGTTTAAGTAGTTGGTTCCTTTTGTTACTGAGTAGTATTTCATGGTAAGGATCTACAAGAGTTTATTTATCCCTTTAACAATAAATGAACAGCTGGGTTGTTTGCAGCCTTTGGAGTTATAAATAAAATAGTTATGAATATTTGAGTATGACTCTTAAAGTGAACATGTTTTCATTTCTCTTGAGTAAATACCTAAGAGGAGATTTAACAAATCACATGGTAAGTATACGTTTAACCATATAAGAAATATCCTGATTCCTGTACCATTTCATATGTTTACCAGCAATGTATAAGAATTCTAGTTACTTTACATACTTAATTATATCAGTCTTCTAAGTTTGGAAATGCAAAAGACCTACAAGAGCTAAAACATTTTATTTCATGATCTATAATTTTAGTCTTTAAATTAATTGGATAGCCCAAATCTTTCAGCTTTGTTTATTCAAAGTCATTTTGACTATTCTAGGCCCTGGGCATTGTTATATAGATTTTAGCATGAACTTGTCAGTTCATTCTTCAATTCTCCAAGAACTGGAATATTAATTGGCTTTGCAAATTGGGCAGTTTGGAAAGATTTGACACTTTATTATGGAGTCTTGTGATACATGAATATGTCTGCTTATTTAGGTCTTCTTTAATTTCTCTCTATAATGCATTACAGTGTTTCCTGTACAGATTTTATACATATGTTGTTAAATTTTTCATTATGTATTTCATATTTAAACACTATTATATATGGTGGTTTACTATTTATAGAAATAAAATTGATTTTTTTAATATTCATCTTGAATTCTGAGGCCTTGCTAATCTCACTTATTAATCCTAATAGTTGGGATTTTTTTTTTTTTGGTAGAACACTTAAGCTTTTCCATGTTTGATATGATGTCTTCTGCAAAGAAAAAGTTTTTCTTCTTCTTTTCAATTCATATTCCTTTTATTTCTGTCTTGATGGCAATGCCTAGGACCTCCAGTTTGATGCTAAGCAGAATTGCTGAGAGTGGACATCTTTGTTCCTTAATCTCAGGAAGAAAGCATTCAGTTTTTCAACACTAAGTACGATGTTAGCTGTAGGGTTTTTTATTAAATGCCTGTTATCAGGTTAATGAAGTTCCCTTCTATCACTAATTTACTGAAATTTTACTGAGAGGTTTAAAAAATATGAATGTGTCATAAGTTTTCAAATATTATTTCTTTACCTACTGGGATGATCATATAATGTCTTCTTTATTCTCTACTAGATTTTATTGTTTATTCAATGTTGAAACAACTTTGAGTTATTGAATACTAGGATAAATACCAATTGGTCAATGTTATGTTCCCTGTATATATGACAATTTGATTCATTAACATTTTATTGAGGATTTTACATCTGTGTTCCTGAGAAATATTGGTTTGTGGTTTTCTTTTTTTGTATTGTCATTGTCTAGTTTTGGTATCAGAATAATAATAAATCATTTGAAAGTTGTTCACTCTTCTGTTTTCTGGAAGAGTTTATATTATTGTTATTAAAATATTATTTTTATTTAATGTTGGATAGAATTCACCAATAAAGGCATGCATTTAATTTTGTTTAAAGGTTTTTAGTTACAAATTCACCTTCCTTCTTTGATAAACGGGCTATTCAGGTTTTATTTCTTGAGTTAATTTTTGCAATTTGTCTTTGATATCATTCATTTATTTCAACTAAATTGTCAAATTTATTTGCACAAAATTGTTAGTAATAATCCTCCACCATCCTTTGATGTGTTAGGATATCTAATAATGTCCACTCATTCTTTATGTTTATAATATGCCATTCCTCCCTTATCCCCAACCAGTCTAGCTAGAGATTTACCAATTTTATTGGCTTTTTCAAAACCCCAGTTTTGTTTTCATATGCTTCACTGACCCATTTTTCTGTTTCATTGATTTCCAATCCTATCCAAATTATCTCTTTCTTTTGCTTGCATTAAAATATTTTAATTTAGGTTATATACACAGAGATAGAATTTGAGTCTATAAGTTAATGTTCTTTTGAGTTATTTTTAATTTTTTTTTTGCCTCAAATTCTTTCCAACTTTATTCTCTCCCTTTCTTGTAGTGCTTCAATTACACATTGGACAGTTTGGTATTATCCTACAGGTCTTTAAGGTCTTGTCCAATTTTCTTTTATGGATCTTCAAATTAGATAATCCCTATTGATGTATACTCAAGTTCACTGTTTTTTTCATCTGCCCCAATTTACTCATGCTTGTTTTCTGATTTTTTTTCTATCATTATATTTTTCAGCTCTAGAATTTTTATCGGTATTTTCTATAGTTTCCATTTCTCAAGGTTCCTTATCTGTTTGTGCATTGTGACCATATACCCCTTTACCTCTTTAAGCATATTTACAATTGCTTGTCTGAAATATTTATTTGGTAAATCTAGTGTCTAGTCCCATTTAGAGCAGGAATGACTTTTTTCCTGAATATGGGTCATATTTTCCTCTTTTGTTACTTGTTTGATAATATTTGATTAGACACTAAACATTATAGATGGTATATTATTGATTTTAGTTTATTTTATTCTTCTGAGGGTTATTCTCTTTTTGCGTTACATTCCAGGACTGAAGCTGCAAATTCTGTCATTCCAGCAGGATAGCAGCTGAAATCTCTGCTTAATTTTTTTCAACTTCCAGTTGCTGCTTTTCCAGCCTGGTCCTCTTTGTCCCAGTGAAGTTTAGCAGTCAGCTAAGAAACTGGACAATTTATACTATGATTTTGGTATCCATCCACCCTCAGCTTCCTCTAAATTTCCAGTTTCTCTGCCAGTCCTGAGCCCTTTGCTTTGGTACGTTCAAGCCATTAAGGCGTCAACTTCTCAGGTTTGGGAATGCATTCAATTAAAAAACAAAAACAAAAAGACAGCAAACTTCCAAATCTTATTCAGCATAACTTTCTCTTTCAAGAATAGATGTTTCCCTTAGATGAAATCAACCCTGCTAACACCCTGATCCAGGACATCTGAGGAGCCTGGCGTCCTATAGTCCAAGGGGTTGAAGAAGGTTAGACACAATTTAGCGACTAAACCACTACCAACCTCTTGAACTATGAAACAATAAACTTCCGTTGTTTGGTGGGGGTAAATAGACTCTTTACTGGTTTGTCTGCTTTTTCAAGGAGGAAAAACCCGCTTCCAGCAGCCTGTACATGGCGATTAACCTGTAGAATTATGGCGTAATCATAGTCAGATTTTGGGTCTCACCTCTTCTACAGCTCTCTTGCTTCCAGGATTTTCTCCCTAAATTTCCAGCTGCTCTTCCAGCCCAGGACACTCTTCTCCCTTTTCCAGTAGATAAAACTGCTGTTTCCTTCTGCCAGAATTGCCTGTGATTGAGGAGCGCCCTCAGGCAAAAAACCACAGGGACAGTGCTTAATTGTTAGAATTGAGATCCTTCAAGAGTAACTGATTTCTGTCTTGCTTTCAGTTGCTTTTTAAAGGCATCAAATAGCTTGTTTACATTTTGTCAGTTTCTTACAAGCTTACATCTTTGTAAGTTTCATCTAACAGTTCCACTCCACTATTATCACCATTTAAAAAAACATTTAAATATAGGACTTCCATTTCCTGGTAACGGTGATAAGATTTGCCAGTTGTTAAAAATCAGTCTAGTAGCAATGTGTAGATTAAAAGGGGAAATGGGCAAAGGACTTCACAGTTTAAGATGGGGTGTTAGAGTTAATCGCTTTATAAAATGAATTGGGCACATTTTCATAGTTTGTGCTCTGAAATGGTTTACATGGTATATGATTTAGCTGTTATTTGAGTCTGACAGAATTTCCCCATAAAAGACAGGATCCAAAGTAAAGATATTTGGAAAGAATATCAATAACTTTCAACTTAGTCCATAAGTTTGCCTTTGGAGAGGCTTTGAAGATTTTATTGAGTCCGTTTTAGTTGGTGTTCTAAGAAAACCATCCATTTGTACAGAAACACATTTTAAAAGATATTTTTAGACTTCTAAAAAAATATTTGAAGATCACATATCCCATAAAATACTGGTGGATCAAAATAAATTTATTTTGTATCAAAGAAGTATCCTTCTAGTGTATCAAGAATAGCATATGTATCAATAATTAAAGGAATGATTAACTAGAAGCAGAGGAAATGCTTATCAGAATTTTATTTTTGTTTATTTTTATCTTTTAAATTTTATTGTAGTTTAGTTGATTTATAGTGTTGTATTAATTTCTTCTGTACAGCTAAGTTATTCAGTCATATATGTTTATATTTTCCAGAAAATCCTGGAAAATCCTGGAAGACTATATATATATAGTCTTTTTCAGTCTTTTCCATTATGGTTTGTCATAAAATACTGAACATAGTTTCCTGTGCTATACAGTATGACCTTGTTGTTGTTTTTCTATCCTATATATAATAGTTTGCTAATCCCAAACTTCCTTTCCTTCCCTCTCCTACTCTCTCTCCCCCTTGGCAACCGCACGTGTGTTGTCTATATCTGTGAGTCTATTTTTGTTTCATAGATATGTTGATTTGTATAGTATTTTAGATTCCACATGTAACTGACATCACATGGTATTTGTCTTTTTCTTTCTGACTTACTTTGCTTAGTATGATAATCTCTAGGTCTATCCAAGTTGCTGCAAATGGCATTATTTCATTCTTTTTGATAGCTGGGTAATATTCATTGTATGTGTGCACCATATCTTCTTTATCCATTCATCTGTCAAAGGACACTTAGGTTGTTTCCATGTCTTGGCTAAATGGTGCTGCTTGAACATAGGGATGCATGTATCTTTTAAAACTTTACTTTTNAAAAAAGCAAGAAGTTTGGGATTTATTAGCCTTTAACAGATTAGTTCTGCTCCCTTTAAAGGAGACTGAAAGTAGGCAAGTGGATGAGAAAGGAAAAGCATGAGTTTTCTGTCCGACATTTCTTAAAGTGGATATGTCTTTTCGTGTTAGTATCATTAATGATGACAGGATTAAGGTGCGTGGTTCTTGAAAGAGTCTATTTATGTCAGGATCGTCATTTTGTGCTGCCCACCAAGTGTTTATAACTCTTTGCTATCTAGGCACGTGACAGGATTGCACTCTCATGATGGGGGTAGGGCCATGTGAGAGGAGCTCAGGTCAATGAGTTGTGAGCAGAAATGACATGAATCACCTCCAGGCTGAAATAGCCAACTGCACAATATCCAGCAGAGCTCTCTTTCCTTCGCCATGGCAACTGGCCACTTTCAAGATGGTCCATCATCCTGCATCCTGATGTGAGAAGACACGGAGCAGAGCCCTAGCCAACCTTTATTGGATGTGGAGCATAAATGAGAAATAAACTGTTCCCCCTAAACTTTTGTTGTGAAAAAGCTAAAACAGAAAATGGAAAGACCTGGACAACAAAGACAGCAAAAATCCACATACCTATCACCTGGACTTTGTAATTAACATTTTGCTATGATTACTTTATCATTTATCTATCTATCCATTCTATCTATCCATCCATGCATCTTTCTATGCTGTATCAATCCCTCTTTTTGGAGGGGGAAGAATGAGAAACTATTGCAAAACACTACTGAGATTAGGTGGTTGTTTATTATCACAACATAGTCCAGGCTTTCCTTGGCTACAACATCTGCAGAGCCCTGGCCAGCTACTCTCTCTTTCTGTTGAAGATGCTGTGTTAGTGACAACCTCACTCCTTGCTTGAAGAAGAATTTAAAATGTTAAAATTACTTGACAAGAATATTGTTTGAATGTTCAGGAAAATTGCATAGGAGCATTGTGAATTTCTCAAAGCTAAAATAGCTGGGTTTTTTCCTTTGGCTTTATCAGTCACTTTCTCTTACCAAAACACACACACACACACACACACACACACACACACACACACACACAGATTCTATAATACCAAAATTTTTTTCTTAAGCTCAAAGCCTGGTTGGAATCTTGATTTTCTGACAATTTATTCTTTATGCTTGTATTTTGTCATGGAATGAGTGTATTGGCATATAAGTGTGCTGGATAACCCCCCAAATCTAGATGATTACACCTTGAAATTGAATAAATATGATCACACTGACAGTTCATTTTCAGAAGTGTCATGACTCTAGCCTAATGATTTCAGAGTCACGTGAGTTATACTCAGAAGAACAAGTATGATGGGTCTAACTTTAAATCATCAAGTTCCCATTACAAGAATGTTTTTCCTGAGATAAGTAGCTCTTGCTCGTCTGAGTAGGAGGGAATAACTGAGCCAACTTGCCTGGGAAGATAGCCTAAGAACACACTTAGAACTTGAGATCGTGAGAGTTTGTCCTTATCCTATAGAAGTAATCCAACCTTGGATGAAGGGATGACAATTTCCTTCAAATATTGCACACAGTTTATCTTCTTTAGCTTTTCTATGGAGCTTATTAATCACTTCCTGGGTTTTTTTCTTTTTTTATGTGATTAAGGCCTTAAAATAAACCTTGGATATTCAAAGGGAGTTTCTTAGGTGATGGAATTGTTCTGTATCTTGTTAGTGGTGACACTTACATGAGTCTATAAAGGTATTAAAACTCATAGAACTGTATGCAAGACACATGCACACACACATAAACAGATTAGTTTTACTAAAACATATCAGTTTTACTGTATGTTTACTTTTTAAAAACCTGAACACACTGATACAAAAAGGCCCAGGAGATTAGAAATCAAGCTGTCACAGTCAAACCGTCTCTACAAAGCATCAGGGAATAAAATTCCAGAGGGCAGTCCACTGAACAGACTTCCAATGGGTGGTCCTCTTTCCTTCATTTATACAAATCCTTCTGGAAAACTGACAAGTGAAATGTTTCTCATAAATCATCAGAGAAGAGTTCAATGTTTTTCATAGATGAGCTACTGATCCTCTGTGTGTCTTCATCGAGGCTGGCATCCTGAGACTAAAGATCCGGCAAGCCAAGGAGGCCATCCCTGAGAAGGCAGAATCTAGCAAATGTGGGTCAGAGAAGTACCTAAATAAGAAACTGGGTTGGTTCAACTGGGTTAGCTTCAGTGGATCTGAGGAAATCTGAGTCTATAGAGCTGAGAAGAGGTTCACCGAAAGGAAAGTCGCAAGAAGGAGAAGTCAGGGTTAGTCTAGGCAGATCCACGTGGCCGAGGTTGAGGGAACGGACTTGGAGAACTGGAGCTCAGCCCCCACTGAACATCTGCTGCTGGAAGACCCGCCTCCACATAGATGCCTAACTCGTGTCCACCTCTTGTCTCTGCACGGGGTTTGCAGTCTTGGCTTTTTGCTTTGGCCAAGGTGGTCCTTGGCAGTTCCTCATTGTCTAGAACCTGGGAATCTTTTCAGAGCTTATTTATCTCAGGAGGGAAATTGCCTGAACAGACTTGAAGGCAGGGGTGGGAGCCACCTGCTGAAGACACCAGGGAGCATTTGGCAGGGTGGGTGGGGAAAGAAGATAGAACAGCGGGAGGGGGCTGGGAGTGCTCCCACTCTCTCCCTCCCGCCTGCATCTGGTGCCGCAGGAGTTGCTCTTGAGCAATGCCTCTCCAATGAGTTGGTGTGAACTTGTACTTGTTCCTCCCTGAGGGAATAAGGGAAGACAGGCTGAAAGCTGCTAAAATGCTTGGAGAACATCCAAAGGGAAGCTTTTCACAAATGCAACATATTAATGAAAACAGCTTGGGTCTGGCTAAACAGTGACTCTTGGAACAAAACAAACAGATGGGAGTTGACGACAATTGTTCTGAAAGAGAAACAGTCCAGCCCTTGTGCATAGAGCCTGATGCTTCTTGAGAGCCTTTAGGGAATTCACTGCACTGTGGCTTTCTTCAGTTTATACTGATACCCATTTATTCTCAGGAGTACCAACAACCACGGCATCAAGGGAACTCCTATGGGCATAAGCACATTCTCCAATGTATGCCATCTCCAAGAACAAAGATTCTTTGCTTTTTCTTTTTTTTTCAGATTATTTGCTTTGCATTCTAGGGGTTGGCTGCTCATAGATCGTCAGAACGATTTCAGATGCTTGTTAAAATGTACGTTCCTGAGCTCTACCTGTTCATACCTGCCAAACTAGATGGACTCTCTGGAAGGAGATCCAAAGTATCTGCATGGTGTTTACCAAGAAGGAGGGGGTTGGGGCAGGATGGAGTGGGAGGTTGAGGTTGGCAGATGTAAGCCCTTGGTTATAGAATGGATAAACAACAAGGTCCTACCACATGGTACAGAGGACTATATTCAGTATCCTATGATAAACCATAATGGAAAATAATATTTTAAAAAGAATGTGTATGTATATATATATATATATAATAAATGAATCACCTTGCTGTATAGCAAAGTATACAGAAATTAAACAACATTGTAAGTCAACTATACTTCAGCTTTAAAAAAGCACCTTCGTGATCCTTATCTCAAGGTTTAGAAACCATTGCCCTAAGGTCTTTTGATGGCAGTCCTTCTCTTTAATGTACAATTATTCTTTCAACAAACATTCATGTGCCAGCTACTCTGTAGGACAGGAAATGAAAAGAGTACTACAATAGATGTTTGAGTTGCTCCTTGCCAGGTAATTACAATTGAATGTAGTAAATGCTATGCTATAAAGTGATATAAAACACACGAAAGGAGAGAGGAGGAGCCTGCAAGAGTTGGAAGGCAGCTTCATAGATAGTATTTGAGCTGCATCCTGACCAATAAGAAGAAGCCCTTCAGGAGGATGAGAGAAAGCACATTTGAGGCATAGAGAAGGTATGGCAGGGTATGGGCAGGTGAAGGCATATGATCCACTCTTTAAGAAGGGATTCTGGGCGGCTGGAACACAGGGGATAGTGGAGGAGGAAAGAGGCCTAGACCTGACCACGAGGAGCTTTGCATAGACGCTGAGCAGCTTTGGCTTTCCCCTAAAGAAAATGGGAGCTGGGGGAATATTTGAAGCATAAAGTAACAGGATGGTATGTGTGGTATAGAGTGAGCTCCCTGTTTGGTGCAGGAAGAGAAGTAGAGAAGCATCCACATAGGGAGAGATGAGGAGGCCAAACTGAGACAATAGCATGTGGGGGCAGGGAGGTCTCTGAAGGAGGAGTTAAGGGTCTGTGGGAATACAGAGAGAGCTTAGACCACACGGTGGAGAGGCAGAGGGGCTGTAGCTCTTCCTCTAAGGAAATGAGGTCCATATAGATTCGGCAGAAGAGATGTGAAAATGGCCAGTTGGGGTCTAGAACCTCATCCAAGGGAAGGCAGTTTCAATGCCCATATAATTCTTTCAGCCAGCCTAACACTGGAACTTGTGAGCAAATTGTCATGTCTGGGCCCTTTGGTGACAGTCTGCTGTGCTATGGAATAAGTTTAAAGGTATCTGTTAAGTCAAAACAAGGTTCTACTATATAGCACAGGAAAAAACTACATTCAATATCCTGACCTAAAGCATAATGGTAAAGAATGTTTAAAAAGAATGTATGTATATGTATGACTGAATCACTTTGCTGTACAGCAGAAATTGACACAGCATTGTAAATCAACTTACTCAATAAAAAGATATCTGGTAAGTGGTAAAATCACCCCATAATATTTAGTTTGATTTCATTTCTGTTTTTAAAAACTAAGGGCAGATAGATAGATTGGGAGAGAGAGAAACAAGGAGAAAGAGAGAGGTCAGAGTTGGAGCAAATACATAGTAAAAGCAAGTTACTATTAATAAGGATCAGCAGTGGGGTTGGGAGAGGGAGCAGAAGAACCCTCGACAATTTATTCTGAATTCTTGCACATTTTCAACTTGTTCTTAACCATGAGGTCTGTGGACATAGGTTTTTGTCGCTTTTTTACAGCAATTTTTAGAAAGATGCTTACACATCTTATTGGCTGCCACTAGGTGGTACTAGTGGCAGGACAGATTGGATGGCCTTGAAGTTTGTTGAGCTCATCCATGACACCCATTTGTGGATCTAACCTCTAATTTCAAAGAATGAAACAAATTAAGGGACCAACTACTAGAGCTCAGGAAGCCCTTAGACTTCCTTTTCATTCCTTCTTTAGGTGTGAGAAGAGGATTTTCTATTTAATTGGTATCAAAATATTTTCAAATAAAAGAATGTTCTTTCTGTATCAGTCTAAGTTGTACAGTTTTGTTCACATACATTCAGTTCCTTTCCAAATCATCACCTTGCAATGATACCCCCAAGTCAAATCTTAATCAGGTGCGTAAAAATAATCAAACTCTTCTCTGTGATGCAGTTGCATCACCTGAGGTTCCCTCATTCCAGAACCAGGCCTCTCTTTCCATCCACTTAGCCTTAATTCTTGTGGACAGTCACATCTTCCATCACCTCAATTGATGTGGGCAGGAGAGAAACGTTACACTTATCTTCTTTCTCCATCCCTCGATAATGCAGCATGTGGCATTTCACTGCCGGGAGATTTCCCTCTTTTCAGCAGGACTTCTTTCCTATCCTGAGCGGTCTGAACTAGCTAATGTGTTGTCCTTTGTTCTAAAGCAATGAGAAGTGAAAGCGTTAGTCACTCAATCATGTCTGACTCCTTTCGACCCCCATCAGGCTCCTCTGTCCGTGGAATTCTCCAGGCAAGAATACTGGAGTGGGTAGCCATTTCCTTCTCCAAGGCGTTTTCCTGACCCAGGGATGGAACTTGGATCTCCTGCATTGCAGGCAGATTCTCTACCATCTGAGCTACCAGGGAAATATTTCATTCCAAAACCACCAATCCTGCTAGATGGCATAGTCTAGCAGGACACAATGAAAAGAGTCATGTGCTCTCTTTGGGATACCAATGAGGCCAGCCTGGCACACAGAAGCAACTCAGTCCCAAAGGGTGCAATGCCAAGAGGTGTCTGCAGTGGCTCTGGTATGGCTAAGGCATGCCCACAGTTGTAATCCCCACAGGACCTGGCATGATTCCTCTTTGCCTTACCCATAACCTCACCCCATCCCTCGAGCAGAGGCACCGTGCTGAGTTGATCTCTGGATAAAACCCAAGAAGAAGGTCACCAAGGTTACAGAGTTGTACTTGACACTACCTGTGTGGCTGTTTGAGCCACAGATAAATACTAGAAGGGAGAGTCAGGAACATTCCATGCAAAGGACACTGGACATTAAATGAATATTAGCCACCATCCAAATAATGGGCTTCCCAGATGGCACAGTGGTAAAGAATCCACCTACAGTGCAGGTTCTGTCCCTGGGTTGGAAAGATCTCCTGGAGGAGGAAATGGCAACCCACTCCAGTATTCTTGCCTGGAAAATCCCATGNATGGCAAACAGGTGAGGAAACAATGGAAACAGAGATTTTACTTTCCTCGGGCTCCAAAATCACTGCAGATGGTGATTGCAGCCATGAAATTAAAAGACGCTTGCTCCTTGGAAGGAAAGTTATGACCAACATAGACAGCATATTAAAAAGTAGAGACATTACTTTGCCAACAAAGGTTCGTCTAGTCAGAGCTATGGTTTTTCCAATAGTCATGTATGGATATGAGAGTTGGACTATAAAGAAAGCTGAGTGCTGAAGAATTGATGCTTTTGAATGGTGGTGTTGGAGAAAACTCTTGAGAGTCTCTTAGACTGCAAGGAGATCCAGCCAGTCAATCCTAAAGGAAATCAGTCCTGAATATTCATTGGAAGGACTTATGCTGAAGCTAAAACTCCAAAACTTTGGCCATCTGATGTGAACAACTGACTCATCTGAAAAGACCCTGATGCTGGGAAAGATTGAAGACGAGAGGAAAAGGGGATGACAGAGGATGAGATGGTTGGATGGCATCACCGACTCTATGCACATGAGTTTGAGTAGGCTCCGTGAGTTGGTGATGGATAGGGAATGGACAGGGTGATGCCCTGGTGGTGATGGACAGGGATCAACAGGGATACAGCCTGGTGTGGTGCAGTCCATGGGGTTGCAAAGAGTCGGACTCGACTGAGCGACTGAACTGAACAGAACTGATGCTAGGTATTTCATATATCTCATCTCATTTGATTTCCTAACCATCCTGTAAGTTAGCATTATTGCTCCATTTTACAGATACAGAAGGTTTCAAGTGACAAGCTTGAGTATATCTATTTTGGAAGCTTGTCTTCCTAATCTTTATCCTGTTCTGAAGCTCGTGAAGGACTCTTGTTGTTTAGAGATCTGTTTACACCACGTTTGACAGGCTACTGAGAACCCTCAGTCTTCCTCCTCCCAACCACGTAGTTCACTATCCTCTCCAAGAGGGGAGGAAAGGTCAAGGCCGAAAGTGAATGTAAACATCCACATGCTTTGTAATGATATACATTTTTTATACTTTGCATACACTTTTTCATTACACACTTTTTAAAGATAAAGACTATGCTTTTCAGTTACTTCTTGTCTTTCCTTGGAACTTTCCAATATGCTCCACCCGCAACAGTTTTTTTTTTTTAATACTGTGCTGCTTCAGGGACTGACTGGCCTCTTGTTCACATCTGGAGTCAGGAAGGTTAGGGATGGGATACAACCCAAGGCTTGTGATTTTCTGTGGGTCAAGATTATTTTTACCCTCTGTTTCCTCTGACTGTGAATCCTTGAAAATGAAGTGCCACTTGGTTTCCAAACTGAAATATTTCATCCAATTTTTTAAAGATGAGCCTAATTTTATTACTTTAACAGAAACTTATCGAATGTGACTGGTTGAAAGAAGTAAACAAGAATAAATCTACCATCACCACCACAGTCTCTTTCCTAGGAACTTGGAGCTGGAGCTTGTTTTCATGATATAATTAGTCAGGGACGTCTGTGGCTTAATTTAAAAGCCTGGAGTATAATCACTTTTCTTTCTTTTTTTTTTTTTGAAACAGTTTTCTTCTCTGCTACCCCTGGATGAACCTGGCTCTGCTTTTCCAAATTCAATGATGTCAGGTCATCAGGGAGCAAATTTGAGATGGTACAATTCCCATCAGCTATTAGCTAGAGAGCGCTTTCCATCCCCAAGGTCTAAGCTCAGTTCTAAAGGGCATGTTTTCTTTTCAGCAAATGTGGTTATCCCTATTAACAGTAATGGGTGTTATATGTCAATGTGCAGAAGACTCTGTACCCCTAAATTTTTCCCAAACGTGAATTTCATGAGGCCAAATTAAACACAATTTGTCTCTTTGGCTCCGTCCTCCTCTGCGTTCAGATAAATGTTGATACTCAAATAAGACTCTCAGCGATGAAATGCCAACACATGTGGCTTCTGCATCTGTCATCTAGAGGATGTGCCTTTAAAAATGGATTCCTTTCTTTGTTTAATTCTTGGCCTGGTAAACCATTCTAACCCTGCGAGGGAGGTGAAGCGAGGAGATATTTCTAAGCAGTCTTTTTCTGCCCTGACATCAAACAACTCGTGCCAGCACCTGCTCTGAAATGCTTGCACCCTAGGCTACCTCCATTGATTCAATCAGTATCAGATACTCTGACGTCACGAAGTGAAAAATTGGCATTAAAAAAAATCAACTGAAATACTAACAACAAACTGTTCAAGAGGATACAGCCAGTTCTGGAGGACTGACTCCACTCGCTTTGAAGTGTGTACCAATGCCAAATATGCCTAAATAAGAGGCAGCCTTGTTTGTGTAGTAGTTAATAAGCCCCAGAGGGGAAAGAGACAGCTCAATGAAACAACCTTGCCTACTTTTTTTCTTAGGTTCTTTACTCTGTTTCACCTAACTCATGATTTAGAAAGGTCCCTAAAATGTGGTGGTTGTAAGAACATCAATAGGCCAAGGCTCTTAAAATATATGTTAACAACTTTGATCTTGTGGCCTATAAAGCTATCTATGGAAGCAATGGCATTTCACGTGTATTTAAACTCAGTAATTTCTGCATGAGAAGGCCTTTACTGACATTTGTAAATTCTTTGCCAGAAAAAGAGTGGGAAATAATAGGATTAATAGTGAGCGTAAGACTTCTATTTCTTTTGAAATTATTTTTAAGGATGTAAACAACTCACCCCCTTCTTTGCTGGTTTGTTAACCTACAAAACACAAAAAGTCAACTTGTGGTTATTTTTTCATGACTCTTGGCCTCAGTTCCCGGATCAGGAGATAATACAAAGCCGTTCAACTGGTTTTGCCTTGTTTGAAAAACTAAAATTAAAATCTCAGGAGTTATTTATTTTAACCCACAAATAGGAAAGAAAGTGGTCTGTCAGAAAAAGTCATAAAGACAATTTTCCAAATGTGTGGACCTTTTTAACTTTGTACCAATTTAAAAAAAAAAAGTGTTTTTTTAGAAAATATTTTTATTGTGTTTTTTTTTAAGTGGGTCTCTATAGTTGCAACTGGACTCTTTAGGTTTTAATTCTCATCTTTCAGCTACTGGCCTGTCATAATCTAGTCTAGGGAATGACTGCCTAAATTACTACATCCATAAATATTCTAGTGGAAAACATTTGCAAGGCTTATTTTCAGAAGTACACTGAAGTATCTTGACATTGAATCCCAGCTCATAATACCAAATTCAATTCTATTTTTCTGTATAGTCAACAATTTTTAGGTGTTATTTTAAACATAGCAACTCCTACATAAACCAATCTTGCAGTTAATTATGGGAAAAAATATACCTAGTGATGGTGACTTCCATTTTTCAATACCAACCAATACTGATGACCAAGTAACCTCTGGTATTTACTCTTGGCTAAGATAAGTGATCTTTTTGAAAACAAAATTCGGACAAATATATGTTTTTCTGACTTGTGACACATTCAATCTCTTTCTGTTTTTTAAAAAGTCATAAATCAGACTCTATCTAGTTTTCAGAGTTTTAGCTTTTTAAGAAGAAATAGAATGAGGTGTTTATTGATCAAAGCTAACTGAGTCAAAGCCATAATGGCTAATTTTGGATACTTCCTAGGACTCTTCTAATCACAAATTGCTTGGTTAAACCACTAAATGTGCTTTGTTAACTGAAAGTCTGAATAAGCAGTTGTGTATATATTGTGTTATCAATTATAAAACCTTCTATTCCAGTCGAGCTTCCCTGATGGCTCGGAGGATAAAGAATTTGCCTGCAATGCAAACCCACTCCAGTATTCTTGCCTAGAGAATCCCATGGACAAAGGAGCCTGCAGGTTACAGTCTATAGGGTCGCAGAAGAGTCAGACATGATTGAGTGACTTGACTTAACTTTTATACTAGTCACTGGTTGATCACTGAGAGGGGTATCTGTATTTCAGTCAATAAATCTTTACTGAAGTGAAGTGAAATGAAGTGAAGTCGCTCAGTCCGACTCTTTGCGACCCCATGGACTGTAGCCTATCAGGCTCCTCTGTCCATGGGATTTTCCAGGCAAGAGTGCTGGAGTGGATTGTCATTTCCTTCTCCAGGGGATCTTCCCGATCCAGGAATAGAACTCGGGTCTTCTGCATTCCAGGCAGACGGTTTACCGTCTGAGCCACCAGGAAGATCTCAATCTTTACTGAGTTCCTATAAACACTCACAGAAGAGATTATAAAATAATCTGCGAACTACCTTACAAATTACAATATTGAGACATAATAAAAGTAAAAACACAATAAACATGTAAATCCCTTATCTGCTTAAGGAGAAAAATCTTTTATCTTCCTTGTTTCTTTTGATCTTTATTTTTTTAATTAATTCCATTTAAAAACCATCTATAGAAATAATTTGAAATTTACTAAGTAAATTTAGATCTCAGACTTGGAAGTGTTAGTACGACCAACACATGATTTGTGATTGCAGGTTCTGGAAACAGCTAACATCTTTGAGAGTCTCAGGAGGACACCCAAACCACTCTCCCTCAACTTTATCAACCTAAATAGAAGCAGAAATGTTTGTATATATGACAAATGAGTCTCTTCTTAAGTTGTAGACACATAAGGCTCTGATTCCAACCTCCTGGGTTCCGTTTTCTGGCTGGGTAACCTTCCACATATCCCCAGTTGCTTGGTCTCATGGAATCTTAGTCTCCCTGCCTGTTAAAGGGGGAGGAAGGGTGATAATGCTTTTACCACAGGGTGTTGGTAAAAATTAATTACTATTTATAATATACTCCATTAACATCCTGAGGTAATTCATAACAGAATTTATATGGCACTTGATCACTGCTTAAAGTTTTTAAAACTGTCCTTGGTTTTTCAACTCAAGCAAAAAATGTAACAAATCTTTATACTTCAAACAGTAGGATTAAGCGTAGAAACATTTGGCTTCCCTAGGAACAATTATTTTCCTGAGGTAAAAAATATTAGCATGGTACAAAAGCTTATTTCCTCAGCTTCAGACTATGAATAGAGTAGCTTTCATTTGTAGTTGATAAAAGCCAAAGGAAGAAGGTTTGTGTGTGTGTGTGTGTTTTATAAAACCCGCTTTAATAGCTGCCATCTTCAGGGATGTTTTCAACTCCTCACTATTGAAAGGGAATTGGTTCATCTATTTTACAGTGATTTAATTTTAGCATTTAAAGGAAACCCAAGGGGTTATTTCCTGGTTGCTGTCTCCTGCCTGCAATAATGCTATTGAAAACCTACCCTGCACTTGCTGGGGGCTTCCCTATAGCTCAGATGGTGAAGAATCCTCCTGCAATGAAGGAGACCCCAGTTCGATCCCTGGGTGGGGAAGATCCTCTGGAGAAAAAAATGGGAACCCACTCCAGTATTCTTCTCTGGAGAATTCTATGGACAGAAGAGACTGGCAGGGTACAGTCCATGGGGTCGCAAAGTGTTGGACACAACTGAGAGACTAACGCTCCTCCTGCAAAGCCACGTTCTCATATTACAGATGAGGAAACTGAGGCTTGGTTGACTTAAATAACAAAGCAGAGATTGAAACTCATACCCCTGGACAGTCCATGCTCTTTCCACAACCCCAAACAGCTGCCTCCATGAGGTTAAGCCTAAAGCTCCGCCCCCCAACCCATTCTGCACTAAGTGCCTTTCCTCTCTTTTTCTCACCTCTCTCCAAACTTAAAAATTGAACTAAGATATTCTAACAGAACTTCAACCCCATTCCTAGAGGGCTCAAGAGCATCCTCAAATCATTCGGTAAAAGTTATTTTGAAAGATAGGTAGTTTAAAATCACTTTTAACAGACACTTTTATAAAGTTTTATGGAAGGGGGGAAAAGTTACCTTTATCCATTAGTTACCCTATAAGTAACTTTTATCCCTTCTTGAGAATTTACTTAGTTCACTCAGTAATTTTCTTACACCAAATCAAAATGCATGTTATATTGACAAAGCCTTTAAACTTTCTACTGAAGCATAATATACATTTAGAAGTGAAGTACATTTAATTTCTGAAATGTTTAAAATCCATCTCATCTTCACCTTGTGAAGACAAGATGCCATTTCACATCTCAGAGAAATGTATATAAGTAACAATGAACTCTAATAATGTATAAATTAGCTCATATTCCTAAGAGTGCTTTGAAAGGTTAAGCTCATTATTTAAATTAAGGCATTGCTGGTAAAGGATTATAATTATGATGATCATTTAAATGATGATATATTTTCTGATGCCTTTAGACAGCAGGTAAGACAAGATAAAGATAATTTAAAAAATTATAGATACCCTACATACTATCACTATCTTTAATGACTAACAATAAATACAGTGTATGAATAAGTATGAAATCTACCTCCACAAAAATTGCCGATTATTGGAATGATAGGGCTGTAAAGTCCAGAAGTAGCTAAGAATTTGAATAGCAATTGAACGAAGTAAATTTGAAGTAGATATTTATCTTTATCCTTTCATTTTGATTCATATTCCTATTTAACATTCACTGATAATTAAATGGATGGAGATCCCTTATCAGACTCACCTCAATCACTGTTCTAAGCTGGTAAATATCAGCCTCCCGATTATGGAGGCTCAATGACGCTCCTGGGCTGGGAACATATATTCATTGAAATATTACCAATAAACAGCAGTCTTTTATAGTAGCTGATCGAACTCCTCTTATCTCTAGGCAATGAATCAACTCAGCCCTACCTTTAACTTAAATAGGAGGACATAGACACCAGATATCCTGCCTTATGCCAAGCTCAAATTAAACAAAAACAAAATAGCCTTTCCCCCTATACCTTGAAAGATTGGCTTGGACTTAATCCCATTCTCAGTGTCTGTTGTGGCAGGTACAATAGCTGAGCAGCCCTCTGGGTACCAGTCTCAGCTGTACAGGTCCCTTCTGGTCCTGGGGCTCTGGCACCATTAGTAGAAAAACCCCCAGGAGATCCCCTGAAGGCCTGAATTCAGCTTTTGTCTGCCTGGTGAAAAAACATAGTTCTTCTCTAACAACTCCCCTAAGATTTTCCCCAGGGAGTAACATATGACACTAAATCGACTCAATTTGAAGGACAAGTTAGCTAGATGAGAAAGAAAACAACGTTCCATAACTTTAGTGACTGAAACCTCAGCGTTTAACCTGCTATCAGAAGTTGATTAATTATACTCATAGCACTAAATTCTGGTTACAGTATTTCAAGGAAAAAAATCATATTTTTAGAAAGTTTTAAGTGTAAATATAGGTATTTAAAAGAAAATATTTTTTTTTTATTTAAGAGCTTTGTTGAGAGAAGCTTATTTATGAAATGAATAGTCCACTATAATGACATTTAAATCATTTGATTTTCTAACTTCTCTTTAGAGTTGAAATTTTTACAGTTTCATTTCTCCCCCAAATTTATTGAGATAGAAATAAANATTTTTTTTTTATTTAAGAGCTTTGTTGAGAGAAGCTTATTTATGAAATGAATAGTCCACTATAATGACATTTAAATCATTTGATTTTCTAACTTCTCTTTAGAGCTGAAATTTTTACAGTTTCATTTCTCCCCCAAATTTATTGAGATAGAAATAAATTTAAAGGTCTTTATTTTATAGACATTATATGGTCTCAGAACTTATAAAATAAAAGAAATAACCAATTTAAAAAAGAAGCTGTAGTGTGAGGGGTAGAGAGAAATTGTAATTGATCCATTGGTCTCATAATACATTCTCCAGCTAAATCAGACAGGAATTCTAGGTCAGCAGATAAAAAGCTATTCCAATTTTCCTCATAAATGCTTGCTGTCACTTTAACAAATCCCATGGTGAGAAAGTGCTTTCAGGTATCCAAAATCAATGATAAAGAACAAGGGGTAATTATCTACATCGAAGCACTGTACTTTTGGTACAATTAACTCAAAAAATAAAATTCATGGGGCAACTAAAAACAGGTAAATAGAAAGTCTGTATGAATCCATTTCAGACATGAAGACTCTTGACAAATTCAAAAAGTACTGGTCTTCTTTGTCCTTCCAACATTTACTCGATCTCTTTGACTTACCTAGTTACATAACTGATTCTGTGACTTGTAAACAAACAGCCGCATTGCTTGACAATTCTGGATCTGTGGGTTTGTACTGCTGTNAAGTAGGTTAAAAAAAAAAATCTATGTGAACTGAGTGTGAGAAGGAACCCTGGTGCTATACGATTGAGGCCACCAATTTAAATACCCTAGGCACAAGAAATGCAAAATGTGAGGGTCTCATACTCAGATGAGCTTCCCAGAAGGAGACTACTAATAGTCTTTTTCAGCATCTCCTGGACTCCAAACCATGTGCATTTGTATAAGGCAGCTTTGATTCCCCTAGTTTCCCACGCATGAAGCTCTCAGAGCTTCAAAGAGAGCTCTGCATGCAAGAAATACATGGGGGTGTAGTTCAGGAGGAGAATGTGGGTGAGTTACCATTCGAGTCTGTTCTTTAATTCCTGTGTTATGTTCCAGTGGTGTGCCCCAGTTATAACATTGCCTGCCAGCAAAGTAGAAGCTTTCTATTTTGGTAATTAGACTTAATCAATTACCTGGAATTAAAACACACCTAATTCCACCATAAAGAAGTGAAATTTTAGATTGGTTCTTAGGATGTGGATTCAGTTTATTTTTGATAGTGTAGGTTAAGTACAGTTTATACTGTGGTATGCGTGCCAGGCACACACTGGTACTTTGTGTCACTGATGGAATCCTCAGGAAACATTTTCATTGCATAATAATTTAATGCAGATAAATACAGAATAATTGAGAATTTTATTTCTTAAAAATCTAGAAATTTCTGCAGATTGAAGTGAAGGAAGACAGCAGAGCCTTTAACTACCTTAAGTGAGTACATGAAATTTTAACTAATTCTCCTTTTGTGTGTGCTATTTTTAGGAGACACAAAATATTTATTTATAAATATTTTCAAACTGTTTTCTCTCCCATTTATCACCTGCTCTTCTAGTAGTATGGGCATTGTAAATTATCTCTATGCCAAAGATTCTCTTGGGACATCAGAGTCTAATCTACTAGTAGACTTTCTTCCTTAAAAAAGCTTCAGGAAGTATTTTATTAGCTGAATCAGGGCAGAGATAAACATCTTTTGAAACTGCAAAAGCCTTCTTTGAATGCTGTCTTTGTAGGTTTAGTCTTTTTCCATGAATGAACTTAGTGACCAATGGATATTTGATGAGTTCTTCATTAATTTATGTTTAATTTTTAATTTTATACCATTTTCTAAAGGTTACCTTCCAACAGTGCTGTCTTTATAAGAAATGTACCTCTACCCCTTTTAACAATCATTTTGTCATGAGAACTTTTTTTCCTATCAGTATATTCTCAAGCTTTAGTTTTTAAATATATTTTCATGTGTGTATCCTGAGTAAGAATGCCTGGATTCTCTCTGACTTTAATTCATGAGATCCTGGTTTGAATGAAAGTGGCAGGTCTCAATTTTGCAGCCACTGAAATGAGATTCTGAGGAGAAATAGTTGCTGAGCCCAAGAAATGAAGAGGAGCCTCTTTGTTTCTTTCAGAGGCCACAGCTGGAGCTTGCTGGGTTTTGTTCTGGCAGGTTCACAATGTCTGTTAGGAACAATGCAAGCACAGACCTTCAGAACAGGAAGGAAAGATGAACAGTCCTCATCTAGTCTAAACTCTTCATGTTTTGAGAGACACATTTTCTACTTTTTTCTGAAGCCATTTTAAAAATCCAATTTTTCAACAAAATTTATACCCTGCTAAGGTGTTCATTGGAAGGACTGATGCTGAGGCTGAAACTCCAATAGTTTGGCTACCTCATGTGAAAAGTTGACTCATTGGAAAAGACCCTGATGCTGGGAGGGATTGGGGGCAGGAGGAGAAGTGGATGACAGAGGATGAGATGGCTGGATGGCATCACCGACTTGATGGACATGAGTTTGGGTGGACTCCGGGAGTTGGTGATGGACAGGGAGATCTGGCGTGCTTCGATTCAAGGGGTCGCAGAGTCAGACACGACTGAGTGACTGAACTGAACTGAACTGAAAGCACATGGACCCCAAAATTTGTTGTGATTACTCCATCTACATGGTGGAGGAATTGGAGGGAAGGGGAATTTTTCTTTCCTGAAAAAATTAAGCAAATACTGAGCAAAATGTAGGACAAAACTTAAGGACCTGGGTCTTATAGACACCAACTTCCATATTAATCTCATTTAATAAATAGTGAATCACTGTCTGATTTACTTTATATAATCACAAACTCCAAGGATGAAATATAAAAAATAAATCAGTATTATGGAGGACTGAAGCAAGGAAACCATGGCTGGGTCTAAAATAAAAACAAGATAGTTTAAAAATTCACTTTCTTTCTTCGTATGTCTGCTTCCTGTGTATCTTAGAAACACATTTATTCACTTTATAAACAAGGTTGTAATTTTTTTTAGGCTTACATATGATTATCTAATAAGTAGAAACACTAGTTGAGAAGACAAGGGAGAGGATTATATTTCTGCCATTTCTACATAATAGCCTGAACCATTCCAAATAAGAAAGTTATGAATGTTTCCAAATGTCTCCATGATCTGACTATTTTTACAAAGTCAGAGAAATTAGATCATTGTCTTTTCCTTCAGCTTAATTTCTGGGCTTGCTCTCTGACAGACAGGTCATTAGTAGCTTTAGTATGGCCTCTGGGATCATTTTTTATAAATTAGAAACTGGCTTTGTTTAAATATGGTTCTTAGGGGCCCTGGAACCAATGTTATCAGAGCTTTCCAAAGCCTAGTGTGTTACATGAATATAAGGAGTTAGTGAGGCAGACTTTACAGTTGCTGGAGTTGGGGGAAGAATGGGGGAAGAGATAGGGAGTTTGGGATGGACATATACATATTGCTATATCCAAAATGGATAACCAACAAGGTTCTACTATATAGCACGTGGAACTCTGCTCAATATTGTACGGCAGCCTGGGTGGGAGGGGAGTTTGGTGGAGGACGGAAGCATGTTATATATATGACTGCATCCCTTTGCTACCCACTTGAAACTGTAACATTGTTAACAGCCACATGTGAAAGTTGCTCTGTTGTGTCCAACTCTTTGCGACCCCATGGACTACAGCCCACTGCAGCCCGCTGCAGTCCACCATGCTCCTCTGTCTGTGGAATTCTCCAGGGTAGAATGCTGGAGTGGGTTGCCGTTCTCTTCTCCAGGAGATCTTCCCCACCCAAGGATCAAATCTGTCTCCCACTTTGCAAGTAGATTCTTTACTGCCTGAGCCATCAGGGAAGCCCGTTAACAGCTATACTCCAAAATACAATAAAAAGTTAAAAGAAGAGAGTTGGTAAGGGAAGTAGTTATAAAACAGCATGATTTCATTTTATTTTTAATTTCTATAGTAGTATATATATATATACTATATCACTATATATATATATATATATCCACTAATTTTAGAATCTTTTCCCATATAGGTCATTACAGAGTACTCAGTAGAGTTCCCTGCGCTATATAGTAGGTCCTTATTAGTTACCCATATTATATAAAGTAGTGGGTGTGTATATATATTTATGTCAATCCTAATCTCCCAATTTAGCATCCCCTTTCCCCCCTGGTAACCATAAGTTGGTGGTTCAAATGGTAGAGAAGCTGCCTGCAATGCAGGAAACCCGGATTCCATCCCTGTTGGGAAGATCCCTTGAAGAAGGGAAATTTGTTTTCTACATCTTTAACTCTACTTCTGTTTTGTAAATAAGTTCATTTGCACTATTTTTTATGTTTCTCTCTAATTTCACTAGTATGACAGCTTCTAGGTCCATCAATGTTGCTGCAAACAGCATTATTTCATTCTTTTTCATGGCTGAGTAATATTCCACTCTTTCTTTCTCTCTCCTTCCCCACTCCCCCCACCCCCATGTATGTGTGTATACAGGCTTCCCTGTTAGCTCAGTGGTAAAGAATATGCTACCAATGCAGGAGACACAGGTTTAGTTCCCTTGCTGGGAAGAGTCCCTGTAAAATAGTTTCAACCCACTCCAGTATTCTTGCTGGAAAATGCCATGGACAGAGGAACCTGGTGGGCTACAGACCATGGGGTCACAAAGAGCTAGACACAACTGAGTGACTAACACACACACACACAAATATGTATATATATATCACATCTTTATTCATTGGTTGATGGATATTTAGGTTATTTCCATGTCTTGACTATTGTAAACAGTCCTTCAATGACACCCTTTCTAGCATTTAGATCCTATTTTAAAAAGAATCAAACATATAAAAATGATTCATGTGTGCATACACACACACACACACACACACACACACACACACACACACACAGAGTCACACAGGAATACACCATGGTTATACACCAAACAGCAGTATAACAGTGGTGAAAAGCTTGAGTTTGGAATCACACAGATCCTAGTTCTACTTCCAGGCCCAACACTTNCACACACACACACACACACACACACACACACACACAGAGTCACACAGGAATACACCATGGTTATACACCAAACAGCAGTATAACAGTGGTGAAAAGCTTGAGTTTGGAATCACACAGATCTGAGTTCTACTTCCAGGCCCAACACTTAATCTCTACTCTTCTTACATGCATGAAATAATTTTCAGTCAACTAAAAAGATTTAAAAATATATGAGTTTCAAAGTGCTTAAATTTGAATCTTTATGAATTGTTCATACCCATCCCCATGCTCCTCCAGTAATACCTATGATTCTCTATGCCCTGCTAACCAGTCAAGCTCAGATCCCTCCTTGCTTCTCCAACAGCCAATACTGGAGCACTCTGTTGGGGTTCAAAGTTCTTAAACTAGTGTTTATAGTGCCTAATCCTTCCACCCACCACTGTGTAAACATCCTGCAGCCCTTGCCTACTTACTCTATCATAAGAACATGTGCATTTCAACCACTGGTTGATTTGGTTCTGCTGAGCCCACTCTCTTGATCTCAGCCCCCTAAGTTCTTTCTCTTAAACACCCACATTTGGAGTACCAGGATCACTTTGTCTTCATCCTTCAAAGACCAGTCTTTTTCTCAAAGCATCTTCTAAATGCAAACAATGAATTTCAACATCTCTGGTGTCCAGGATTAATGAGGTTTTCTTCCACACTGAAAATATCCATTACTAATCAGATCTTGAACATGCACATATTTAGCTAACTTAAAATGACTAAGACTATACAAAAAGTTTTCATTTCGTCCTTTATCCTATATCATTAAGAAGAGTTTCTTGTATTGCTGCAGAACTTAGAAAAAGTACAAATGAGAGATATAGTCACAGTTTAAAAGGACCATAGGGTTCCAGATTGCTCTCTTAGAAGAAAGCCTTTCTTTCATAGTGTCAAGATTGTTTGGTAGTGAATAGCAGATTAATATATCCTGGTAGGTTGTGCTCTTACTTTGCAGTTTATTCAACTGCATGACAGACAGGAGGTTCTGTTCAGTCATAGCCAAGTATTTACCCAGCATTTAGACATTGCAATCAATTACTTTCTGTAATCTGCTTTCTGCAAAAACACCATCCTTTGGCTCTTGGGTGGATACATTCTAATTGCTAATTTTAGTGTTTTATAATGGCACCCCACTCCAGCACTCTCGCCTGGAAAACTCCATGGATGGAGGAGCTTGGTGGGCTGCAGTCCATGGGGTCGCACAGAGTCCAACACGACTGAGCGACTTCACTTTGACTTTTCATTTTCATGCATTGGAGAAGGAAATGGCAACCCACTCCAGTGTTCTTGCCTGGGGAATCCCAGGGACAGGGGAGCCTGGTGGGCTGCCATCTATGGGGTCGCACAGAGTTGGACACAACTGAAGCGACTTAGCAGCAGCAGCAGCATAGAATCCTATGAAAGGAAACAAGGGGCCCTAGGGACTGAGTGTGGGTTAGAAGAGAGTGTAAAATGAGGATATCAAAGCTCAGAGCTTGAGATTAGTGTAGGGGCAAGAAAAGAGGGGTGGTGATCGGAAAGAGTACAGTTAGAATGTGGATTTCTGGGTGGACCTGAGTGCAATTGTTGTGCTGGACCAGAGGCTCTACTGTTTCCTCATTGTGTCACTCTTCACTGTTCCCCATTGCTCTTTGCAGAGTCCTTTTGTTTCGAGGCAAACTATGTCTAAGGTTACTGATGCTGACACTGGAAAAGGATACAAATCCAATTAATTGTAAATGCTTTGATAGTGAATGACAGTCTTCGCTTAGAAGTAATTAATAATTATAGTGGTGCCTCGGAACTAATATGAGTAACTATTTAAGAAAAACAATGGAAAAAGCTAGTTGAGACTAACTAAACACAATCATCATTGACAAAATTTGTGTCTAAGGTAGAGTGGGCCCTGAAACTCTATTGCTTCTGGGCAAAGGTTGTCTGCTTGCATGCTAACATTTCTCTTCCTTTTGATTTGTCATGCAGAGTGGTTAGTATTTTATGATGACCTGAAGATGCTCTTTAGAATCACAGAAAACACAGAATTCACTGGATGAAACTTATTTACCAAACATTTCAGCCTTACTCAAAAAGTACAACTTTTTAATGAAAACACCTTCTTAGAAATACAATCGACTTCCCCAATCTGACAAAATGCATAAAATACATCTACATTGCAATTTCCTGCTGTGACCTTGAGAACTTTAGCACTGGTGCAATTTGCTAATTTTATAGAACAAGTTCTATTTACAGTATTATAAATATTATGTATCTCATACATGTTTATAAATTCTTTTCAAAGGAGGAAATTACTTTTTAAAAAGGATACTCACTTATTTTAGTGATACAACCTTGAATATACAGGCATGGTTCATTTACTGAATATTTTTTTAAACATTATTAATTTACAATATTATATTGTATGCTTTATTTGCACAAGTATACTTCTTTAAAATATGCCTTTTGGTTACGCTTACATTTTCTGGAAGAACAGCATTTTAGAGAATATGCTAGTGAAAAATTCAAATTTGGTTCCAACCAGTTTGCCCCACAAAAACACATTTCTATGATAATTTTAATCATTACAAGAANAGTATACTTCTTTAAAATATGCCTTTTGGTTACGCTTACATTTTCTGGAAGAACAGCATTTTAGAGAATATGCTAGTGAAAAATTCAAATTTGGTTCCAACCAGTTTGCCCCACAAAAACACATTTCTATGATAATTTTAATCATTACAAGAAAAACTGGTATAACTAGTCAATTCTTTTTTTTTTTAAGATATTTCTAATTTAAAATATTACACAAGAACTCATTCCAACAGAAAAACAGAATGAGAATTAACAACCCAGAATGGATCTTGGGCTTATGACTGTATTTAGTTATGATGTTACTTTTGTTGAAGCCAATTGTTTTCACGTATTCATAGAATTGTAAATGTAGAGGAACTCTGTTGTAGTTATCTATATGTACAAATAAAAAGCTGGTTTAATCTTCTGCCATTTATCTTACTTAGGATACCATGGAGAGAAAGAAAAATGTGATATAAATTTGTGTAAAATGTTTTGAGTAGTATGTGTGCTTGATAGAGAAAAAACATAAAGCGATGTGTATCTCACATATACATTTTATAACCATATACACATACATTTTATAACCATATACACTGTACAGGCTATGTGTGCAACTGATACATAAGACAAAATACAGTTGACCCTAGATCATTGACATTTTCAGAATATATCTTCAGTTGTTTTCAGCCTCTGAAGATTTCAGGTTTTGGTTGTATATATAGTTCATCATGTGTCTTTGATGCAACATTTTCATATGCTACTTTTCTCTTCATTGAAGAATATGATTGAGAGATAAGGTCAAACAAAATTTTGAATGAATTGAATTTACTATCCAACAGAAAACAGAGTAAGTACCTACTGTCAAGTCAGCATTAATTAACCTATTCTCTCTAAGTAAAGAGTGGTTGGTAATTTACTAGATAGCCTACCTTCCAATCTAATCATTGAATATATACTTTATAATGTTTTGCATGAGGGAGATAGATTAATTATATGAAAAAAGTTCTTAATTAACTAGAAGATATTTATATATTAAAGGTATTATCATTCATATGTTATTTCCCTCCCATATTCAGAATGGGAAAATAATCTTTAAAACTGCCACAAACCTAGTCAAAACATGATAAGGGGATTATATCCTTCACATACAAAAAGTTTTTATAAATCAGTAAAAATGACCAATTTCCCCAAGAAAAGTGAGCAATCAACAGGTAAGTCACAGGAATATATTCTCAGCAGTTGAGTTAAAAGATCAAAATTTAAGAAAAATGTTCAATATTACTAGTAAACCAAGAAATACAAATTATGATGAGGTGCCAGTTTTTTTTTNAAATGACCAATTTCCCCAAGAAAAGTGAGCAATCAACAGGTAAGTCACAGGAATATATTCTCAGCAGTTGAGTTAAAAGATCAAAATTTAAGAAAAATGTTCAATATTACTAGTAAACCAAGAAATACAAATTATGATGAGGTGCCAGTTTTTTTTTTAATCTACATTTAAAAGAAATACCAATACACAGTTTATACTGCTGTTGAGAAATGTGTATTGCTGGTGGGAAATCTACAAAATTTCTTGAGAGTAATTGGAGTCTCTCTCTCTCTCTCTCTATATATATATACATATAAAATAAAGCCTTTAAAATTTGGTTCTATAACTCCACTACTATGAATGTATCCTAAAAAAAAATCAGAAATGTGCACAAAGATTTTACAAAAGTGTTTAACATATAATGTAACAGGAAAAACTGAAAACAATCAAAATAAAAATTAAGTTATAGAAGATTCTTAAATAAATTATGGCATACATTAACATTACTGAACACATATACATTGAAAATCATATTCTTGAAGAATATGTACAGATGGGAGAAACATTTCCAAAATATTAAGTAGAAAATTATAGGACAGTAGGTCCCAATTAGACACATATATATTTTAATATACATTATATATTTATAATTATATATTTTATATTATATATACATAGAAAAAAGATTGGATACACATCCAAATATAAACAATGATTATCTCTTGCTGACATAATTACAGATCATTTTCTTGTTTTGTAATTTTCTGTATGTAAAACATTTTCCATAACCTTGTTACTGATCCAGTGGTTTTCCTCCAAGGGCCCTTTAGAATTAAGCTCTTCCATTTATATCATTAAACGNATTACAGATCATTTTCTTGTTTTGTAATTTTCTGTATGTAAAACATTTTCCATAACCTTGTTACTGATCCAGTGGTTTTCCTCCAAGGGCCCTTTAGAATTAAGCTCTTCCATTTATATCATTAAACGATCGATCGCCCAGTGTCCAGAGTCAGACAAAAGAGAGAACCAGGCTTCCTCAAAAGTGAGACATTCAGAGTAGTTCCCTCTAGTGGAAACAATGGCAGTGAAGGACCGGTTACAAATGCCTAATATTGAGCTTCAGTGTTCCCCACTCTGCACACACCCATCTAGAAAATGCGAGGCTAAGCTAAGCACCCGTTTATGGCTTACCATATCAAGAGGGTATGGCTTTCTCTTAATGGCACTGTAATGGCATTGCATTGCCTCTTCACTCCCCAGACAAGTCAGGGGGACCTCTGAGATCTGCCGTCTTCTAAACAATTAATTCCTAGTGCCTGTAGTTATAATCTACAAAATATTGTTCCCTTTTCTTGGGGTTAGTCTGATCCTGGTGTGCATACCTTTTCATATATCAGATGGGTCAAGTCAATGAATGGACATTTTATGCCAAATCAATCTTTTTTTTTTTTTTCTACTTTACTCATTTCCTTTCCTTTGGAAGCCAAGGTCTATTTTGAAAATTCCCTGAGAAAACCCCTGATGATTGAAAGAAGTGGATTCAGTTTGCTGCACGCTCAAACTCCTGATTCAGCACTAAGGAATGTTATTTTTAGATGGAATATAAAACTGAAACCCTGATCCCTTATTTATTAAAGATCTCTTAGGAATCTTTGTGAGATGACAGGCTTAATACTTTATCTCTTACACATTCTCTTTGCATTTTAAAACTTCTCTATAGTATCCTCAGTGCTACATGAAATCTATATTAATGCTGTGGGTAAAATACAGAAATCAGATTATAGGAATAAATAAAACTCTTTAGTGAAAACAAAGTATATTAACTATTAGTTCTATGCAGTTGCTAAAAATATTTTTATAAATTTAAAAATTTTAGTATGTTTGTTGCAATATAGATATTGAAAAAGCTATATTAAACATTTTAATATAGAATACATGCATTTTAGTAAAAGTACTGACGATAAACTTTAAATGTTTTTAATTTTTCAATCTCTCTTTCTAATGTATTCACACACACAGGGTTTTTTTTCCCCTGAGATTCGTCCATTCTCATTTGTTCCAATATACATTTTTTTTTTTTTAGTGTCTATTACTTGTTTGTCCAAATGCCAAGGGCATCTAAACTAGTTTCAGTTAACTTGTTGTATTTGAAATTTGCTTACCCTCATAACAAACAAACATATGTTAGTGGTTGGTGATACATATTCTCAGGTAAAGGACTTGTTCAATAGAAAGCTGTTCAGTAGTACTTTTGTGGTAGTCAATATGGTAGCCATAAGGTATACAGCTATCAACCACGTGAAATGTAGCTAGACAGAAGAACTGAATTTTAATTTTACTCAATTTTAATTAATTTAAATGTAAACAGCCACAAGTGGCTGGAGGCTTCCAAACTACACAGCACAAACTTAGATTTAAACAACTATCCAAAATTAATAAATGGAAAACTCATAATTCATAGAAGTGGACTGTAGTCAGAGGTAGGATTAGAACTAGGGTCTCACTCTCGTGTTACACACAGTCTCCTGTGAAGCACATGTGGATAATGAGTGTGTAAGGATACATGTGAGTCAACAAGTATGACAAACAAGTCTTCTCTAGTGTTATATCTGTTTTTCATTTCAATCATTTTTTCTGATACACTTAGTGTAAATACTGTTTAGGTAAATGCTGTATGGTAAATACTCTTGTAAACTAGTAAAATGTAAATACTATAACAGCTTTTCCTCGGTTCTCATTTTTATATGCAAGAGACCAAAGAAATGAGAATTGTAACTCAGAAAGACTATTTTAAGATACACTCTAGGACATCTCAGTGGATATATATGAATGTAAACTAGCAGCCTGTGCTACTCCATCTGACTCGGCCCTCTTTGACAACACTGCTGGACCACTCCTTTCTCCTGAAACCCCGACTTTGGCTTCCTGAGCATCTGTGCTGGACCTCCTGCCCTTCTGTCTAGTTCATTTTTGTTTCTGTCACTACTTTCTCTTTTAGCCACTTAAATGTAAATGTTACCTTGATTCTGCCCTTGGTCTTGCCCTGTTGCTTCTATGGTGATTTCTGACCTTTCTTGCATGGTTTCAACTGTTATACTTATGCAGATAATTACTCAATTATAATGTATGTACTTAATTATAATCTATTTATCATAGAGAAAAAAATCAGTTTAGAAATATAATAAAGCTCATCATGTAAAAGGTGTTAATACATTGCCTTAAAAAACACTGTGAATTTTTCTTTCAACACATGGAATTAGATTTAACACATGGATTTAAGATGTTCAGNTGTATGTACTTAATTATAATCTATTTATCATAGAGAAAAAAATCAGTTTAGAAATATAATAAAGCTCATCATGTAAAAGGTGTTAATACATTGCCTTAAAAAACACTGTGAATTTTTCTTTCAACACATGGAATTAGATTTAACACATGGATTTAAGATGTTCAGGAAGTTCCTTCACCCCCCTTTCCTTTTTGGTCCTGTATATAATACAAAAGTAATTTATATACCCAATTTATTCAGTAAGTTTTGGAAACTTTCCTAATTAAGGAATATTTCTAACCTGCATTTCATCTGAAAAGTAAATGACAGATTTTATTTTGAACAGACTCAATATTATTAATTCTCTTACGTTAATTTGAAAAGTTGCATACAATTCCATAGTTTTAAAAATAGTTACGTGTAAAATTAAAAAAAAAAATCCACCCAGCACTTGGTACACATTTCTCCCAAATTCATTAATTCATAAAACTATATATATTTTAACAGCATTAATTTCTATCATTGTGTTTTTAATAGCAAATATAGAGTTTCAGCTACATTATAAGTAGGCTTCTGTAGGAAGGTCATTGTTTACAGAATTCTCTGTTTCTATGGAGAAATGAGTTTCCAAGATAGAACTTGGAATCCTTGGTTCCTACCTTTGCTGCTTAGCAAGAAGGGAACTAGCCACTTCCCTGCCAACTCAGGTGCCAAGGAATCCTCCTTCAACCGTACCGTGGAGCAGGGGCCTACCTGGCATCCCTGCTTTCTTCTTGGTATAAAAAGAGATTCTAGGAAGGAAAGCGATTTTTCCCCCATGCAACCTCGGTGCTCACAGCAAAGAGAATTTTATGTGAAACTGGATGGCAGAAAGGTACAAAATATTCTTAAATCTTGGCTTCTTGAGCTGGGACATGTATGGTTTTATTTAGGAGGGGAGGTAGATGTTTCCTCTGTGTTAACAGATGTGTACTAAAAAGGAACAGACATTATTTACAAGCTGTTTTGATTCTTTTTCAATTGGTATTTTCTTCCCATGTATGAGTATAAAGTTAAATGAGTATAAAAGTTAAACCATTTAACTTTATGTTGACCACACTGTCATTCAACATAATCATGAATGACAGTGCATATTTTGGGGTGATACTGCACAGGAATGTCTTAAACAACTATAGAAATGGTAATTCAGCTCTTCTACCACTCTTATGTTTGATATATAAAGAAATGACCACAATCAGACCTTTATTATCACATAGATTTCTGTATATGACCTTGATAAAATTACCTGTGACATAGCTAACTTCAGAAAAATAATTACAGAGACACTGAAGTCTAAAGCTGTTGTGCAAATGATTGCAAACATTACTCTTTTTCTTAAAACCTCAAAAAAATTTTCTACTTAGCTTTATTATGATCTTAGGGTCCTTTCTTTTTCTTGTGACTAAATAAGGGGACACTTGAAGTTTTCAATTTTCTTTTTCTTTTTTTTTTTGAGATGATTCCCACATCTCTCTTCCTTTCTACCCTGCAGTTCCAGCTTCTTTTTCCTTGGGTGCTTCCACAAGGATATCTCACCAGCAACTCAGAATTAGCATTTTAAAATCCAAACTCATCTCTTTCCACTCAGCAATCAAACTTCTCCAGACTTCTCTGTTTTTCTGAATGGTATCACTATTTGCTGTCATCAAACAAACTATAATGGTCATCTTTTATTTTCCCACTTCTTTTTCCCTACATTGGTTAAATTGCATAGCTAGTGCATTTTTACTCCATGTTCTTCCTATTGATCCCTTCCTTTTCTCCACTATTGATACTTCTCATGACCTCACGCTAGCTGTTACCATTCCTATAACTGGTTATCTCTGTCTTAAGTGTTTCTCCCTCCGACTTACCNCGGTACCGTCCCCAGATCGGCCCGCTTTCCCTCTTTCCGGACCCTCCTCCACGTGGAGCCCCCCTCTCAGCCTCAGACTCACTCTCAAGTTCGGGGAGATTCCGGAATCCTACGGCAATCATAGGTGGCCAGTGGCTCTTTATATAAGACCCACTTTCTCTCCAGGGCCGCGCTCTCTCCCACTCCCACTCTATTTTGAAGCAGCGAGTCTTGGCAGGAATCCTGCCCCTTACTTCCCCCCTCTCCCGTTAGTGTTTATTTCACTGCTGTTTGGAACCTTACGAGGCTTTTTTTTTTCCTTCTTCGCTGCCGGTTTTCTCTCTGCAGTGGCGAACCGGAAAGGTCCAAGGTGTAGATTCATGAACACCATGTAGCTCGGATTGTGATAAACGGGGATACTTGTTTTTAGTGCTTACTGATTGCCAAGGGTTTCTCGTTTTCTTTGTTACCTTCGTAAGTCTCTCCGGTGCTGGTTGTTTTTGAATCATGGCGATTTAAATTTGTCTTTCCTTACCCTCACATTAATCCCTAGGTAGAACTCACTGCTGTAGTGTTACCGACCGACGCTAGGGGTGTGTCTCCCGCCTCTGTCACTGTAGCCAAGAAATCAACGACGCCCTTTTAGCCTGTTACCCTACCGGTTCTCTAGCTCCGGCTAGCCCGTGGAGTTTTCTCTTTGTAATCAAGAATTGCATGCAGAGTAGAAAAAGTTTGCAGTGCTTTTTCATCTAGATCAGATATCCGAACAGGTGATTTGGTCGTTAGGCTGTTTCTAAAAGTTTTTGAACAGTTGTCCGAAGATTATTCCGACTGATTGCTAGGCGTTGAGTAATGTCTTGCAGCTTTTAATTGTATTGTATTTCACCTTGTATGTAGAATTTAAGTATTTCAAAATAGCGTGGTGGGTGAGTGAAGAGAGAAATTCTGTGGACTGCAACTCGAGATCAGTTTAGTGTGACTGTAGGAGAAGAAAGTGACAGTAGTCAAGTAAGTCAGCTTTTATTTAAAAAAACAGGACTAATGATTAAGTGCACCTATTGTGTGTGTGCTCAGTCGTGTCGGACTCTGCGACCTCATGGATTGTAGCCCACCAGGCTTCTCTGTTCATGGGATTTTCAGGACAAGGATACTGGAGTGGGGTTGCCATTCCGTTCTCCAGGAGAATATTCCCAACCCAGGGATCGAACCCTTGTCTTCTAAATTGGCAGGCGGATTTTTTTTTTTTACCACTGAGCCATCTGGGAAGCTCCAAGTGCACCTATTAGTATCCTTAAAATTCAGATTAGGAGCAGACAAGAAATGATTAGTGATTTTTGATATGTGGAGGAGATTTTTCCTTGCCAACTTGGGAGGCAGCTTCAAGACGATTTTGGCCTTCAAAGTAAAAACTTAGTTTTTTCCAGACTGCTACAAAAACAAGTTATATCAGAGCCATTCATAGTACAGTCTCTCTCTCTCTTTTGGGGGGCATAATCTTTTGGAGTTATGAATTGTGCTTTAGTGCTTTAATACAACTGCCTTTTAGATGTATTTTACTCGAGGGTTCAGATTTTGAAGATCTTTGTCCAGTGTTTTTTACCTGTATTTATAAAGGTTATGTTTTGAGGAACAAAGACCTAGTCTTGTTTATGTAGTGTATAGGAGAATGATCTGACTTCCCAATAGTTCTTTTCCCCTCTGTGGCGTGTCCTTTCC
>SJYV01049294.1:0-13087 GCA_006410875.1 Neotragus pygmaeus | reverse complement strand
CTTGAACTACAGTCAGAATTTGGGAAATCCTCTTTTAGCTTTTAAATTTATCTTCTTGAAAGTTAGCGTTTCTTTATCTTTCAAAAGTATTTTAAACTTCCCATAGGATATTTTTTTTCTTCCAGATCATCATTTCCCTCTTCTTTCCAGTTTCCTTTTTAGTATTTATTTTCTGGTTCACTCTTGGCTCTTTTTTCTGCCGTCCTCTCAATACCATTTCAGGGCATAATTTGTCATGACAGTGGCTCCTCAACTTTTAGGATTGTGTTGGTCTGCTGAGTATAGCACTGGTTCGAAAGTGTCAAGCCTGTACCTCAGTTGTGCCTTATGGAGTATTGATTAACTCAAATAAATAGGAGTTTGGAGTGATCTGGTTCATTTTCTTGTTAATTGAGCATGTAATTCTGAAAACTTTCACTGTCTTTGGAAAATCTTTGTAATTCCTCCTGAGAATCATGGACATACTTAGATTTTTGTCAATAGATTTTAATTTGTGAGTTAGTGATTAATTCAAGGGGAAAGCACGGAGGCTTAGAAGATTGAATTGAACCAACCGATCAAGACTCTTGACAGGTATTAATTTTAGTTGCTACTTTAAAAGTAGCCAACTTTCTTTTTTGCTTGTTGTATTTTTCCCTCTCTTCATCATCTTTGTTTGAGTCTTAAAATGTTGAGCAAGTGGGCTGAAAATTATGGATGTCTCTCATATAAAATAGTGAGTACTGAGCTCCTAAGAATTTTTCTTGAATCATTAATCATCAGTTTTTTGTGATTACATAAATGAATGTTTATTTATTGAAATAACTGGATGTCATCACAATTTTTTCTGTAGGTAGGTATGTATAGTTTTAGATAGAGTACTTCATTGTTACTGACATGCTGAGGTAGAATAAGAATAATCAAGTAGAATGCTTGTTTGGGTGAGTGAAAGTCGCTCAGTCGTGTCCGACTCTTTGCTTGTTTAGATGGGTGTAATTGAAAACAGTCTCTGTGTAAGTTTTGAAGGAGTAAACTTTGTAAGGGCATTTTTAGAAACTGCTTAACTTTTCATTTATCAGAGGTGGTTTTTACTATGTTCTTAGTGTAATTCAGAAATAAGACCAGGTTTTTGGTTGGGATAGGTAATACAGATTTTGTTCTGGATACATATATGAACATATTGTATAAATAATTAGCTATTCTTTTAAAGTTTGTTTCTTAGGGCAACCTTATATTTCCTAAGTGATCTTCTAATATTTTTGTGTTTTTTAAACTTTTTATTAAAATTATCTCCATTATCTGTGATGAGAGCCTGAAGCATATTTATTGCTGTCTGCAATAACTGCAGTTGGGGTTGTACACAGGATATTTTAGTTCAGATTCTCTGACCAAGAGAGGCTACTTAAAAAAAAAAAGGCAAGCAACCTGCCTTATGACCAGCAGAATTGAAATTCAAAACAATCATAAGGAGAAGATTTCTCTACTTACTGTGTCCTGTAGTTGTTTTTAAAAAAAAGGTTCAGAGTACAAGGTAAAGAAGCTGAGTAAGGGTCAGTCAGCAATAAGAGGGACAGATAAGTGTGGGAGGATCAGGCGTCTGTCATAGGTAGTCAGGCAAGCAAAAAGTACAGAGCAGTGTAAGAAGTCAGCTTGGGCCAGGAGGATTAAGCGACTCAGACTGGGCTCAGAGTCTGGGCAGTCAGCAGGGATTCATTCACATCAACAAATGGTTGTAGATTTCATCTGCTCTTCACTGGTTACTGTGCTAGGTTGTGGAGAATATTAAAATGATTAAGGCAGGTTTCCTTCCTTTAAATGGAGAATGGAAGACAACTGCCAGTAGGTGTGGAAAAAAAAATTAGCATTCATTACCATGTGAATAATATACACAAGTCTGGATACAAATAAAGGAAAGAGCAAGATCAGTTTCTGTGGGATTAGGGAACGTTTTCTGCAGGAGATGACAGTTGAGCTGGGTCTAAAAAGATTATTCGGGTTGCAGTAGGCAGAGATGGATGCAGCTGGGGAAAGACTTTAAATTCTGGAGTGAGGAAGAGACTGCATATATTTGGAGCACTGACACTCAAGATGTGATTCCTGTATTAGCTGTATCAGCATCATCTGGAAAGTTGCTAGGTCCCACGCTGAACCAGCTGAATCTAGAACTCCGGGGTGGGGCCAAGCAGTTTGGATTTTTATTGCCTTCCGGGTAATTCTGATCTATGCAAAATTTTGAGAGCCACCATTTAGAGAATGGTTCAGTGGTAAAGAATCTGCCTGCCAATGCAGGAGATATGGGTTCAGTCCCTGGGTTGAGAAGATCCCCTGGAGAAGGAATTGGCAACCCACTCCAGTATTCTTGCCTGGGAAATCTCATGGACAGAGGAGCCTGGTGGGCTACAGTCCGTGGGGCCACAGAAGAGTTGGACACGACTTAACAACAACAATTTAGAGAGCAATGTTGTTGCTTAGTCTCTCAGTTGTGTCTCTTTGCCACCCCGTGGACTGCAGAATGCCAGGCCTCTTTGTCCCTCACCGTCTCCAGGAGTTCACCTAAGTTCATGCCCATTGAATCAGTGATGCCATCCAATCATCTCATCCTCTTTCATGCCCTGCTCCTGCCTTCAACCTTTCCCAGCATCAGGGTCTTTTCCATTGAGTTGGCTCTTGGCATCAAGTAGCCAAAGAGGTGGAGTGCAGCTTCAGCATCAGTCCTTCCAATGAAGGACTGGAGCTTGAAGTCAAGTGGGCATTATGAAGCACTACTACCAATAATGCTAGTGGAAGTGATAGAATTCCAGCTGAGCTATTTAAAATGTTAAAGTGCTGCACTCAATGTGTCAGCAAATTCGGAAAACCCACAGGACCGGAAAAGGTCAGTTTTCATCACAGTTCTAAAGAAGAGCAGTGCTAAAGAATGTTCAGACTACCAGACAGTTGCGCTCACTTCCCATGCTGGTAAGGTTATGCTCAAAATCCTTCAAGCTAGGCCTCAGGAGTACTTGAATCAAGAACTTCCAGATGTGCAAGCTGGGTTTAGAAAAGTCAGAGGAATCAGAGAACAACTTGGAATGTATTTGACTTTTAGCTGAGTACCTGTTAATATTCCCAACATTGACTATATAAACAGAACACATAATTGTAGTTTTGGGAGCTTAATCAACTGGGTGAACAAGACAATTGTTACACAGTGTAATATGTGTTAACAGACTAAACACGGAAAGAGGTGTACTCCAAACTATGGGGGATTGAATTGAGAGATAAATGTCACTCAAAGAAAGCTTCCTAAAAGAGATGGTGCCTGAGTTGAGTCTTAAGAATGAACATTTAGCCGGTGGAAAAGGCACTCTAGGTAAAAAGCTTTATGGTTAATGACACTGAGGTATGAATATCCAGGCCTGAAGTTCAGCGTGGCTGGAGAGTAAGAGGTTGGTTAGGGTGGCATGGAGAGAGAGAAGTTGGTCAGGTAGCTGGAGGCAGGATTATAGAAGGGTTTGCTTAACACATGCAGAAGTTAAGTTTTGTTGTTGTTGGTTTTTTTTTTTCTTAAAGCCTGTGGAAGCTATTGTTTTTAAGTAGGAGAATAACATTGTCTCATTGGCGTTTTTAGAAAGATGAATCTGATGGTCTGGGGATAAAATAGGAAAGATGAAAGTAGACGTGGTGACCAGTTAAAAAGTTACTGCAGTCACATGAGAAATAAGGACCTCAGAGAACGTAGAAACAGTGCAGATGGAGATATGAGACACGTTTAGGGGGTAGCAGATACGACTTGGTGTCTTAGTTTATGGGGAAGGAAAGGGGTGAATCCTGCTGGGGCTTCTGACTTGGGTGACTGGATAGATAATAGTGCCAGCCACTCTGCGGTATTTATCAAGCCTCTGTGTACTTGATTAAGATTTGATTCTAAGGATATACTAGAATGCTATCCCATACTAAAGAAACTTCCAATTTGCTATAATGACCATTGTTTCACTTCTAGTCTTCTCTTATCGTGTGGTAAATAATGCTTAGAATGCTGTTTTGCAAGATTCTAAGTTCAGTAGAATAGAGTGCTGTGAAATATTAACAGTGCGTGCTGCATAGATACCATGGCCTAGAAGATAGCAGAATGAGCTTGACAGCCTGGAGGCAGAAAGAGGTAGAATATGTGTGAGCAGTGATTCTCAAAATAAGGATCCTGAACTAGCAGCATGGGCATCATCTGGGACCTTGTCAGAAATGTGCATTCTCTGTCTAGGAGAAACAGGAGAAGGAGATGGGAGGAGTGATGACGATTTCTACTTTGGACACAGTGAATTGAAAGTTGTCATGGGTCACCTGGGTGGATAAGGCTAACAGATAATTGGTTATATTGGGATGTAGAGAGAAATTGAGCTTTTATTAAAGATTTGAGTGTTGTTTGTATTTGTTTTAGGTAACAGTTGAAATCATGAAACTGAATGATAGCCTATAGATCTTTTTGTTTGTTTAGTCGCCAAGTTGTTTCTGACTCTTTATAACCCCCATGGACTGCAGCCTGCCAGACTTCTCTGTCCATGGCATTTCCCATGCAAGAATACTGGAGTGGATTCCCATTTTCTTCTCCAGGGGATCTTCCCGACCCAGGGATTGAACCTGGATCTCCCACATGGGCAGGCAGATTCTTCACCACTGAGCCACCAGGGCAGCCTAATCCTACAGAGAAAGAATATAAAACGATGAAGAGGACAGACCCTAAAAAACACTGCATTTAATAGCAGGTGAACCTGTGAATGTTGTCTGAGAGTGAATAAGCCAGAGAGATAGTTGGAAAATGAGAGTATTGATGTCACATTTGAAGGAGTCAGCAGTGTGTAGATTTTGCAGAGATGAGGAGAGAGAACTGAGAAGTGTCTTTTGGAGGGAGCCGGCAAGTTGTGGTGACTTTGGCAACAGTACTAGAGAAGAACAACATTTTGTACTGGTGACGAGGAAAACTAGGATGCTGTGAGTTGAGGAATAAATGGGTAGACAGAGATTGAGAATAGACTATTCTTTAATGCTTGATTTATGGAGAAATGATGAAAGTTAGAGAATGTAGTTTGAGGAAGAATTTATTTTCAGGATTAAGGGAATGAACATGGAAAGAAGGAGCAGTTAAACATTCAAAGGAAAAAGTTGGAATTCTTAATATTTTGAGAGCCCCAGGGAGGTAGGAGGGAATATGAGTCTCCTTAGACAGTAAGAGAGATTTTTCTCATCCATTAACATGGGTGAGAGGGAGCTAAAAATGAATATTATTATAGAAGTTATAATCTTTAAGACAGTAACTTCAGTTAAGCCCTAGGTAATGAAAATAAGATTGCAAAGGAATGTAAACTGAGAATGCAGAGGCCTTGTCTTTGTCTTTTCATTGTTATACTCCAAATGCTTGATATATGATAGAGATTAAGTAGTGTTTGAAGAAGGAATATGTGGATGAATAAGTGGAATAAAGGAGTAAATCCTGATGACAGAGTTGAGGCAGTGAGTGTCAGTTCACTTTTTGAGCCATTTATGGAAAAAGGACAAAGGAAGGTTACCTTGAGTGGTTTACAGTGGGGTTAATTCTTGATGTTCCTTCGAGTTAGAAGAAAGCCAGGAGAGGGAGCTGTGAGAAAAAGGATGATTAATGGAGTGAGAGCCAACCAGTCCACCCTAAAGATCAGTCTTGGGTGTTCCTTGGTAGGACTGATGTTGAAGCTGAAACTCCAATATTTTGGCCACCTGATGCGAAGAGCTGACTCATTTGAAAAGACCCTGATACTGGGAAAGATTGAGGGCAGGAGGAGAGGTGGACAGAGGATGAGATGGTTGGATGGCATCACTGACTGAATGGACGTGAGTTTGGGTGAACTCTGGGAGTTGTTGACGGACAGGGAGGGCTGGTGTGCTGTGGTTCAAGGGGTCACAAAGAGTCAGACACAACTGAGTGACTGAACTGAACCGAATGGAATGAGCCCAAGAAGTGGTAGGAAAAAAAAGATGGATGAAAGAAAAAGAGGGACATGGAAAGAGAGGGAAAGAAAAGAAGATGAGGAGAGTAAGTCATGACGACAGGTGTGTTTTAATAATGGAGTTCAAACCAGGTGACCCCAAATCATCTCAGCAACTGGAGATAGTTTGAGGCAAGGTCTTCTGTGCTGAAGTTGAGACTGATGCTGAGGTGAATGGGGTGGGTTGAGGATGAGGAGTAGGGACGCAATTATAATTTCGATTTTGAAAGATTTGATAGGTGGTTAACAGGATATTAGGTAAATATTAAATAATAGATGGATCCAAGATCTAGAAAGTTCATGTAGGANAGGTGGACAGAGGATGAGATGGTTGGATGGCATCACTGACTGAATGGACGTGAGTTTGGGTGAACTCTGGGAGTTGTTGACGGACAGGGAGGGCTGGTGTGCTGTGGTTCAAGGGGTCACAAAGAGTCAGACACAACTGAGTGACTGAACTGAACCGAATGGAATGAGCCCAAGAAGTGGTAGGAAAAAAAAGATGGATGAAAGAAAAAGAGGGACATGGAAAGAGAGGGAAAGAAAAGAAGATGAGGAGAGTAAGTCATGACGACAGGTGTGTTTTAATAATGGAGTTCAAACCAGGTGACCCCAAATCATCTCAGCAACTGGAGATAGTTTGAGGCAAGGTCTTCTGTGCTGAAGTTGAGACTGATGCTGAGGTGAATGGGGTGGGTTGAGGATGAGGAGTAGGGACGCAATTATAATTTCGATTTTGAAAGATTTGATAGGTGGTTAACAGGATATTAGGTAAATATTAAATAATAGATGGATCCAAGATCTAGAAAGTTCATGTAGGAAACAGAGGCTTTAACAGGAAAAGAGGTGGTTAGTTTTTGTGTTAGTAACTTCTAATCAAATTACCTAGTTCTAAGAGGAACTATTTTTTGAGTTTAGATTTTATAAGGGGAACATCTAGTTGTAGATTAATATTCTTAAAACATTTTTAAAGTTCTAAACACACTATTGATATGTTTACTTAAAACATAAAACCATACTGAAAGTTATGAAGTGGAAAATAAGTCTTTCTTGGTCATTCCTTCTTGTGTTGATCATTGTTAAATTTCTTGTATATTCGTACAAGGAGTTTGTGTGTCCCTTTCTTAAAGCTGTGCCAGTGTGGGGATTTATTTTTATTTTTTTGTAATTTATCTCTTATTAAGGTAAGACTTAAAGAGATTTTTAATGATGCCATGTTAGGTTTTTAGTGATATTTGAGATGTAAGCATTGAGTCAAAAACAATTCAGCATACTTTAAGTTAGGTAGCAATTTCATAATGGTTGAGGTTGGTATTTCAGCATGAACTATGACAGTATTCTTATAAAAATTACTCTTAGGGAAAATAATATTTCACTAGAACATTTTTTGTATTTATTTTTTCCACTTAGCGTCTTATTAAGTGTTAACAACATCTATAGCCATTTTCTAAATTAAAAAGAGAAAATGATCTTCAAAGTGTAGTGGAGAAAGCTTTCATTTTTTTTCAGGCTTGCCAGGTTAAATTTCTTGCGCTTTTACCCTTCCAAATAAACTGTTTATTCAGCAATCCATCTTCACTCTCTCCCTTTCTGAGTTTTCTCCTTAGAGTCCCATACCTCCTTTGTGGTCTTGGGTTGACAGTAATTATAGCTAATCTATGGGCTTCCATGGTGACTCAGACGGTAGAGAATCCACCTTCGGTGTGGGAGACCTGAGTTCGATCCCTTGGTTGGGAAGATGCCCTGGAGGAGGGCATGGTAACCCACTCCAGTATTCTTGCCTGGAGAATTCACATGAACTGAGGAGCCTGGTGGTCTACAGTTCATGGGATGGCAAAGAGTTGGACATGACCCAGCGACTAAACATACAGCACGTAGCTTATAGATCTGGTGCAAGAATAAAAATTTGAAATGAAATGTGACTAATTAATGTTTCCGGATTTGTCTTTGGTTTTTATAGTCGTGTGCAATAAAAAAAAATGTTTAAAACTTTAGACGATTTCTATAGGAAATCCTTTAAAATTTAGCACAGGTACAACAAGTCATAGGTTCTTACAGGTTACTTTCTCAGAGTTCTCTTTTGTTAGTTACAGCTCTTTCTTATCAGTATCGACAGCAGGGTCATGTGGTAGCCCCACTGCTATCCTAGAAGCATTTCTGTAAATAAGATAGCACTTTGACTTGTGTTCCAGGAGCGTTATTAAGCCCATCTGTGCTCTAGCCAGGTCTCTTGACTTTTGTGAACAGAATTGTTTTTTCACTTGTATGTTTTTACTTGTATGTTAGAATTAGGTATGCCGTTTTAAACTAGGATGAGAGTGTGAAGCACAACTACCTACAAAAAGAGTTCAGCCATTACCATTGGCGTTATTAGAGCTGTCTGTTAGCACTTTTATGCACTTTTCCTTACTGTCTGTATAGTTTTCAGGGTGAGTTTTCATTCATATCCTCCTGAGTACAGTGCCACATGCATCCTCCTGTTACAGGCAGGCAGTAAGCTGCAGCCTGCAGTGTTATTTGCTTGTAACACAATTTTTAATAAAAACTAGAATGTCAGGTAAAATCAGTGCTAATAGGTAATAAGGGAAGCCTGTGGTTTAATGTGTGCTTATGTTGCATCTATTTTCCTAACAAATAGAATTTCATGAATTATAAACTAGCTCATAATAATCTTTCTCAAATAGTGAATTTATGAATGTACAGCTCTACTTCAGGTCTGCCTTCAGTATCTAGCTGTCACTCTTGACCATCATTCTTTTGACTTATCTGTATTTACTCATTTTCTTGTTTTTTCAGTCTACTGCAGTCTAGATCCTGTGATGTCCAGTTCAGTAGCTGCTAGCTACATGTGCCTATTTTAAAAAATTCTAATGAAATAAAATTGTAAATTTGTTCTTGGGTCATAATATCTATAAGTGCCCAGTGGCTTCTTGTAGCTTGTGGTTAGAGTATTGGTGCAGATATAGAAGATTTTCATCATTGTATAAATGCCCATTAGATAGTGCTGGTCTAGAATGATTATGCATCTACATGTCACTGAAAATTACTATATTGGCAGTAATCTTCTAATTATCAACATGAGATTGGGGGTTGGAAAGATTTGACTTCAGACTCTGGTTCTGCCATTTTCTAGCTAAGGTATTAAGTTGCTCAGTCGTGTCCGACTCTTTGCGACCCCATGGACTGCAGCGTGCCAGGCTTCCGTGTCCTTCACCATCTCCTGGACCTTGCTCAAACTGATGTCTGTTGAGTCGGTGATGCCATCCAACCATCTTGTCCTTGTTGCCCGGTTCTTCTCCCTTCAGTCTTTCCCAGCATCAGGGTCTTAGTATTGCATCAGGTGGCCACATGCTAGCTGAGTGACCTTGAATAAATGCCATAAACTCTGTAGGCCTTGTGTATGTGTGTTAAGTGGGAGTATACTGCACCTGAGAGACAGCTGACCCTGGAGAGTCTGGAAATGACTGCCAGCCTAGGCTCCTCCATATTATAGGAATTCAGTAAATACTTGTTGAGTGAGTTCATGAATTCCTTCTTTCTTCTCAGAGTTTCACCACCTTCTATGTACTGATGATTCATATTTTTGGCCCACATTATTTTCTTCTTCTCTAGTCCCTAATTGCTTACTGGATATGTACTAATGAGGAAGTCTGTAAAACAACTCAACTCAACATAACTAAAACCACATTCATTATATTATCTTCATATTCATGCTTCATTCTTCCTTAATTATTCTTAATGGAAACAGGATCTGCCCATTTGCTCCTTTCTGGAAACCCGGTATACCTTTTATTCAGCTGGTGAAGAATCTGCCTGCAATGCAGGAGACACTGGTTCAGTTCCTGGGTCAGGAAGATCCCCTGGGAAAGGGATAGGCTAGCCCGTTCCCATGGGCTTCCCTGGTGGCTCGTTTGGTAAAGAATCCGTCTTCGATCCAGGAGGCCTGGGTTTGATCCCTAGGTTGAGAAGATCCCCACCCACTCCAGTATTGTGGCCTGGAGAATTCCATGTACAGAGGAGCCTGGCAGGTTGTACAGTCCATGGGGTCGAAAAGGGTTGGACACGACTGAGCGACTTTCATTTTCACTTTTCACTACTACCTAAGTCTTAAGCAGTCATCCGATACCATCTGTACTAAGAGAGCGTGACACAGGAACATCACCGGATGTGGTTTAGAGATGGGAAACTCAGTCACTCACTCGAGGGACTTCTGAGGCTTTCCAGACTGGCTCACATACTATCCATAAAGAGGAAAATGGACTGTTTTCCTAGCATGTTAATGCTTCCTGCCGTCAGTAGTGGCCCCTGAATTTAAAATACAGTAACACAGCTGAAAGCAGCATTCTGCTAAGCAAAGAGTTCTGTATACTCTATCCATATACTGCATTCTTCCTCTTGACTGATATTTGCAATTTATCTGTGTTGGAAGATTTTATTGCGCATTTCCCTCAGGTTTTTTTTTTTTTTTTTTTTTAGTTCTACCAGTTTTTTGCTATCAACCTAACTCCTCCACTCTCATGCACATGTTGCTCAGTCATGTAACCCCATGGCCCGGCAGCCTGGCAGACTCCACTGTCCATGGACTTTGCCAGGCAGGAATACTGGATTGGGGTTGCTGTTTCCTTCTCCATGCCCCAGTTTTTTGTGCATTGTTTTTTCTTTGTTTCTGTAACTTAGCTTCAGATACCTTTTAGACTTTTTTCTATTACAGTTGACCCTTGAACAACATGGATTTGAACTTGGTATATCTATTTATATGCAAATTTTTTTCAATAAATACAGTACTGCAAGAGCAGGGTTGGTTGAATCTGTAGGTGTGAATTGCATATGCAGAGGGCTGAACTATGGAACTTGAGCATCTGCAGGTTTTGGTGTCTGGCAGGTTCTGGAAGCACTCCTGTACTTTGAGCCGTACTTCTAGAAAGTGCTATCCTTGTTAGTCATTTAGAACATCTTTAACTATGTTAATTTGCTTATTAGGATTCTTGTTGGTTTTGTTAGTAGTCTGGTTAGAGTTGCCCTAATTTTGAGTGTCTTGCTTCCATCTGTTTTCCTTAAGCCATGTTTATTTTTAAACTGTGATTGATTGAATCTTTGTTTTAAGGTGTAATTTTTAGACCATGAAGATTTTTTAGGAACATAAGTATCATGTTATACTAAATGTATCCTGTCATTTAGATCCCAAAATATCTCCTGAATCAACGTTATACCTATGCTTCTGGCATCATCGCAGTTCCATTTATTTCTTACCTGGACTATTTCTGTAGCCTATTTGATGCTTTGCTCTTTTTGCATCTAGGTTCTTCATTCTGTCTTCCATACTACCACTGGAGTTTGTCTTCTGAGAAAGAAATCTAGTGTTACTACCTTATTTAAAAGTTGATGCCACATCTTCCAGAATTCAGCATTTAAACTCTTTTGCATGGCACTTATGTTCTGATCCTGATTTCTAGCCAGGCTTATGCTGTAACCAAGTCAAACTTCTTGGTTCTTAAATGCTTCATTTTTCACTTATTGGTGCCTTTGTATATACATCTGCAATGTCCTTTCATTTGCTTTCTCTGTCTGGCAAACTTCAGGATCCTATTCCAGTTGCATTTCCCAACTCCTCAAGGTAATTAATGGCCATTTGTAAGTAACTTTCATTATAGTACATCCCATATTTCATTGTGTTTCATTGCCTCCCCTCTTAAGTGCTGTGAAATATCTAGGGCGGGGGATGCATTTTTATTCATCTTTGTTTAGCCAGTTGCCTTTGAGGTATGCTCATGGAATATAAATGCTAATGCTGGGTGGGCAGGTAGGTACTTGGGAAGCCAGCAGAGATACAACTGAATGAGTTATATCTATCTTGGGCCGCAGGGGCAGGCGGGGGTGAGGGAGGGGTCTTCGAAAGTCTTGTGAAAACAGTTAGAAAGCACAAGGAGTTAGGCACAATTGGAAAGCTCCCAAAGTGGAAACTGTTGTTGATTCTAAAAGTTACAGGATTATTTTATTATTTAAGGTTCTTTTATTACATATATGAGTAAAGTGTCAGTTACACGTCATTTGTTAAACAGTAAGAAAACTTTTTCACAAATAAATAAGTCAAAATTTATAAATAATGTTTAGTTTTGTTTACTTAAACTGATTTACCTACATTTTCTAGATGAATTCTAGAACAACTGGTAAAGAGGAACTACGACTCTAGGTCTTTGATTTCTTAATTTAGCAAACATCTTTCTTCACCTACTACATATATTGAAATATCAAGTATAGTGTTAGGTGCAGAGATGACAGGAAAAAAATATATAGCCCCAAAGACTTCACAGCGTAAATTGAGCCAGGCGTGTAGAGGGAAAGATTTTAATACAGTGTAAGTACTTCAGTAGATCCATTAGAAAGTGCTGGACTTCTCTAGTCGCTCTGCTTACCAAGTTTAAACTTCACATATAGCATTTCTTTGGACATTTTAAAAATTCATTTTAGTTACATTACTTATCTAAGAGAGTTGTATAATGTCAACTAATTATTTAAGTGCTGAAGGAATACTGTCATCACTTTGTTGCTGACTGTATTGTTTTTTGTGCATATGGTTGACTTATAGTGCTGTGCCAGTCTGTGCTGTTTAGCACGGGGACTCAGTTTACTCACAGATATTCTTTACTTTTTCCATTATGGTTTATCAGCTATGTTGTTTTTAGTGCATTTCATTTGGTACTCTGAGACATACTATGATGTGGTATATGGGGTATAGAATTGGAAGACCTATACTAGAGAAATATATATCTGTAAAATGACTTCGAGACTGCTTGATATAGAGTTCTGGTGGGTATTGAGTAAGGTAGCTACCTAGGATGCTTGATATAGTGCAAAGTTCTGTTCACATTTTTTAAAATCAAACTTCTGAAAACTAGTATGTAACGTTCTAGGCAGCTCTAGATTTCATAATTCAGTTCAGTCACTCAGTCGTGTCCAACTCTTTACGACCCCATGAACCGCAGCACACCAGCCTCCCTGTACATCACCAACTTCCAGAGTCCACTCAAACCTGTGTCCATTGGATCGGTGATGCCATCCAACCATCTCATCCTCTGTCATCCCCTTCTCCTCCTGCCCTCAATCTTTCCCAG
>SJYV01049292.1:0-10669 GCA_006410875.1 Neotragus pygmaeus | reverse complement strand
ACCTCGGCACAAGGTGACCGTGGCACACAGGCTGGACCTCGGCGCAGGGCGAGAGCAGCACACAGGAAGAACTTCGGCGCAGGGTGACCGCGGAACACAAGCCGGACTTTGGCTCAGGGCGACTGCGGCACACAGCACGGACCTCCACGCAGGGCAACCGCTGGACACAGTCCGGACATCTGCAGAAGGCTACCGCGACACAAGCCCAGACCTCGGAACAGGGTGACCGTGGAACACAGTCCGGACCTCAGGACAGAGGAACCGCGGCACAGAGCCCAGAACTCATGGCAAGCTGAGGGTGGAACACAGCCCANCGGACATCTGCAGAAGGCTACCGCGACACAAGCCCAGACCTCGGAACAGGGTGACCGTGGAACACAGTCCGGACCTCAGGACAGAGGAACCGCGGCACAGAGCCCAGAACTCATGGCAAGCTGAGGGTGGAACACAGCCCAGACCTCGCTGCAGAGCGACTGTGGCACACAGCCAGAACTTCAGTGAAGGGCGACCACGGCACACAGCTTAGAAATCTGTGCAGGGTGACTGTGGCTCAGAGATTGGAACTCGTTGCTAGCCAACTGCGGCACAAGCCAGGACCTCGGCACAGGGTGACTGCAGCACACAGGCCGGACCTCGGCACAGGGTGACCGCAGCACACAGGCCGGACCTCGGTGCAGGGCGACCACGGCACACAGCCCGAACCTCGGCACATGGCAACTGCGGCACACAACCCGAACCTCAGTGAAGAGCGACTGTGGCACACAGCCCGGAACTCGTTGCCAGCCGACTGTGGAACACAGCCCTGACCTCAGCACCATGCAACCGCGGCACACAGCCTGGACATAGGCGCAGGGCTACCGTGGCACACAGCCCGAACCTCGGTGAAAGGCGACCACAGCACACAGCCCAAAAATCTGTGCAGGGCAACCGCAGCACAGAGCCTGGAACTCGTGGCTAGCTGACCGCCGAACACAGAACAGACCTGGGTACAGGGCGACCACAGCAAACAGGCCAGACCACATCGCAGGGTGATCTCGGCACACAGCCCAGAAGTCGGCGCAGGGCAACACTGGCACACAGCACTGACCTCGGCAAATGGCGACTGCATCACACAGCCCAGACTTCAGTGGAGAGCGACCGCGGAACAGAGCACGCAACTCTTTGCTAGCCGACCACGGAACACAGCCCGGGCCTCAGCGCTGGGCGACTACAGCAAACAGCCCGAACCTCAGTACAAGGCTCCCGTGGAACACAGCCCAGAACTCGGTGCAGGGCGACCACGGCAAACAGGCCGGACCTCATTGCAGGGCAACCACGGAACACAGCCCAGATCTCGGCAAAGGGGGACCATGGCACACAGCCCAAAACTCAGTGAAGGGCTACCGCGGCACACAGCCCGGAACTCTTCGCTAGCTGACCATGGAACACAGCCTGGACTTCAGCGAAGGGCAATCACAGCACACAGTCCGGACCTCGGTGCAGGGCAACCGCGGCACACAGACAGAACCTCAGTGAAGAGCGAACCTGGCACACAGCACTGAACTCGGGAGATAGTGAACGTGGCACACAGCTCGGACATCGGCGCAAGGCTACCGTGGCACAGAGCCTGGACCTTGTTGTTAACCGACTGTGGAACACAGCCTGGACCTCGGCACAAGTGTACCGCGGCACACAGCCCGGACCTCATCACTAACCGACTGTGGAACACAGCCCGGACCTCGGCACAGGGCGAACGTAGCACACAGGACGGACATCAGCGCAGGGCGACAGCGGCACACAGACCAGACCTTGCCGCAGGGCAACTGCAGAACACAGGCCGGACCTTGGCTCAGGGCGACCATGGCACACAGGCCGGACCTCAGTGCAGGGTGACCGTGGCACACAGGCCGGACCTCAGCTCAGGGCAACAGTGGCACACAGGCCGGACCTTGGCACAGGGTGACCATGGCACACAGCCCGGATCTCGGCACAGGGCGACAGTGGCACACAGCACCGACCTCGGCGCAGAGCGACCGCGGTACAGAGCCCGGAACTTTTCGCAAGCCGAGGGCAGAATACACCCCGACCCCGGCCCAGGGAGACCCTGGCACAGAGCAAGGACTTCAGCAGATGGCGACCACTGCACACAGCCTGAACCTTGGCACAGGGCGACCGTGGCACAAACGCCGGACCTCGGTGCTGGGTGACGGTGGCACACAGCCGGGACCTCGGTGCAGGGCAACCGTGGCACACAGCCCGAATATCAGTGAAGGGCAACCGCAGCACACAGTCTGGAACTCGTCGTTAGCTGACCACGGAACACAGCCCTGACCTTGGAGCAGGGCGACCACAGCACACAGCATGGACATTAGGCGAAGGGCGAATGCGGCACACAGCCCAGACCTCGGCACAGGGCTACCGCGTCACACAGGCCGGACCTCGGTGCAGAGCGACTGCGGCACACAGCTCGGAACTTGGTGCAGGGAGAACAAGGCACACAGGCCGGAATTCGGCACAGGGTGACTGAGTCACACAGCCCAGACCTCGGCGCAGGGCGACCGCGGGACAAAGCCCCGACCTTGGTGCAGGGTGACCGCAGCACACAGCCCGAACATCAGTGAAGCGTGACTGCAGCACACAGTGCAGAACTTGTCGCTAGCTGACTGCGGAACACAGCCCTGACCTTGGAGCAGGGCGATCACGGCACACAGGCCGGACCTCGGCACAGGGTGATGGTGGCACATAGCCCGGAACTCAGTGTAGAGCGACTGCTGTACATAGCCCGGACCTTGGTGCAGGACGACTGTGGCACACAGCCCGGATATCTGCAGAAGGCTACCGTGGCACACATCCCGGACCTCAGCGCAGGGCGACCATGGCACTCAGTCCGGACCGCGATGCAGGGGGAACGCGGCACACAGCATGGACCTCGGCAATGGGCAACTGTGGCACACAGCCCAGACCTCGGCGCAGGGTGACTGCATCACTCAGGCTGGAACTAGGTGAAGGGCGACTGTGGCACACAGCTCGGGACTCAGTGCAGGGAGAACAAGGCACACAGGCCGGAATTCGGCACAGGGTGACCGCGTCTCACAGCCCAGACCTTGGTGCAGGGTGACCGCATTACACAGCCCAAACATCTGCAAAGGGCAAACGCGGCACACAGCCAGGAACTCATCACTATCCGACCGCGGAACACATCGCAGAACTCGGTGCAGGGCAACCCTGGTACCAAGATGGACCTCGGAGCAGGGTGACTGCAGCACACAGGCCAGACCTTGGTGCAGGTCGACCGCAGCACACAGCCCAGACCTCGGTGCAGGGCGACCACGGCACCCAGCCTGGATCTCTGCAGAAGGCTACCGTGGCACACAGCCTGGAATTCGTCACAGGGTGACCGTGGCACACAGCATGGACCTCGGTGCAGAGCCAACGCGGCTCAGAGCTGGGAACTCATTAAAACTGAGGGCTGAACACATCCCGGATCTCCGCGCAGGGCGACCCAGGCACACAGCAAGGACCTCGGCAGATGGCAACCATGGAACACAGCCCGGACCACGGAGGAGTGCAAATGGGGCACAGAGCACAGAGCTCGTCCCTAGCCGTCTGTGGAACACAGCCCCGGACAACTGCATAGGGCGACCGCTGCACACAGCCTGAACCGTGGCGCAGGGTGACCGCAGCACTCACGACAGACCTTGGCGTTGGGCAACCTGGGCACACAGCACGGACCTCGGAGAGGGCAACCGCGGCACACAGCCCAAACATCAGTGAAGTGTGACCACAGCACACAGTCCGGAAATCATCGCTAGCTGACTGCAGAACCCAGCCCGGACCTCGGCACAGGGAGACCTCGGCACACAGCCCAGACCTCTGCAGAAGGCTCCCACAGCACACAGCCCGGACTTTGGCACAGGGTGACCGTGGCACACAGCATGGACCTCGGTGCAGAGCGACGGTGGCACAGAGCCGGGAACTCATCCAAATCAAGGGTTGAACACAGCCCGGACTTCGGCGCAGGATGACCGTGGCACACAACCCAGACCTCCGTGCCATGCGAACCTGGCACACAGCACGAACTTCGGTAGATGGCAACTGTGCACACAGCCTGGACCTCCGTGCAGGACGACCCTGGCATGAAGCACGGACCTTGACAGATGGCGACTGCGACACACTGCCCGGACCTCGGAGGAGAGCGAATGCGGCACAGAGCCCGGAAATCATCCCTAGCTGTCCGCAGAACACAGCCCGGGCCACGGCACAGGGCAAATGCGGCACACAGCCCTGACCTCGGCTCAGGGCAACCACAGCACACAGCTCAGACCTCAGTGCAGGGAAACCACAGCACACAGTCCTAACTTCAGTGAAGGGCGACCGTGACACACAGCCCGGAAGTATGTGAAGGGCAACCACGGCACAGAGACCAGAACTGGTCGCTAGCCGACTATGGAACACAGCCCAGACCTCAGCGCAGGGTGACCACAGCACACAGCCTGGACCTCGGTGCAGGACGACCCTGGCACGAAACACAGACCTCGACAGATGGCGACGGCGACATACCACCCGGACCTCGGAGGAGAGCGAATGCGGCACAGAGCCCGGAAATCATCCCTAGCTGTCTGCAGAACACAGCCCAGGCCACGGCGCAGGGCAAATGCAGCACACAGCCCTGACTTCAGTGCAGGGCAACCGTGGCACACAGCCCGGACCTCAGCGCAGGGCAACCACAGCACACAGTCCGAACTTCAGTGAAGGGCGACCATGGTACACAGTCCGGAAGTATGTGAAGGGCGAGCACGGCACAGAGACCAGAACTGGTCACTAGCCAACTACGGAACACAGCCCAGACCTCAGCGCAGGGCGACCACAGCACACAGCCCAGACCTCGGCGCAGGGCAACTGCGGCAAACAGCCTGAACCTCAGTGAAGGGCGACCGCGGCACACAGCCTGGAAATCTGTGCAGGGCGAATGGGACACAGAGCCCGGAACTCGTCACTAGCCGACCGCGGAACACAGCCCAGACCTTGGCACAGGGCGACTGCGGCACACAGGCTGGACCTCGGCACAGGGTGACCGCGGCACAGAGCCCGGACCTCAGCGCAGGGCGACCGAGGCACACAGCGCGAATCTCGATGAAGGGTAACCGCGGAACACAGCCTGGACCTCGGTGCAGGGCGAACGCGGCACAGAGCCTGGACCTCAACGCAGGGCAACCGTGGCACAAAGACTGGACCTCGCCACAGGGTGACTGCGGGACACAGCCCAGAACTTGGTGCAGAGCTACCGCGGCTGACAGCCCAGACCTTGGCACAGGGCGACTGCACAACACTGGCCGGACCTTGGTGGAGGGCGACCGCAGCCCACTGGCCAGACTTCGGTGCAGGGTGACTGTGGCTCATAGCCCGGATATCGGCACAGGGCGAACGCGGAACACAGCCCGGACCTAATAGCAGGGCGACCGCAGCACACAGCCTGGACCTCAGTGCAAGGGCAACCATGGCACACAGCCTGGACCGCAATGCAGGGCGACCACAGCACACAGCCTGGATCTTGGCGCAGTGCGACCACGACACACAGCCTGGACCTCGGTGCAGGGCCACCACGGCACAAGGGTCGGACCTCTGCGCAGGGCAATGGAGGCACACAGGCCGGACCTAGGCGCAGGGCGACGGCAGCACACAGGCCGGACTTCGGTGCAGGGTGTCCGTGGCTCACAGCCCGGACCTCTGCAGAAAGCTACCGCGGCACACAGCCCAGATTTCGGAACTGGCGACCCTGGCACACAGTCCAGACCTCGGTGCAGAGTGACCACGACACAGAACCCGCAACTCGTTGAAAGTCGAGGGCTGAACACAGCCCGGACCTCAGCGCAGGGTGACCGCAGCACACAGCCCTGACTCCGGAGCATGGCGACTGTGGCACACAGCCAGGAACTCGTCGCTAGCCAACCGCGGAACACGGCCCAGAACTCGGTGCAGGGCGACCTCGGAACACACCCCCGACTCCGGCGCAGGGCGACCACGGCACACAGCCAGGAACTTGTTGCTAGCCAACCGTGGAACACAGCCCGGACGTCGGGGCAGGGCGACCTCGGCACACAGCCTGAATATCAGTGAAGGGAGGCAATGATGAGACACAGTCAGGAACTCATCGCTAGCCAACCGCGGAATAGAGTCAGGTCCTCGGCACAGGGTGACCGCGGCACACAGCATGGACCTCAGCGCCGGGCAACCATGGCAGAAGGCTACCGCGGCACACAGCCTGGATCTCGGCACAGGGCAACAGTGGCACACAGCACAGAACTCGGCGCAGATCAACCACGGTACAGAGCTCGGAACTCGTCACAATCCGAGGGTGGAATACACCCCGACCTTTGCCTAGGGCGAACCTGGCACACAGCATGGACTTCAGCAGATTGCGACCGCGGCACACTGCCCGGTCCTCAGCGCAGGGTGACTGCCAGACCTCGTCACAGGTGACAGCGGCACAAAGCCCGGACCTCGGTGCAGGGCGACCGTGGCACACAGACCGAACCTCAGTGAAGAGCGACCATGGCACACAGCCCAGAAATCTGTGCAGGGCGAATGAGGCACAGCACCCAGAACTCGTCACTAGCCGACTGCACAACACAGCCCAGACTTTGGTGCAGGGCGACCACGGTACTCAGCCCAGACAGCGATGCAAGGCAACCACAGCACACAGCCTGGACCTCAGCGCAGGGTGACCGTGGCACACAGCCTGGACCTCTGTGCAGGGTGACCACGGCACACAGGCCAGAACTCGTCACAAGCCAAGGGTGGAACACACCCCGACCGCTGCCCAGGACAACCCTGGCACACAGCATGGACTTCGGCAGATGGCGACCACAGCACAGAGTCCAACCTCAGTGCAGGGCGACTGTGGCACACAGCTCGGACCTATGTGGAGGGCGACCACAGCACACAGCCCGGACATTGGCTCAGGGCGACCGTGGCACACAGACCGAACATCAGTGAGGGGCGACCGCGGCACACAGCTCGGAAATCTGTGCAGGGTGAATGCAGCACAGAACTCAGAACTCGTTGCTAGCCGTCCATAGAACACAGGCCGGACCTCGGCACAGGGCGACCGTGGCACAGAGCCAGACATCAGTGCAGGGCGACCACGGCACACAGCCCAGACCTCGGTGCAGGGTGACCTCCTCACACAGCCCAGAGCTTGGAACACGGTGACAATGGCACACAGCCTGGATCTCGGCGCAGGGCGACCACAGCACACAGGCTGGACCTCGGAGCGGGGCGACCGCAGTGCAAAGCCCGGACCTCGGCGCAGATCGACTGCGCCACAGAGCACGGAACTCATTGCTAGATGAACGCAGAAAACAGCCCTGACTTCTGTGCAGGGCGACTGCGGCACATAACCCAGACTTCGGTGCAGGGCGACCACGGCACACAGACCAGACTTCTGCAGAAGGCTACCGAGGCACACAGCCAGGAGCTCGGCACACGGCAACCATGGCACACAGCTTGGATCTCAGCACAGGGCGACCACGGCACACAGGCCGGACCTCGGAGCAGGGCGACCGTGGCGCACAGCCCAGAAAGCTGTGCAGGGAGACTGTGGCACAGAGCCCGGAACTCATCACAAGCCTACGGCGGAACATAGCCCGGACCTGACGCAGGGTGACCGCGGCACATGGGCCGGACCTCGGAACAGGGCGACCGCGGCACACAGCCCAGACCTAGGTGCAGGGCGACCGCGGCACACATCCCGAACTTTGGCGCAGGGCGACTGCGGCACACATCCTGGACTTTGGCGCAGGGCGACTGTGTCACACAGGCCAGACCTCGTTGCTAGCCAACCGCGGAACACAGCCCAGACCTCTGCGCAAGAAGACCATGGCACAGAGCCTGGAACTCATTGCTAGCTGACTGTGGAACACAGCCCGGACAGTGGCGCAGGGCGACGGTGGCACAGATCACAGAACTCATCGCTAGCCGACCACAGAACACAGCCTGGATCTCGGCGCAGGGTGACCTCAGGGCACAGGCCGGACGTCGGCACAGGGTGACCGCAGCACACAGCCCTAACCTGTGTGAAGGGTGACCGTGGCACAGAGCCCAGACCTCGTGACAAGCTGACCGTGGAACACAGCCCGGACCTCTGGCAGGGCGACTGTGGCACACAGGACGGACCTTAGCTCAGGGCGACCATGGCACACATCCCAGACATCGGCACAGGGCGACTGCGGCACACAGCTCGAACCTCAGTGAAGGGCGACCGTGGCACACATTCCTGACCTCGATGCAGGCGACCCTGGCACAAAGCACAGACGTCAGCACATGGCGACTGCAGCACACAACCCAGACTTCGCCGTAGGGCGACTGTGGAACACAGCCCAGCCCTGGCGCAGGGTGACCGCAGCAGACAGCCCAGACATAGGTGCAGGGTGACGGCAGCAAACAGCCTGAACCTCAGTGAAGTGCAACCGCGGCACACAGACCGGAAATCTGTGCCGGGCGACTACGGCACAGAGCCCAGGTATCATCGCTAACCAACTTCGGGAACAAAGCATGGACATTGGAGCAGGGTGACCGCGGCAGACAGCCAAGAGCTCGGCACACGGCGACCATGGCACACAGCCCGGACCTTGGCACAGAGCGACCGCGGCACAGAGCCTGGAACTCTTCGCAAGAGGAGGGCAGTACATAGTCTGAACCTTGGTGCATGGCGACTGCGGCACACAGCCAGAACCTCAGTGAAGAGTGACTGTGGCACACAGCATGGACTTCAGCACAGGGCAACCCTGGCACACAGCACGGACCTCGGGAGATGGCGACTGCGGCGCACAGCCCGGACCTCGACGAAGAGCGACCGAGGCACATAGCCCAGAACTCGTTGCTAGTCAACGGCAGAAGAAAACCCGAACCTTGGCACAGGGCGACCGTGGCACACAGCCCGGTCTTCGACGCAGGGTGACCGTAGCACACAGCCCCGAACTTAGCGCAAGGCAACCGCAGCACACAGCCCGAACATCAGTGTAGGGTGACTGTGGCAAACAGCCCTGAAATCTGTGTAGGACGACCACGGCACAGAGCACAGAACTCGTCACTAGCCAACCATGGAACTCAGCCCAGATTGGAGCAGGGTGACCGCGGGACAAATGCTGGGCCTTGGCACAGGGCGACTGCGGCACACAGCCCGGAGTTAGGCACAGGGCGACTGTGGCACACAGCACAGACCTCGGCAGATGGCGACCGCGTCACACAGCCCGGATCTCTGTGCCGAGTGAACATGGCACAGAGCCCGTAAATCGTCGCTGGCCGACCACGGAACCCAGCCCGGACCTTGACACGGGAGACTTCAGCACACAGCCCGAACTTTCGTGAAGGGCGACCAAAGCACAGAGCCCGAACCTCGTCAGAAGCCAACCGTTGAACACAACCCAGACATCGGCACAGGGCGACCGCAGCACACAGGTCAGACCTCGGCACGGAGCGACCGTGGCACACATCCCGGACATTGGCGCAGGGCGACAGCGGCACCCTGCCCGAACCTCAGTGAAGGGCGACCGCGGCACACATCCCAAACCTTGGTGCAAAGGGACCGTGGCACATAGAAGGGAACTCGTTCAAAGCCGAGGGCAGAACACAGCCCAGACCTTGGTGCAGGGCCACCGTGGCACACAGCCCGAACCACAGTGAAGAGTGACCAATGCATACAGCACGGACCTCAGTACAGGGCAACACTGGCACACTGCACAGACGTTGGAAGATGGCAACCACGGCACACAGCCTGGAAATCTGTGCAGGGCGACCTCACCACAGAGCCCGGAACTGGTCGCTAGCCAACTGCGAAACACAGCCCAGACATTGGCGCAAGGCAACCGCGGCACACAGGCTGGACCTCATCACAGGGTGACTGTGGCACACAGCCTGGACCTCATCACAGGGCGACTGCAGCACACAGCACGGACCTCGGCCGATAATGACCAAGTCACACAGCCCGGACATCTGCGCAGAGTGACTGCGACACAGAGCCCCAAAATCGTCGCTAGCTGACTGCACAACACAGCCCGGAACACGGCGCAGGGCGACCAAGGCACACATCCCGGACATCGGCGCGGGGCAACCACAACACACAGCCTGAACCTCAGTGAAGGATGACCACAGCACACATACTGGATCTCGACGCAGGGCGACAATGGCACACAGCACGGACCTCGGCAGATGGCGACTGCGGCACACACCCCGGACTTCGGCTCAGAGTGACCGCGGCAGAGAGCCCGGAACTCATCTCTAGCCAACTGCCGAACACAGCCCGGACCTCCACGCAGGGCGACCGCAGCACACAGCCCGAACCTCAGTGAAGGGCGACCGCGGCACACAACTCGGAACTCATCACTAGCCGACCACGGAACACAGCCTAGACCTCTGCACAGGTTGACCGTGGAAAATAGCCCAGACCTCAGTGAAGGATGACCATGGCACACTGCCTAGACCACGGTGCAGGGCGACACTGGCACACAGCATGGACCTCGGCAGATGGCGATGCATGACACAGCACGGACGGTGGCACAGGGTGACCGTGGCACAGCTCCTGAAACTTGTCACTAGCCGACTGCAGAACACAGCCCGGACTTCTGTGCAGGGCGAATGCGGCACACAACCCGGACTTCGTTGCAGGGTGACCACGGCACACAGGACAGAT
>SJYV01049288.1:0-14459 GCA_006410875.1 Neotragus pygmaeus | reverse complement strand
CACAACAGAAATCCTGTAAGGCTGTGATCACTGCCCTCACGGGCCTGCACCTTCTGTGTACGGCCTGCCTATCCCTGGCATAATGGCAGCTTTCTTACTCACGCTGACCCGCCTGGGAAGGTTCACCCACTAGATGTGGAGACACTGAGTGCCTGGGAGGCCACCAGCAGAGTGCATGAGCCAGAGAGGCAGTGGCGGGGGTGCTGACCTGGCCTGCAAGAAGGCTCCGGGCTAGTGACGGGTGGAAGATGCTGAGACCCAGGTATGCCACTTGACATGCTCTCTACTGGCTTGTCACTTTCTTATTAGAAGGAGAAACCTCTTGTGAATGGAAGGAATAACATAATCATGGTGGCACAGGGTTGGTTGACTAGTGGGGGACACATCGTCCTGGCAGTAGGAGCTATGCCCGAGCTTGAATCTCTGACCAGTGACCACCATCTGTACCCATCCTATGGTTTGTATCATCCGTCCAGCTCCCAGCCGAGAGGGCAGCTCTGCCCTGGTTAACTAGGTGCCTGTGCATTTCCAGGAAGGCACGTAAGTCCAAAGGATGACATAACATCAAGTCAATGAGCTTTAAAATGATGTTTAAGAAAAAATTTTATAATCACCACACTAATCTCTATGTGTTATTTAATATGTCTTATACATTCAATAAGTACAGCTATATCAGCCTGGTAGTTTTAATGGCAAAGGTTTAAGAGAATTTGATCCAGTTCGTAAAGAGTGTTAAAAGTTATGAGAACCTTGGTCTACTTTGTTTATAAATTTGGTGTATCCAATTTAAAACAATTCCTTAAGGACTTCCCTATTGGCTCAGTGGTAAAGAATCTGCCTGCCAATGCAGAGTACACAGGTTTGATTGCTGGTCTGGGAAGATGCCACTTGCCTCATCGCATAACTAAGCTCGTGAGCCTCAACTACTGAGGATAAAAGCCACAGCTACTGAAACTCATGCACCTACAGCCTGTGTTCCACAAGAGAAGCCCCCGCAATGAGGAGCCTGCACACCCCAACAAAGAGAAGCCCCCATTTGCCACAACTAGAGGAAAACTGCTTGAAGCAACGAAGCACCAGAAAAGCCAGAAATAATACAGAAATAAATTTTTTAAAGAGAATTCCTTAAGAGCCCAGAAAGATTTTACTTCTTAGGTTTATAAGTCAGGAACACGAAATGTCTGAAAGGTTAAGCTATATTAAATTTGTAAATTAACGGTTTTCATAAAGAATTTTATTTACCATTTGTTAAATTTATAAGTTAATTGAATGTGAACACAAGTAAAAGCACTGGTATTTTTGGCCACATCAGATTTGTAAATAAAATGTAATCTGTGTATTGACTGTAAAGGTTTAAGAAAGAGAACTTTAGTAATTTCTATCATACTTTAAACTTAAGACCTGTGACTAGCTCTTTTTATCAAAAGTTCCTCTTGGGCATTAAAAACTGGTATTATCTGTATCGTGGGCTTCCCTGGGGGCCCAGATGGTAAAGAATATGCCTGGAATGCAGGAGACCTGGGTTCAGCCCTGGCTTGGGAAGAGGAGGGAATGGCCTAACTCCAGTATTCTGGCCTGGAGACTCTCATGGACAGAGGAGCCTGGAGGGCTATAGTCCAGGGGGTCATGAAGAGTTGGACACGACTGAGTGACCAGCACTTTCACTTCCATTATCTGTATCAGATTCTTGACAAGCAGTATCCCACTCCATTTTAGATCCTTAGCTCTGAGGGCTGAAAGACTCTCTCCCCTGATCGTCTGGAACTTTACCCCACATTCCTACATTCAGGGTGGCATAACCTCACACCCAGTGTGGAACTGACATGCTGACACATGCTGAGTGAGAGTGGTTCTGGAATGACAGCTGTGGACTCCGGCCAGGGAGGTGCTTAATCAGTTAGCTCCAGCATCTCCTCCATAGGGTGTGTCAAGCCCTGAGCAAGATGCCCATCTAATGCCCTTCCAGCCACAGCACCAGGCAGGTCTCCTCTCTTTCCTTCCTGCCCCAACCCACCAGAAAAACCAGCAATTTTGACTCTTTCTTACTTTAGAAGGTAAGAAGAATTTTCTGGGTCTCCATCCTCTCAGATCCAATACCCGAACGTTCATAATCAGTGCTTGACACAACCTCAGCGAGCTGGCTTATTCATAGCACACGAGGTAATTCACATTTCAGCAAAAACCCAATATTCAAACTAAATAACAAACATTTTTTTCTGGTGGGATACAATTTACCTTCTGATTAGAGTTCAGACAAATGCAACCTTTATTTATGATAGGCAGTATCATCTAGCTAAAATCCGACAGACTTTAGTTCCAATTCCAACCCCACCACATACTAGTGGTATGAACTTGGGCGGTTTTCAAAAACTTCAAATTGACTGTTAGTTTCCTCATTAACGAAAAGAGTAACATTAACACCATATACCTCATAAAAGATTTCATGGGACTTCCGCTGAGGCACAGTCCTAGGTGCTCAATAAATGTTAGGGAATAACAATATTTAAATTAAGAAAGGAGTTCCTTTTGCCCCTTTGCCCCTTTAGGCATATAAAAACTACCTGAGGACCTCCTTGGTGGTCCAGGGAGTAAGAATCTGCCTGCCGGTGCAGGGGACACAGGTTGGATCCCTGGTCAGGGAAGATCCCACATGCCATGGAGCGACTAAGCCCGTGCTCCACAGCTACTGAGCCCTTGCACACGAGAGCCCGTGCTCTGCAGCAGGAGCAGCCGCCGCAGCGGGAAGCCCGTGCACCGCAACTGGAGAGCGGCCTGAGCACAGCAATGAAGACACAGCTCAAGAAAACAGAAAAAGAAAACAGCGTAGAAGGGATGAAGAGAATAAGCAAATGAACAAACAAATAGATCAAGGTTTGCTCAGAGAAGGGAGACTGTTCATGCTTGTGTTAAGGCAGAGACTGCTGGGTCTGCTACTCTGTCCCACTGACGTATGTTCTCTGAGGGCAGAAACCTTATTCTGTTTGTTCCCGTGTCCCCCACAGTACCTAACCAGTTGCCTGGAACATACTGAGTGTCTGCGAGATAGATGAATGGATGGAAGGGTGGAGGGGGTGTAAAACAGGAATATGTTTTGACTTTGTGGTTTTTAAATTTGTTCTTTAATAATCCAAACCTTTCTTGGATGAGCTAAATATAGATCCTATGACTATCGAGACTAGGCAAGTGTTATTTTACATGCTAATTATTAAATTTTATGTAAGGATCCAGAAATAAACCAAAGCATATACAGTCAACTCTTTGACAAGGGAGCCAAGAATATGCAATGGAGAAAAGACTTCAGTATCTTTTCAGTATTGAAGAAAACATCTTCAATAAAAGATGGAGGGAAAATTAGATATTCACATGTAATAGAGTGAAACTTGACCCCCATCTTATATTACTCACAAAAATTAACTGGAAATGGACTCAGTTCAGTCGCTTAGTCCTGTCTGACTCTGCAACCCCGTGGACTGCAGCATGGACTGGTTTGATCTTCTTGCAGTCCGGGGGACTCTCAAGAGTCTTCTCCAATACCACAGTTCAAAAGCATCGATTCTTTGACACTCAGCTTTCTTTATAGTCCAACTCTCAGATCCATACATGACTACTGGAAAAACCACAGCCTTGACTAGATGGACCTTTCTTGGCAAAGTAATGTCTCTGCTTTTTAATATGCCATCTAGGTTGGTCCTTATTCCAAGGTGTAAGCGTCTTTTAATTTCATGGCTGCAGTCACCCTCTGCAGTGATTTTGGAGCCCTCCAAAATAAAGTCTCTCGCTGTTTCCACTGTTTCCCCATCTATTTCCCATGAAGTGATGGGACCAGATGCCATGATCTTAGTTTTCTGAATGTTGAGCTTTAAGTCAACTTTTCACTCTCCTCTTTGACTTTCATCAAGAGGCCCTTTAGTTCTCCTTCACTTTCTACCATAAGGGTGGTGTTATCTGCATATCTGAGATTATTGCTTTTTCTCTTGGCAGTCTTGATTCCAGCTTGTGCTTCATCCAGCCCACTGTTTCTCTTGATGTACTCTGCTTATAAGTTAAATAAGCAGGGTGATAATATACAGCCTTGATGTACTACTTTCCCTGTTTAGAATCAGTCTGTTGTTCCATGTCTAGTTCTAACTGTTGCTTCCTGACCTGCATACAGATTTCTCAAGAGGCAGGTCAGGTGGTCTGGTATTCCCATCTCTTTTAAGAATTTTCCACAGTTCGTGGTGATCCATACAGTCAAAGATTTTGGCATAGTCAATAAAGCAGGGATAGATGTTTTTCTGGAACTCTCTTTCTCTTTTGATAATCCAGCAGATTTTGGCAATTTGAACTCTGGTTCCTGTGCCTTTTCTAAATCCAGCTTGAACATCTGGAAGTTCACAGTTCACGTATTGTTGAAGCCTGGCTTACAGTATTTTGAGCATTACTTTACTAGTGTGTGAGATGAGTGCAATTGTGCGGTAGTTGGAGCATTCTTAGGCATTGCCTTTCTTTGGGATTAGAATGAAAACTGACCTTTTCCAGTCCCGTGGCCACTGCTGAGTTTTCCAAATTTGCTGGCATCTTGAGTGCAGCACTTTGACAGCATCATCTTTCAGGATTTGAAATAGCTCAACTGGAATTCCATCACCTCCACTAGCTTTGTTCGTAGTGATGCTTTCTAAGGCCCACTTGACTTCACATTCCANGCCACTGCTGAGTTTTCCAAATTTGTTGGCATATTGAGTACAGCACTTTCACAGCATCATCTTTTAGGATTTTAAATAGCTCAGTTGGAATTTTCACCTCCACTGGCTTTGTTCGTAGTGATGCTTCCTAAGGGCCACTTGACTTTGCACTCCAGGGTGTCTGGTTATAGGTGCATGATCACACCATCCTGGTTATCTGGGTCATTAAGACCTTTTCTGTATAGTTCTTCTATGTATTCTTGCAACCTATTAATTTCTTCTGCTTTTATTAGGTCCTTACTGTTTCTGTCCTTTATTATCCTCATCTTTGCATGAAATGTCCCCTTGGTATCTCCAGTTTTCTTGAAGAGATCTCTAGTCTTTCCCATTCTATTGTTTGCATTGATCACCATTTCTTTGTGTTGATCGCTGAGGAAGGCTTCCTTATCCCTCCTTGCTATTCTTTGGAACTCTGCATTCAAATGGTTATCTCTTTCCTTTTCTCCTTTGCCTTTTGCGTCTCTTCTTTTCTCAGCTATTTGTAAGGCCTCCTCAGACAACTATTTTGCCTTTTGCATTTTTTTCCCCTTGGGGATGGTCTTAATTGCTGCCTCCTATACAGTGTCATGAACCTCTGTCCATAGTTATTAAGGCACTCTGTCTATCAGATCTAATCCCTTGAATCTATCTGTCACTTCCACTATATAATTCTAAGGGATTTGATTTAGGTCGAAGTGGTTTTCCCTACTTTTTTCAATTTAAAGCTGAATTTGGCAATAAGGAATTCATGATCTGAGCCACACTCAGCTCCCANCTAATCCCTTGAATCTATCTGTCACTTCCACTATATAATTCTAAGGGATTTGATTTAGGTCGAAGTGGTTTTCCCTACTTTTTTCAATTTAAAGCTGAATTTGGCAATAAGGAATTCATGATCTGAGCCACACTCAGCTCCCAGTCTTCTTGTTGCTGACTGTATAGAGCTTCTCCATCTTTGGCTGCAAATAATATAATCAATCTGATTTCGGTGTTGCCCATCTGGTGATGTCCATGTGTAGCATCTTCTCTTGTGTTGTTGGAAGAGGATGTTTGCTATGACCAGTGTGTTCTCTTGGCAAATCTGTTAGCCTTTGCCCTGCTTCCTTTTGTACTCCAAGGCCAAATTTGCCTATTATTCCAGGTATCTCTTGACTTCCTATTTTTGCGTTCCAGTCCCCTACAATGTAAAGGATATCTTTTTTGGGTGTTAGTTCTAAAAGGTCTTGTAGCTCTTCATAGAACTGTTCAACTTCAGCTTCTTCAGCATTACTGGGTGGGGCATAGACTTGGATTACCATGATATTGAATGGTTTGTCTTGGAAACAAACAGAGGTCATTCCCTTGTTTTTGAGATTGCACCCAAATATTGCATTTTGGACTCTTTTGTTGACTATGATGGCTGCTCCATTTCTTCTGAAGGATCCTTGCCTACGTGGTCATCTGAGTTAAATTTGTCCATTCCAGTCCGTTTTAGTTCACTGACTCCTAAAAGGTCAATGTTCACTCTTGCCATCTCCTATTTGACCACTTCCAATTTTCCTTGAATCATGGACCTAACATTCCAGGTTCCTATGCAATAATGTTCTTTTTAGCATAGGACTTTACTTTCATCACCAGTCACATCCACCCCTCGGCTTGTTTTTGCTTTGGCTTTGTGGAGTTTTGCACAGGTGACCCCATTTTCAGCCTTAGCTGGTTATTTTAACCAGCCAAAGAACCAGACATTAGAGTACGAAACTTGGTTTTGTAGCTTTCTTCCATTCTTTTTGACCTGTTTATGCTTCTATTTCCTATTGATGAAACTTATTTATTATCTAAATATTCAAGTGCTAACCACATCTAAGTTACCATCTATGGCTTAAGTAATTTGTATTTGTTTTCATTGGATGCATGTGCGCATGCTAAGTTGCTTAAATTGAGTTTGACTGTGTGCCGCCCTGTGTGCTGTAGTCTGTCTGCAGGTTCCTCTGTCCATGGGATTCTCATGGTGAGAGTACTGGAGTGGGTTGCCATTTCCTTCTCCAGGAGATCTTCCCGACCCAGGGATCAAACTCATGTCTTTTAAGTCACGTGCTTTGGTGAGTCATCTAGGAAACCCTTTCCTTGGGTGACCAGCATTAAATAAGCAGTTACAGTTCAGTCGCTATTGTGTCGAATGCTATAAATGCAAAATACATTATGCTAAGAGAACATATTTAAGATAGACCAAGGCTGAAAATGAAAGAGGAGAGTGAAAAAGCTGCCTTGAAACTCAGCATTCAAAAACTAAGATCATGACATCCTGTGCCATCAATTTATGGTGAATAGATGGGGAAGGAGTGGAAACAGTGAGAGACTTTATTTTCTTGGGCTCCAAAATCACTGCAGATGGTGACTGCAGCCGTGAAGTTAAAAGATGCTTGCTTGGAAGAAAACCTATGACACACCTAGACAGCATATTAAAAAGCAGAGGCATTACTTTGTCAACAAAGGTCTGTCGAGACAGAGCTATTTTTTTCCAGTAGTCACATATGGTTGTGACAGTTGGACTATAAAGAAAGCTGAGCGCCGAAGAATTGATGCTTTTGAACTGTGGTGTTGGAGAAGACTTTTGAAAGTCCCTTGGACTGCAAGATCAAACCAGTCAATCCTAAAGGTAATCAGTCCTGAATTGGAAGGACTGATCTGATGCTCCAATACTTTGGCCACTTGATGTGAAGAACTGACTCCGTAGAAAAGACTGATGCTGAGAAAGATTGAAGGCTGGTGGAGAAGGGGACGACAGAGGAGGAGATGGTTGTATGGCATCACTGACTTGATGGACTTGAGCTTGAGCAAGCTCTTGAGAGTTGGTGATGGACAGGGAGGCCTGACGTGCTGCAATCCATGGGGTTGTGAAGAGCTGGATATGACTGAATGACTGAATTGAACTCAAGTCTGGTTAGGTGAGTAGTATGATGAAGGAAAACCATTTTAGAAAAGTGATGTTTAAATCAGTCTTAAAGTAGCTAAAGGGGAATAGTATGAACACTTTAAATCTAGCGAAGAGATGAATGAAGGCCTAGGGAAGGAAAGGAGACAGCCGAGGGGGAAAAAGGTTATGTTTTTTGAAGGTTATGGGCAGGTAGACAAGAGCTAGGAGGCCATTGCTTGGCATTAATCAGAGAAATGACATTGTATTTGTATTTAAAAAGATTACTCTGACTGCCTTCTGGAACATTTAAGGCTGCCCCAGATGAACTTTCTTACAATGTTGTACTTGGCCATTTCTCTGGGTTTATGCACAGGAGAAAATGTTCCAGGGAGGAAGCAACTATGACTCCATTTTGCTTCCTGTTGCTTTTGTTATGGTGTCTATACATAATGTTCAGCCTCGGGGAACCATGCCCCTCTGCCTGAATGGTGAAGTGCCTTTGTTCAGGGAACTAGCGTGACCCTGTCCACTGCTGAAAGGCCGTGAGAAAGAAGAGCTTAACACATCCCTATTCCAAGTCTGCCCATTCCAGGAGATATTTGCACAATTAGTGCCCTTTTTACTTTTCTCCCTTACCTCTTTCCCTCTCTTTTATATAAAAGAAACTGGCATCCAGACCCGGATAAGATGGTCACTTTTAGAGCCCAGTCTACCATCATGTCGGTCTGCTGACTTTCTAAATAAAGTCATTATCCCTTGCCCCACTACTTCGTTTCCAGTTTATTGGGTTGTCTTGCAGCAAGCAGAGCGACTTTGGACTCAATAAGAAAGATAGGGCAAAAAAAAAAAAAAAAAAAGAAAGATAGGGCATGGGAAGCTTGGCTTGATAGCTTAACAATGTAAACACTTGGTTGGTTTGTTTTAATGCACTTGCACTGAATCACAGAACTACCTTTGGAGTATATTTCTTTTATTTTAAGTATGAATAGAATAGCCTTGGTAAAATGACCTTGGAATCATATGATTAGTTTATACTTTTAAGTCTGAAGGAAAGCATACTCTTGATGACATTTTCATCATAATTTTTTGCATAATAACAGAAATATGTTTTATCGCATGTCAGTAAATATCAGGTATCAGAAAGGTAAGCCATGACCCATGTATATGGTAGGTGCATAATTTGCACTTTTGTTGGTTAAATTTCTGCTTTGCTTAATATAGTTTATCCACTGTGTAAATTCTATATCCACTTTGAAAACAGCTTTTGAAGACAGTATTGTGTCACAGTTACCTTCTTGGTGTGGAGTAGTTTATATTTTTCTATTTGGAAGCTTCATTTCTTCAGTTCTAGGATAATTCTTGTACTTTATGTACATGTGAGAGTGGGAAGTTGCACAAGCTATTTTTTTTTTTTTTAATTTTTCAGAAAACACTACTTCTAACAGAAATGTTAGCTTGGTTTCTTAGAATCCCAAGCTTAGTATCTTAGAGTAGAAAGAGACCTTGGAGAATATGAGAGCTAAATCTGTCATGTTGATTTCTGTTCAGTTCAGTCACTCAGTCATGTCTGACTCTTTGCGACCCCATGAACCGCAGCACGCCAGGCCTCCCTGTCCATCACCAACTCCCAGAGTCCACCCAAACCCGTGACCATTGAGTCGGTGATGCCATCCAGCCATCTCATCTTCTGTCTTCCCCTTCTCCTCCTGCTCTCAATCTTTCCCAGAATCAGGGTCTTTTCATGTTGACTTAGGCGAAATGATTTGAAAAAATCATACAAGTATTAGAACTTGGATTGCCTGGCTCCTAGGTACTGCACTTTGACTGTTAGTGTACTTGTCTATTCGTTCAGTAAAGCATGTGTGATTTGTTAGACACTGGGTGTTGAAGACCCATCAATATGCAAAAGAGAAAAAGAAAACATCCCACTCTAATGGGTTTGCCATTTGTTGGAGTTTATAAAATATGTAAATTTTTTATATATTGTTTGACCATAAGTGCTGTAGAGATACAGAAAGAAAGGAGACTGCTTAAAAGTTTTCTTCAGTATTTTTAATATATAGGTACCTAATTTTAAGATAGTGATTTTACTGTAAACTGCCTATAAAATGACCTCCATTCCCTGTCTGTGAGCATTGACCTGTTTCTAGATTTGAACCAATTGGTGCAAAAGACATAAAGGTGCCTTCCTAGCTAGAGTACAAGGATTGGTTTCCAAAGGATATCACAGAGGGCTTAGCCACACAGTCTCAAGTTTAGTTTGTATGTCCTCAGGAGACACTTCAGGCTTGATTGAAGCTGCCTTTTTAAGAGCTTAATTCTGGACTGAATATATGTGATGAATTATAGCACGGAAGTCTTGGCCAGTTCAGAGTTGAGTCAGAGATTGCCTTCATCAGCATTTTCTAATAGACCAAGAGAGAACCTGTCTAAATGTGAATGAAATCATAAAAGTTACAGTTCAGTTCTGACATAAGAGGTTTGGACCAGATAAGCAACAGTCCTGAAGACTGTCTGAAATAAGTGAGTTAGAAGGCAGGGCACGGGCACTGAGAGACTGATGGAAAACTCACTGACAAAAGGCAGGGACAACAAGGAGCAATGGACACAGATTTGGGTTGAGGGAGGAAGAAAGCAAGAAAGCAGTTAAATAACAGGCCTGTAAAGGAAAGAAAAGCTCACCCTGGATAGTTATCAAGGAATATGTGGCTGGCACAAGAGCTAATCCGGCGTAATCTCCCGGTCATTGGGAGAATTCAGGATGGGTGCTGAGTCATGATTGGAGGGCTGTAGGGAGAGAAGGCCTGGGGCCTTCCCGAGTCTTAGGACTCAGACATAGTGTGTGTGTCCTCCAGAACAGTGAGGGCTACGAGTCTATTGCCGTTGAAAGTACAGATCTGCTCTCAAGGACAGTGTTACAAACCTCAGTTTAAAAAATTACACACACACATACATATGTATATACTGCTTTAATTCCTCATCCAAAGCATGCCTTCCTCCCCCAACCCACCAAAGTCAACAATTGTCAGCTGCCTACCATCAGAGTCACCTATGGGGAGCCTTAAAATATTGATTCTTGAGCTCCATCCCCAGATTGAACTGGGTAGAATCCCCTGGGTTGAGAGTTTAGGAGCCTTTCATTTTATGGAGATACTTAGTGTTTTGCATAGCCTGTGGAAACCACTACTCTAAACAATTTATGCGCGCTTTATACCGAGGGAGGGAGGTACAGCTGGGGAAGGTACTAAAACTGGGAAGAAGTCTGTTCCAGAGGTGTGCTCCGTGGGTCACCAGACCCCTTATGATCAGCATTCAGCATTTTGCCATTGGAGCCACCGGGGCCGTAGAAGACATGTGTTTGTGGGAAACCTGGTCATTTGTTGCTCCATTTTCCTTCAAAACCTAAAAAAAGTTTTGGTTTATGCAGACAAAATATCTACCTAACTGCCTATCTATTTTAGAATGAGAGACAGTGTTCGTAGGCTAGTGTAGATGCTGTGCAGATTTCTCGGGGAGGAAAACACAATCAGCTTTTCAAATTAAAATCACATGTAAGATGTGACTTAGTTTGTGTTCATATAGATGTTGGATTCTTTAAAATTCCCTCCTAACAATATTTCTGAATGCGAAGAACTTTCTCTGGTACATACAAACATGAATAGGATCTTCCTATATCCTTATTAAGCTTAGAAAATAGAAGGGGGTCTAAAAATAGCTTTGTGATATAATCAGTGTAATACTCAAGAGAATGTGCTGAGTGCTTTAGGTATAATAGTAACAGAAATGCTGTGAGATCCCCGGACTGGAAAAAGGGACATCAGAAAGATGCTTGGAAAGAAGTTGATATTTGAACTGGGCCCTAATGTCTAGGTAAGGGACAATTTAGGATATGTGTATTAAAGAAAAGACATGGAAGTGGGATACTATAGGAATGTTAGTAGTTTCAAAGTCCTAAGTTAGAAATTAGAAGTAGTGACATCTCAGGGTAACATAACTGGAAAGGTACTTGGTATGGCTGTGTATGGAAGCCTTAAATCATTTGAAGCCTCAGCACTTTGGACTTGATTCACTCATTCAGCTTTTGAGTTGGATAATGACATAATCAAAGATGCACTTTAGGAATTTTATTCTGACCATTAGTGCATATGGTGAGTTGGAGCTGTAGGAGCTGGAAAACCAGTAACTAGGCTGTGGTAGTAGCAGTGCAGAGAAGAAGTGGTTCCCTTACATGGGTTTGGGGAAGCGTAGAGGAGAGAGAGCAGCAGCCTTTGGTGATGGAATGTATGGCAGGAAGGACTGAGGATAACACATCACTTGAGTTACAGGAGAGTTGTGTCCATTTATATATTTATATGTGGCCAGTGTTCCTGGGGGTGGAGCAGAATTATGAGTTAAGTTTTGGTACAAGTCAAGTTTTGGTACAAGTTAAGTTTTGAGATTCAGACAAAATTCCTAATGGAAATTCCGAGGATGTATAATTGGATTTGTTAAATTTAGAAGAGTAAGGTGGTGTTGTGGGACTCTGCCTCGAGTAGAGGGACATTGTGTAATTTTCAGGTGAGCTAATCTGAATTTAAAGTTCAGCTCTGCAAGTCATTAGCTCCATGTCCTTGCATACTATTTAACCTGGATATGTCAGTTTAATATTTGAAAAAACAGGAGAATGGCTGTAGAAGATCTGGGAGTTTTAGTTGTGAGTGCCTCCTAGGGTGTTTTGAGGATGAAATAGCTGTGCACCATGCTGGTGTGGGTACCCAGTCTCCTGTTTGTCCAGCCCGGTCTTCCAGCTCTTTCTCCTTCGTGAGGATGGGCTTCAATTGGAGTCAGCTTGGGACCAGGAGAAGGAAAAATAGCTTGTGAGGAGAGAAGGGTGATGGTGGGAAAATCAGAGATAGGAAGACAGAAAAGTATAGCTGGAGATGGAAAAGGGTGAGACCGGAGGCTTGATGGAGAGCTGTAAACTTTCGAGAAGAAGAGGGCCCCTCCTCTGAGACAGGCAAGTTGAGGAGAATGAATGGAGACAGTGTTGATCAGAGAAGCAGGAGGCCAGGCCATCTGGTGTGAGCGAGGGAAATTTGGGGCTGGGTTCTTGAGAAAGGAGAACATTCTTCTTAGATAGCCACTGTGGGAAATAAGATTATGAGTAAACTAGAGTTGAAGAAAAAGATTGCCAGGAAGCAGAGGGGTTAGATCGCTTGACCTCTTTGTGTTCTTGTGGGTGTGTAAATGACAGAAGCTAGAAGGTCATTGGGGGTTAAGAGGTTGTGGAAGAGAGAGGTTGCATATTGGACGAGGATGCAGATGTCTGAAGCTTCAGTAGGTGGTGGCAGGAGGTTTGGGTGCAGAGGAGGAGGATGGGGGTGCTCGAGGCTTTGTGGAATGTGAAGGAGTGTTAGGAGGTCAGTTCCTGATGGCAGTAAGGATTGGAGGGGGTACTTGGTGTAAGTGCTTGTTTGTCAGCAACAAGTTACTGACTGTTCCCTTTAAGCCAGGATACTTGGCGCCTGATTATCCTCTGAGCACAAATAGCTCTGGCTCTGTTTGCCTTTAGAGATGATAAGCCTGTTATTTCCTGTAATATAGCTGGGTAGTAGACTGGCACTACCTTTTATCCACTTACTTCCTTTGGCAATAATGATTTGCTGGAGGAGAACAGACTTTGGAATCAAACAGTCAGAACTGAATAGTTGCTTCTCCACTTACTAACTGTGATATCATCGGGCAAACTACGCCAGCTGATTGCCCCTTGCCTCGTGTGCAAAATGAAGATAACTCTTACTTCCGTACCTCATATCATTGAGTTCAGCTCTGCCCATCATTAGCTCCATTCAATGACCCAGTTTATGTAGCATCTCTACCTCTTGGAAGAGGCATTCCAAAATGGGGGTGGTCTACATCTTAGGAAAATGCTTTCTGAATTGGGAGTTGTTTTGGCTTTGGGAAACAGGTCAAATACCACAAAACAAGAGCTAAAACAAAGTAACATCAGAATTGCACAGTTCTTCGTTTTTTAACTAACATGTGTGCCTGGAAAGAAAACTAAATGAATATGTGACTTATAGACCATGTTATGCACAACAATGTTTACTGTATCAACACAAAATCTCTAGTTTAAAAAAAAAAATCTTAACTAGAAATCAGATGAAATTAATTTGGAGAAATGAGTAGTGTGATGAAGTCATGAGAGAAAGCAGCTGGAATCAAATTTTGGAATTGTGTAAAAGTGAAAGTTTGCCTTTCTGTATTTGTATGTATTTATTTGCCAAAACTTGGACTTATGTGAATTATTATTTACTTTATATCTGATTATTATTTGCTTTATATCTAAATGTTAGTTACTTTATATCTTGTTATATGAAATAACAAACCCTGTCCGTATATCTACATCATCTATCTATCTGTATAGAGAGAAAATATTAGAATTCTCAAGCTCCTAATAGTTTGACAGTTTTAAAGGAGATCTTACTGAAAGGCCTGTTCTTGTTCAGAGAAACTGTATGAAGGAAAATCACTAGACGTATAGTCTAGAATTATTTCTGTGCATCCACTGTGACTTTCATCTTGGCATCATAATTCTCCTGTATTTTAGTCGTGTTCTTAACAATCTATCACATTAATAGCAGCAGTAGCTTTCGTTTGTGGGTGAAGCCCCTGGTTTACAGGAAATACAGTTCTTTTCAGTCTAGTTGTTAAACCAGTGAGGAAAAGAGAAGCCAGACTGCGTATCTGGTTAGACCAGAAAAGAGTGAAAGGTTAACAGTTTGGCCACAAGTTTTGAATCCCAGCCCAAAGGTGCAGTGACAGTTAATGTTGGGACCCATACTGATCAATCAAAGTCTACCAGAGGTTAGTGCCTGGGGACT
>SJYV01049287.1:0-11902 GCA_006410875.1 Neotragus pygmaeus | reverse complement strand
CACCACACCTTGGGCAGCACTCTGGACGCCCACAATGCCTCTGAGGCTGGTGCAGGTCCAGACTGCTTGACCCAGGCCCACTCCTGGACTCCCTTTGCAGACAAAACGCACTCTACTCTAAATTAAGGTGCAAAGGGAAAATGTCTTTTAAATTATTCTGCCAGTTATAAACTGTTGGGAAACAACATGGGTACGTATGGTCCTTGGAAAGTGAAGAATTCTTACAGAACTATACTAGAAAATTTATAAGCAGTCAAGTATGTCTCCATAGGCATTTAAAAATGAAATTGATGCTATAAAGGCCAGAGAGTCAAAAGCATTTACTAAAGAGAAAAGCCTTTAGCCAAGGATAACATAATTTATGAGGAAAATAATTCAAATATAAAAAGTGTACCATTGTTACAGTTGAAAAAAGAATTAAATAAGCTGAACACCAGCAAAGATGTGTAGTGGACACAATCTATGAGCAAAACATGATTATTTTTCAGAAATAAAATCAAGCCTATCTTAATGATAAAGAGTTTATAAAGCTGAGATGGCTGTTGGTGTTTTATTATCGGTAACCAATAACTGGATATTTTGAGGTAATGTAGAAGTTAATATTCATCAAATACTCTGAATAGATCATCCTCCCATACAGAATAAGCCAAAAATGAAATTCAAACTATATGATTGATAGAATTTAAAACACATTTTAACAAAAAGTCCTTATAATTCCTGTCCACGTCTGCAAACATGCATAACACAGTCAGAAACACCCTGAATGCCATTTCAGATCTTTTTCTTGGAAGTAAGCAAATGACCATCTTGCACATTTCCAGACCTGCCTGCAGGTGACTGTGTGCCATCTTTATTACCCACTATTAGAAGTGGCCCCTGGAAAGCTGATTAGTCAAGCACAGTTGCCTCCCACGTGACCTGCCTGGGGTCCGTTCTGCACGGACTCCTTTCAGACTGGAGAGCACGTCTCGTCAGTAAAATGGCTGTCCCCACAGGGCAGGAGTCTGGCCTTGCGACTTTACCCTCACAGTCACCACAGATAATGATCAAATTAAATACTCAGAGTAGAACAGGAGGCCAAGGGAAATGGGATCTATTTCTTCGAAAGGTCAAATCTTATCACAAATGCCCTCTCAATGACAATTCCTCTATGGTGATATCTCGGTTTTTTTCTTGCTAATGGCAGAAACATTGCTTTGTCAATTTAAGAAAATAAAATAAAAATGAAGCATAAGCTCAGTTAGCTTAGAGAAATACACTCTTTGGCAGAAAACTTTGAAACACAAACAGGAACGACATCTAAGCTTGCCCAGTATGGCGATGAGAGCAACAGCAGCAACTGCAAACTCGCTGAGAGGGTTACTTTTCCCCCCAAGAGGCTTCTGGATCCAGGAACTAGACAAGCAAGAGAGGGGACGAAGGCCCTCAGCAGGATCTGCCCCGCTTCCTCATAGTCCCCCCTTCTGGGAAACTTCTGAAGCAAGGGTAAATCCAGGTTTACTCTCCCTCTTAGAAACCTTTCTGTACCCTTGATGTTTCTTCTTCATTTCCCCATTTACACTTTAAAAAGGCCCCTTTCAGAGCTCTGTACCTTCCCTGCAGGTACTCCTCATAAACAAAAATACAACTAAGCCTGCCACATAGTTGTAGGAAAGACTACGTCGCTCAGTTGTATCAGAGTCTTTGCAACCCCATGGACTGTAGCCCGTCAGGCTCCTCTGTCCGTGGGATTCTCCAGGCAAGAACACTGGAGTGGGTAGCCATTCCCTTCTCCAGAGGATCTTTCTTAGGCTCCACAATCACTGTGGATGGTGACTGCAGCCAAGACATTAAAAGATGCTTGCTCCTTGGAAGAAAACTATGACAAACCTAGACAGCATATTAAAAAGCCGAGACTTCACTTTGCCAACAAAGGTCCACATAGTCAAACCTATGGTTTTTCTAGTAGTTATATATGGATGTGAGAGTTGGACCACGAAGAAGGCTTAGCACCAAAGAATTGATGCCTTCAAATTGTGGTGCTGGAGAAGACTCCTGAGAGTCCCCTGGACAGCAAGGAGATCAAGCCAGTTGATCCTAAAGGAAATCAACCCTGAATAGTCATAAAGGACAGATGCTGAAGCTCCAATACTTTCTTTGGCCACCTGATGCAAAGAGTTGACTCACTGGAAAAGACCCTGATGCTGGGAAAGATTGAGGGCAGNTGGACAGCAAGGAGATCAAGCCAGTTGATCCTAAAGGAAATCAACCCTGAATAGTCATAAAGGACAGATGCTGAAGCTCCAATACTTTCTTTGGCCACCTGATGCAAAGAGTTGACTCACTGGAAAAGACCCTGATGCTGGGAAAGATTGAGGGCAGGAGGAGAAGGGGGCAGGAGAGGATGAGATAATTAGATAGCATCACAGACTCAACGGGCATGAATTTGAGCATGTCCAGGAGATAGTGAAGGGCCAGGGAGCCTGGTGTGTGGCAGTCCATGGGGTCACAAAGAGTTGGACACAACCTAGTGCGTGAACAAGGAGTTATGCTCGTGATCTCTACAAAGCAGAGGTTAAAAGATCTTTTTAACATACTGGATCATTTTTCCAATACTAGTGTTGGGAGATGGAGAAGGAAATGGCAACCCACTCCAGTATTCTTGCCGGGAGAATCCCAGGGACAGAGAAGCCTGGTGGGCAGCCATCTATGGGGTCGCACAAAGTCGGACACTACTGAAGCAACTTAGCAGCAGCAGCAGCGTTGGGAGAAAAATAATGTTTTAAGTTGTCTTGTGTGGGAGTTTGACAATTATTAGGTTTCTGGCTGACGAGTTGACTTGTGGCATATCTGAACTCTGTAACATCAGGCTACAACAGAACAGAAATCTACTGCAGATTACTAGAGAAACAGCTATCCTTCCGCATGCAAAGTCTTGAGTTTGCTTTGTCATCGACTACTTAATCAACAATTAAATTATTTAATCAATGTGATCCCTCTTAAAATAAGATAGTGTTGGATTTTTGAATGAATTAGCTTGTGAAGGCTTATGTAGATATACCTAGCCCCTCTTCCTTTGAAAATTCTTATTTTTTGTCCCTTTGTTTGAATTACATAATATGTGAGATGACTTACTTCATCACACTGTAAATATTTAATAACACATTGGGTTAATGGTTTATTTGCCAAAGTCATGCACTAGAGTAAAATCTGTTCTAATAAGTGGATTCAATCTAAGTCAACAATCATTGGTTGAAAGGTTCCCTCATGTCAGATACATGCCTAGATGCAGAAATTAATCATACGGACTTTAGGAATCTTACAGTTTGTGAAAGAGAAAAACACCAAAAATACTGTTTGATAAGGGTTCTATTCATAGTATACAAGGTGTGTTATGGGGATAATGATAAGGAGGGATTAAGAAGAGCTGTAGAGTGACATTTTACACTGTCCCTGCTGGATAAGTAGAAGTTCACAAAAAAAGGTTAGAAGAACAGGAGATTGGGGATGGATGGGCATTCCAGGCAGAGGGCAATACATCAGAAAAAGACATGAAGTCATGGAAGTACAGAGGATGATGAGTTGTGCGGCTCAGATTATACCCTCTTCAGCATTACGATAATAAACCAAACTGTATGGCTTTGAGCATGTGAAAGTACATGGAGGGAACTAACTCAGTAAATAGATTTCGTTTGTTCAGTGAGACAATTTTCAACTTGCAAAAAGCACTCAGAGTAATTTATAACTATAAACTTTCTATTTCAACAAATAAAAATGAAAACATCTTCTATTAATCCAGTGCCTTAGACAGGACACATTTTGTTCTATTCAAGGATAAACCTTGTTCAATGTTGACTTAAAATGCATATATTACTTGAAAAACATTGATGAAGTTTAGCAAATGGAAATGATTGTGTCAAATGTTTCAGAGACTTTGGAAATCTGTTCGTTGGTGGATAACATGACAGAAAATTAATATGAGACTTTACTTGGGCTTCCTTCCAATAAAATAAAACCTCCTGGAATAGGATCCACTGTCATAACTTTACTCAGACAGACAAGATGAAGGCCTATCCTAACATGGTAAAGATATAACAAGAATGATTCCCTTGACAGTTTCATGTAAATTCCTTGAAACAGTTTAAATACTCCTTTGAAGTATTATATTTTGGATACATGAATAATGGTTTTCAAAATGTCAAGTTTATTTACATGAACTTGGACTCATTTTTTTTTTTGGTCAAAGCTTTAAGGAAATAACTTTGAAAACAAGTTTGTTCCAACTGATACTTAAGTCACAGTCTGGACCATATTTATGCCAGGCCAAGAATAGCTGCATAATGCTAATATGCATTCCCCCTGCATTCATGAATGATTCACTGTGTTCTCTAATTACTTGACTTCTCCATAGCATATATCATAGCAGATATCCATCAACCTTGCCCAGTTTTCTTGAGAGTCTTCCCTTCTTAAGATTCAAGTTCACTGTTCTCCTCCAGCTCTTTAATTATCCCTTCTCAAGCCTGCTGGGAATTTCCTTTCTTCCACCTGCCCCTTACAGATTCCGGCACCCTGCCCTTCTCTCCTGGTTTGCTTTTCTGGAGGGAGCAGTGTGGAAGCCCCCAGAGCCAATCTGACCTATACATGCGTTTTACGTGCTCCTCAAAACACTGCAAATGTAAACGCCGGAATAGTTGACATTGTCCTTGGAAAGTCTGGGAGCTCTGCCATCGTCTCCACCAGCAACAGCTGAGCAGCAACGGCCGTCATCAGATGAGGTGCGTGCTCCCCAGCCGGCCACTGTTCACTGGCACTGGGCCAGGCTGCAGCTCATCATCCCAAAGTGAGCACTCTGCACTCACTCACTGGGACCCTGTGCACACGGAGGTGATGAGCCTTGTGATGGGGACATACGCAATGATTCTCTGCAGCCTCACCCGTTCCTAGGACTCATCTTCGTGTGGGACGATCACTGCCTTGCTTAATGGTGGTGGTGGTGGTAACTGCCTCATTTAATCAACTGGCCTGCAATCATTTTCTGAGCACCTATCACATGCCATGGACTATGCCAGTTGCCAGGAGTTCAGAAACAAATGAGATGTGACCCTGCTCTAAATGAGCCTTTGACCCCAGGTAGGGAGCCAGGCAAGTAAATCAGCCTCTGCTGAGCTCCAGCCTAGAGTCTCCAATCCCAAGGGACCTCTCATGCAGCGGTTCCACAGCCAGCACAGATTCAGTCATCCGGCCTAGAACTCCTGCAAGAAGCCCTCAGTGGGCCTGCAGGTGTCAGGGGCAAACGCTCAACAGCTCCTCTTTCACTCTCCCATTAAAATTCCACACAAACATTCAAATAATGTTGTAAATCATGTATACGTCAAGTCTTTGAAGGAATTTCTACAGATGAAGTGCCACAGCCAAGCTCCAGCTTCTTGGAGGTGCAAGCAACAGGATTCTCTAGCCAACCCCTCCCACACAGGCCCTAACTGGTGGAAAGACGCTTATCAGCCTGGGAATTTGGTGATTTGAACCAACAGAAAGGTCCTCCTGGGAAATCTCTCCCTTGAGTCTTCTTGTTCCCCCGGTGTTGGTGGAGAGTATTCAACTCACAAACAAAACCAGAGTCGTTTCTTAGGAACTGAGTCACGCCCATAAGTGACTAGGTTGGAAACGCAGTGAGAGATGATACCAATTTGGGAGACAGGACAGAAACGGGGAAAAAAACAATCCAGCAAAAACACTGACAAAGGAGATGCCTTCTGGCTCTTGCTCCTGTTACCATAAAATCATGACAGCAGGATAATACACTTGGATCTCCCCCTCTCTTTTCTTGCTCCCCCACCCACACCCCCACCTTTTGTTCCTTAAAACATTATCTAGCCACCAAGTGATTTCCTCTCCATCAGTGCCTGCGTGAGCCTTTGTGCCCTCCTCCAAGCTCATCACGTTCTGGGGTGAGAAGCGTCTTGAATTCCTATGTTCTGAGTCTAGTACAGAAATAGCTGGGTTGGCAGATGTGAGGGGACCATGAGGACTCAGCTGATTCCCACAGAAAAAGAATGCAATGTAAGTGATTCAGGGCACCGGCCAAAGCATCTACAGCCCAGCACCACCTCCCTTCCCAGGAAAGGCTCCTGTGCCCTAACAGTGAATAAGGATAACTGGCTGACAGGACAACGGGAAGGGGTTTGGAGTCAAAATTACATTGATCTTTGGAAAATAAAAACATTCAGTATTTCTGAACCTGCCTCAGAATTAATAGGAGGAAACATTAATTTTAAAAAATAGAAGTAACTTAAAAAATCTACTCCTAGACTGCTTTTCTTTTTTAAAAAGGGGGACCTTCCAAGATAAAGATGGCAGGCTAAAAGTATGTGTTTTTTTAATTCTCTTTTGAAACTTCATGAGATGACAGTAAAGGAATTTTCTCCTAAAAGTAAAGGGAGCACAGGAGAGAATATAAAATTTGAACAGCTGGAAAACATTGCAACAGTGGGAAATGCTATAGCTGATGCAAGAAGTCTGAATCCAAAGTTGGCAATAGGGAAACTAACAGCAGATATGATGACTTATAATGTAGTCCCCAAGCGATTTTAAGTGGCCTGAGCTATCCCAGAAAGGAGTGCAATGGAATCAGACAAAGATTACATGAAAGGTAGAAAAGAACTCTGGTCACACAGACCTGAAACCAAATTCTGATTCTAGTGCTTCCAAGCTCTGCAACCTTGGCCCAGTTATTTAAACATTAAGAAGAATAGGAATAGGGTTTTCAAAACAGTGATGAAGACACATAAATATGACATTGTGTATAGTGAAAGAGTCGGGCACAAAAGAGTACAGAGAGTGGGATTTCATTCAAATGAGGCTCAAAACAGAAAAAATGAATCTATCGGGATAGATACCAGAACAGTGGTTGCCTGGTCGGAGGATATGGATTGATTAAAGAGAGATTTGAGGGGGTTTTATGGGCTTATTGGAATGTTTTATATTTCAAGTGCAGTGGGTAAAAAACTCATCAAAATGTATAGTTAAAATCTCTGCCTTTTATTATATGTAATTATGCTTCAATTAAAAAATAAAAAGAATGGTAAAAATACCAATAAAATACTTTAATGAGGTGCTTTTTAATAGTCAATAAAGAATATGGTTTTACAATTCAATTAAACAACTACTGATTGATAATTACTTCATAATAGCATGGTACTATTTATTAAAATGGATTCCCCCCCAATAAAATGTCAATTGCTAAAATTATGAAATAGGAAACATAAAGGAAAAATGACTTGAAATTTAGCATCCAATATAAGCATTGTTAACATTTGCTTTATTTACTTTCAGACATTTTTTCATACATAGATTTTTAAAAGTTATTCTGCTGTTACAATTCAAACATGCAAAGGGGAAACTAAGGTTTAAGGAAAAGGCAAAGAATTAAAATTTAAATTTCCTATTAAATTATAAATTATAACTACCAGAAATTGATTAAAAATAATATGTTCAGGAATACATTTACATAAAATCATTTCAAAGGTGTAAAGAGGACAAAAGTAAGGTGATAAATAGTTACCTGTATTATGACTTAAGTGTCTATATACTGACAAATACACGAAATATTTCTGCAATAACATACAGAGACCATTAGCACTTATTAGCTGTCACTGTAGACTTTTAACCTGTTTTGTTTTGAGTGGGGGTGAGAGCAGAATTACACTTTTTGTTTTATATATTTTGATAACACCCAAATTTTTCACTATGATACATATAGCTTACAGAAAAACCCAAATGAACTTTTTAGCCAATTTAATATACATGTATGTATGTAGATATATATGTTTGCATTAGTTGATTATACATTAATTTAATAAGAAAGACCTATAAGGACATAGTCTGTCATATAATAAGGGAGTATTACAAATAGAGGAAACTCAAGGGCTTTCATTTTACAGCTGAGAAAACTTGGCAGCAGAGAAGGTAAGTACTTCTGTAAGAAGTCAAGTACTTGTGGAAGGCCACACCTCTAAGTAAGCAGCCTAACTCAACCTGGAGAGCAGTGCTCTTGGCTCCCAGGCCCGATTTCCTTACATACTGTAGCCACAGGGTATAAAGCAGTTAGATATTCTTATTAAGAAAGAAAGTCCTGAATTTATGAATGTAAAATTCAACATTAGTGCATATAATTAGAATAATGTATGTTTTACTTTTAAATTAAACCAACAGATAAGGGACTCTTTAAAGCCTACTATAGTTTCGTTAATAAAATAACTACCCACACTTAAATACAATCATATTAATGAAAATTGATGTCCAAGTTTTCATATTTTATTAGCTTTGATAGTTACAAAATAAATTGGTGCATTTTATTAATTAAAATCACAAGGCTAAATAGATTTTTTCTCACTTTATAAGACCCTTAGCATCTATTTGTAAAATGATTTTGAGAAAAGTATCACTGTTCTTTTCTATGAAAACAGTGAACTTTCATGATATCTGCCTTTTTAAAATAGTGGTTTAAAATATTTAAATCAGTTTTACATGAAATAATTTCTCAAGAACTAAGTATTTAAGAATGAAAAAAATAGCAGTTACCCTATCCTAATTAAGCATCACAGCAATGAAGTATTATTTAGGAAGAGTTCTGAGCCACGTAAGTGGATACTCTACTGGAAGAAGTATGTGTTGTAATTTATTAGTCTAAATCCAATTTAACCCCTGAATTATGGTGAAGTTTGAGGAAGTAGAATTGCAATGTTCCTGAAAACAACACCCTCCCCACCCATGAAAAGACAAAGACTCTGCTCCCGATTTCCCCAACAAAACCTCTCACGTCAAACATGCTGCAAACAGATAACATTAATATTTACAAACAAGAACAAGAAGTTTTCAAAAGTTTTAAAACCTTACAGAATAATTCAGTGCAATATCTAATATCCCTAGAATTTAAGTTTTTCTTACTCTTAATTCAGACAGCTTTCTAGATTTGCTAGTTAAATGCGGAGCACTTAAAAGGAAAGCGCCGTGTGCACTGACACCTGGAGGACCCCACTGAGATAAGACAGTTCACCTTCTCAACAAGCGTTCGGGTCTCCTCCATGTGCAAGGAATCCACGACCTACAGGCATCTGAGGAAAGCCTTCCACACAAAGGACCAAGACAGACAAACCTGAAAAGGGACACCGGCAGCAGCAGAGGCAGGAGGAGAGCGGAAGGAAAGGTGGCCGCCCACAGTCGGCCGGGAAAAGTGACGGTGAGACGCTGCCACCAGGGAGGCGGGATGACGGGCGACAGGAGAGAGCAGCAGGGGAGATGGGGCAGCCAGCCCAGCAAGGCTGACAGGAGACTGACCGGAGGTCCAAAAAGAAAGAAAGACACAAGGAAGAAAGGAAACCAGCAAAGAAATAATACCAACAGTGAAAAAGAAAAAAACAAAATCCCAGAACATGAATTTCCACATTATAAGGAAAAACAGAGTACCTGATACTGTAAGTTTTCACTATAGACTTTTAAGGTGCTAATTGGCTTTATATAGCACATGTGTTGGGCTGATGAAAAATACAAATATTTAAATTCAAAACCCTGCTTATACCATAATCCCTTATTGTCTAGGGAACATAAAGAATTGATTTTGGCATCACCCCCAGAATAATAAAGTTTATATATTTACGTCACATATCCCGCTGCTCACTTGCTTCAGTTGTGTCCAACCCTTTGTGACCTGATGGACTGAGGCCGCCAGGCTCCCCTGTCCGTGGGATTTCCCAGGCAAGAATACTGCAGCAGGTTGACATTTCCTACTCCAGGGGATCTTCCCAACCCAGGGAACTAAGCTATGTCTCCTACATTGCAGGCAGACTTTTTATCTCTGAGTCACTGGGGAAACCCTATAAGTACCCCTTAACTGTTTCAAGTCATAGTAATTTCATTTCCTTCAGTATATACCAATGGGTGTTCTTAATCAGCTTTTCAGTTTATTCACTGGAGCTCACGTTTTTCAGCCCCGTCTAAACTTATTAGTTAGCGTTACCCTGCACTGGCTTTCCTGGTGGCTCAGATGGTAAAGCGTCTGCCTGCAATGCGGGAGACCCGGGTTTGATCCCTGGGTCGGGAAGATACCCTGGAGAAGGAAATGGCAACCCACTCCAGTACTCTTACCTGGAGAATTCCATGGATGGAGGCGGCTGGTGGGCTACAGTCCATGGGGTCACAAAGAGCCAAGACTGAGTGACTTCACTCACCCTGCATTAGAAATGGAACTCTAATCAGTTAGATCAGCCGTAAGCGCTGTATTGGGAGAGGTCGGTTGGTCTTATCTACACTACATGCCTCCAGGGTTTCCAAGGTATCTTACGCCACACTGCGCCACAGGGTGTAGGTTGACTCTAACACTTTAATCACTGTCTCTCACAGCAACATAGGCACAGTCCAATTATTTTTCTGCCTGTATTTGGGTGTTTCTATTTTTCTACTCTTTGGTGCTCCCTCTCTGCCCCTCAAGTATTCATGATGGTCCACAGTCTCTCCATCTCCCCCTTTCTCCACGTGTATTCTCCAGTGATTGACTGTTTATACTGGTCAAACTGTTGGTGCTTTTTGAAGGTAGTGATTCCAGAAGCAGGGTGCAGAATAAAGAGAGAAAAAAGACAGCAGAGGACCAGGCATGGACCAGGCTTGTGCAACAGAGTTGGGGAGGAGGGAGGGTTCTGGAGAGACTTAGCCGGGCAAGGCACCAGTAACTCCTGGAATGGAGAGCACAGGGGAGTCTAGGGGGGTCTCTGCTTTCTAGAGCAGGTAAGAGGGTGAATGACATGAGTCCCTTTAAGGAAGAACAGACTGTTTTTATTTACCAAGACTGATGACAACGTTCTTGCTAAGTGCCTGGAGTTAAGATCATGGTTACAGTAGAGAAGTGCTAGGCTTGGAGACAGGAGTCTGAGACGGAATCCAGGGCTTGCTGCTATCTAGTGTAAGCCAGGGCGGTTCCCAGGGCACTCCCTTGGGGCGCACCTCTCAGGGAAGGGGAAGGCAACGGGTAGGACCTAACACAGCTCAGCAGTCAGCCTTTCAGGACAGCGTGTGCAGTCCAGGAGTGCTGAGAAAGAGGTGGCACGTGGCCAGCTGATGAGAAGGGCACACCCACGCAGCACCCCCGCTTCCTGAGGCCCTCGCCCTGCTCCTCCTCAATTCTAAGTTACCACAGACAGTAATTCCAAACAACTCTGGTGTCACAAGCCACGGAGAACAAAAAGCAAAACCAAGAGAAAAAGAAGAGGTACTGGAGGTGATAAACAGCAGAGGAAATGGCAGCTTATTATTAACCGGACCAGAAGGAAAAAAAAAAGTCAAAGTAGGCATAACACTCAACTTCCTCTTTTTTCTAAACATTGTGGTCCTGAGTCATCAGAAAAAAAGACTGAATTACATTGAGAATCCTCTGATTAAGAAAACATAGTAAAGTAAGAAAGTAGAAAGTGTGTACTTTATAAAGATTTCCATCAAAAATGGTTAAATTTAAAAGATTTTAGTCCTTGAAGGTATAAGATTCAGTTACCTGGAAAACTAATTTATGATCAGTTACCTGGAAAATTCCATCTTATTCTGGAAAATGACCAGATAAATGGGGTGTTACTGAATGTGCTACTTTAGTGCAAATAAATGAATCATGTTTAAAACAAAAGCCTACATAATTTCTAGACAGCTTATTTTACCAGAACTGCAAAGTATTTCCTGTGGATTCCTTGTATGTTTAAAATATTAATGTGAAATACTTTGTATTGATCAGATAAATATAAGTAGTAAACCAAAAACCATTTCTTTTTAAAGAATAAACTGTCATGTATCAGTTCTAACAAATGTCAGTACCCAGAACAAATGGAAAACTCAAAATAATGAAATTAATTATCTACACTGCTACTGCTAAGTCACTTCAGTA
>SJYV01049284.1:1065141-1117061 GCA_006410875.1 Neotragus pygmaeus | reverse complement strand
TAGTGATACCCAAATTTCGAGGTTTCACAGACCAGTAAATTTTTTAAAATTAAAGACTGACATAGATTTATAAATGCTTTCTTTCGTCAAATAAACATATTAAAACAGCCACAAATGACAAAATGTAAAGGAACAGTCATTGTGGGCTAGCTACATCATTTAAACTTTTTATTTTTCCAAGTAAGAATATTAAAACAATAACCAAGTACCAAACCAAAATACCCCAAACCAACATCTCTAACAAAGGTGCGCTAGTGATACTGTTTACAAAAGTATGTTTCCCAAACCAAAAAGGTAGAAAGGACAAAATATCATGATGATATTGGTGGGTTATGTGTTTTGAGTGCTATGTGCCAGGCATATTCTAAATGCTTTATGTGTGTGCACTGAATTAATCCTCACAAAAACTGTAAGGTTGAAACTACTACCTCCATTTTAAAAGAAGGGAATCTGAGGAACCAGGTTTAAAAGTTGCCTAGGATCACCCTCTGGAAGGTAGTGAGGCTGGGAGTTGAATTTATAATCTAGCTCCAGAGTATATGATGTGATTTTGAATATGGTATGATATTGTCTCTAACAAAAGAGTTTTTCCTGAAAAAGAAACCCACAAATTGAGAGTGTGTGGATGTTTTTATTCTATTTTCCCTATTATCCTGCTTACCTGTGATAACATCATCACAGAACAGTCTGGACTGGCAGTTCGGAAGCCCCAGGCAGCTGCTCTGAAGGCTATATGACAGCAAGGAACCCAGAACTGAAACGCACTGTGCTGTTTACAGAGGGAATTCCTAAGGTAGACAGATGAAATGGCTCATTTTTCTTTGATTAGGCATCTCTATTTTGTGGTAGGCCTTGAGCAACCTTAAAAAAGGTGAGTACAACCAATCATTTCAGCTGACATTTTGAAAATACTTCAGGGTGGCAGCAAGTTAATGTATCAAATATCATTAAAAGTGTAGCACAATAAACCAAGTCTAATATACTTTAAACTTAACCTCATAATCCAGGTTGTGGTTCAGTGCTGAGCTTGGGTGTACATGTGTGTGTGCATGTATTTGTGTGTGCATACATGTGTGTGTACTTGTGTATGATTTTAATTCTATAGCCAAGGTGCGTATGAAAACAGCCCACATAAGCCATTCAAATGGAACAACATTAAGTATGTAGATGGCCTTTTGTAACTGGAAATTACCATACTGATGAAATGTTTTGCAATATAAACTTTCACCGTGTACTGTGATTTAGTGAAAGGAGAACATGCTTCGGGAGCAGATAAACATGAGTTCAAATTCCAGCTCTTTTTCTTCCTTGCTGTGTGATCTTGGAAAGTCATTTACCCTCCTAATTCTATTTCTTCTGTAAAATGGGAACAATGAAACTTATCTTATAGTCTTTGAAGGATTGGCCTAATTCATCTTCAATGGTTAACATGATTACTGACCCAAAGATAATTTTATTATTAAACAAATATTTCTATCATGTTTATATGGCTAGACCCAATCCTAAATGATTTATAAATATTCATAATAACCCTGTGAGGGTAGGTATTATGATTTCCAATGAACAGGGCATAGTAAGGATGAGAAACTTGCCAAAGTCACGGAGCTGATGTCAGAGGAGGGCTTCAAACCCAGTCAGTCTGGTGTCAGAGACAATGGTCTTGGCCAGTACTATATAACATGCTGCTGATTGACACTGAAATCCTTTCAGGTTTAAGTATTTATTAGTCAACCATACTTGAAAGATGTGTTTTACCATAACTTTAGAAACAAAGGAAATAGTTGGATATGAACAGACTGTGTGCGTGGATTTAACTAGCTGAAGACAAGCTCTGCTAAGTGAGGTTGTACAGTGTGGATTTTTCCTGAACTGCCTCTTTCTTTGCATTAGAGGTTGGCACTAGTGTATAGCCATCAGATTCCCAGATGTCTCCTAGTCCTCCTTCACCTCCTCCCTTTTACCCCCTGGGGTCCTTTCTGGCCAGACTGCCCCCTTCCAACCCTCAAGGTTCTGCCATGGCCCTCCTTGTGGGGGTTCTCACATCCTCTTGTGGGCTTCCTGCCTCTGTCAGCATCCTCAGTGTGGCCAGTCACTCTCCCAACCCCTTCTCTGATTCCAGGCCACTTCTTTCATGTATCTCCTTTTCCGTCCTGCCCAGGCTCCCACTCGTGCCCAGTTGTCTCAGTGTCAGCAGAGGACTTGACCTCCTCACTCTCAGGAGGAACAGAGGCCAGTGCACGCCAGCTCCCAAGCTCCCCTCACCCCACTGTGTGTGCACAGCAGTGTACGAGCAGAGGTTCTTCCTTGCTCTCCAAAGCTACCCTGCGCTTGTGCTTCTGATCCCATCCCTTATCTACATGGCCTTTCTTTCTTCATGATTTCCCCCTCTTTCTCTCTTGCATCTTTCTTTTCATCTTTTTGGTTTTCCCCACATTGGACCAACTCCTGTCTCAAACCTATAACACCATCAGGTTCCTGCCCTTTCTTCTTTGCTTCATTGACACATATCTTGAAAGAGAGCTGATTCTGGCTGTCACTCCTTTCTCTCATGCAACTAACATTTCAACTCATGCCTCTATTTGGCTTCTTTCCACAGCACTTGACTGAATTGCTCTCCCAGTGGTCAACAATGGCCTCTTAATCATTGAATCCTATAGAATCTTCTCAGTCATCATGCTTGACCTCTCAGCGAGACTCCACACAGTCTGGCCCAAGGCCAGCTCTTTCGCCTCATTCCCACTATATCCCCCTTACTCACCCCTCCGCAGCAATATCGGTCCGCCTACTGGTCTGCAAACAAGCCAGCACTGCTGTTTCATGGCCTTTGCATGTGCCAATGCCTTTGCCTCTGGAATATTACTCTCCCAGATATTTGCATGGCTCTCTCCTTCTCTTCATTTGCGTCTCTATGTAAATGTCATTTTTCAAAGACAAAGTAGCATCAACATATGTACCCTACCATGTGTAAGATCGGAGAAGGCAATGGCACCCCACTCCAGTGCTCTTGCCTGGAAAATCCCATGGACAGAGGACCCTGGTGGGCTGCAGTCCATGGGGTCGCTGAGAGTTGGACACGACTCAGTGACTTCACTTTGACTTTTCACTTTCATGCATTGAAGAAGGAAATGGCACCCCACTCCAGTGTTCTTGCCTGGGGATTCCCAGGGACAGGGGAGCCTGGTGGGCTGCCGTCTATGGGGTCGCACAGAGTCAGACACGACTGAAGCGACTTAGCAGCAGCAGCAGCAGCATGTGTAAGATAGATAGCTAGTGGGAAGCTGCAGTACAGCACAGGAAGCTCAGTTCGGTGCTCTGTGATGACCTAGAGGGATGGGATTGGGGGCAGGGGGTTAGGAGGGAGGTTCAAGAGGAAGAGGATATATTTATACATATAGCTGATTCATGTTGATGTATGGCAGAAACTAACACGACACTGTAAAGCAATTACATTCCAATAAAAGATAAAATGAATAAAGAGGCCTTTCCAAACACTGGTATCTACAATAGCACCCTTTTCCCTCATCACTTCCAATTCCCTAACCTGCTTTATATTTTTTCATAGCATGTATCACTATCTACCTGTTCCTGATCTGTTTCTGAATCTGAATATAATTTTTGAGGGCAGGGACAATACTATTTTTGCAGGTGTATTTTTAGTACATACAGTAGTACCTGCCACATAGTAGATGTTCTATAAATGTTGGGTTAAATTAACAGCATTGGATGTCCTTCATTGCTTAGCTCCTGTGACGCCACAGTCTGGCTTTCCTGTGGCCTCCCTGACCCAACCTGCCTTCACTTGCATTTGGCTTTCTTCATTTACCTTGGACGTTAGAGTTTTGTTCTTGGCCCTTTTTCTCCCCTGCTCTGTATCTTGCTTTCAGCAACCTCACCTATTTTAGTGACTTTAGCCCTCACTTACATGGTGGTGACTCCTAGGTCTTTATCTCTTGGACCTTTCTACCAAGAGATGGATCCATATTTCCAAGAGCCTACTACACAGCTTCACCCGGAGATAACACCAACATACCATGTTGGGCTCATTGTCCTCGCTCAAGTTTCTCTATTTCTCTCTCAACTTATGGTGCCACTATCTGCTCACTCGTCTAAGCTAAAAACTTCTTATCCCTTCCACACCAACATTTCAGTATGTCTGTTTCAGAAGAAATCCATTCCTTCTGCCATGCTTGGGGCCAGCCCCTCATCATCTCTTTCCTGGACTGTTTTAACAGTGTCCTATATGGTCTTTCTGCCTCCAACTTTTCCTACCTCCAATCCAATATAGCTACATAAACTGCTACCAGAAATCTATTTCCAGAATGAAAACTTAATCTCTTATTTTTCCTTCAAGAATCTCAGCAGATACCTATGGCTTTGGGATTAAAATCTTAACCCCCTGGTATGTCCCATATGATTGGTCAGTTGTGTCTGACTCTTTTACAACTCCATGGACTGTTGCCCACCAGGCTCCTTTGTCGGTGGGAATTTTCAGGCAAGTATACTGGAGTGGGTTGTCATTTCCTTCTCCAGAGGATTTTCCCAACCCAAGGATCAAACTCACATGTTCTGCATTACAGGAGGATTCTTTACCACTGAGCCACCAGGAAAGCCCGTATGATTGGTCCCAGGGAACTTTGAAGCAGTTCTGAGAGAACACAGCACCATAGTGTAAGATCTGGTGTCATTCCTGCTGGACAGTGAGGAGCAGTAAATGTCTCTTACCACGACCAAACTCATGCGAGGGAGTAACAGCCAAGGGTTTCTCAGAGTAAGATGGGGTAGTTAACCTACAGGGTTTTCCTGGTAGCTCAGCTAGTAAAGAATCTACCTGCAATGCTGGAGACCCCAGTTCGATTCCTGGGTTGGGAAGATCTGCTGGAGAAGAGATAGGCCACCCACTCCAGGGCTTCCTAGGTGATGCTAATGGTAAAGTACCCACCTGCTGATGCCGGAGACATCAGAAAGAAGGCTATAAGACAAGCCAACACTACACCAATTAGCAAAATATCCTCTCCTCCAAAGATGTGGACTTTTTCATGAGGAAGCTTAATGAACACCTCTTCAATTGTGCTTACTTCATTGGTATTAATGATATTTACCACTTGCTATATACCAGCACTATTTTAATCCCAGGCTTCCCAGGCAGCTCTAATGGTAAAGAACCCACCTGCGAATGCAGGAGATGCAGATGACATGAGTTTGATTCCTGAGTTGGGAAGATCCCCTGGAGAAGGGCATGGCAAACCATTCCAGTATTCTTGCCTGGAGAATCCCATGGACAGAAGAGCCTGGCAGGGTACAGTCCCTGGGGTCGCAGAGTCAGACATGACTGAAGCGTCTTAGCATGTGTGCACATTCTAAATACTTCATATGTATTAATTAATTTAACCAGGAGACAGCATCAGGTAGATATTATGATTCTCACCATTTTACAGAGTGATTCAGCTTCAAAAGTCTTGCAGATGGAGTTTGAACTAGGATCCAGATTTAGGTAACATGACTTCAGCATTAGTAAGGAAGTCAGGGGAAACACAGGCCTTATTGAGAAAGAAATGAAATTGCAATTGAGGAAACGATAGTCCCCCTTTCTTTCTCTAGGGCCTTCAATGACTGGGCTGAAGAGAATGCCATGAGCAACTGAGGCAGGAACATGCAGAAAGAAATGTGATAGGAAGATTTTAGTTTTCTTGAACAGTACAGTTTGGGTGTTTTAAAAGAGATTTGAAAGAGTGGTATGGAGAAGAAAGGACAGGCAAGAGACAGCGAGAGAGAGTGAGAGATGAGAGAGGGGGAATATGAGAATCAGAGTTGAATGAGAGTGCTCTCTGACTTCCTTCCTTGTAAAGCACTGAGAATGGAAAATCCTTGCTTGGCCAAGGACATGAAGCAAGTGATTAAAATGTGGCCTTAGATTACTCTCTTCCTGGCTTCTGTTATCTCTCCAGCAAGACTTAAGCCACCGCATCTTCCAGAGAACCTAATCAGGTGGAAGAAGACAGAAGAGGAGCCAGGAAAGGATTTCACTCCCCTGTGCCTTTTGATGGAGAAGGGGCTGAAGGAGTATTGGCCTTTGGATGAATTAAGTTTGGATGCAGGAGAGACCAGTGATCAAGGAGGCACCTTAGATGACCCCAGGCTTCAGAGACAATAGTACCAAATCTACTATCATCCCAGGTTGATGGCCCAGGGCCAAGCACGAGCCTGCTACAACCAGATTCCCATGCTTCAGCCACATTCAACGACCCATCCCTGACTCATCCTTTGGGATCTCTCCTGTGACATGCCTGTCAGCGTGCTGCTCTGGCCTTCTACTCCCCTCTCTTGCCTCCTACCCTTGTCACTCCCTTCAGTTCATCCCTCGTTTGATGGAAGTCTTACAGGTCTCAGGGGACATGGGGTGTATTTCCATTACAAAACACATTAAGTATGTGTGTTAAACTGTGAGCTTCCTTAAGAGCACACACTGAATTCTTTCCTTGGTATTCCCACCAAGAAGTGCAGGGCACATGATGGGTGCTTAATAAATGTTTGATGAGTACACGAATGGATGAATACTGGAAAACATATAATGGTGCTGCATCTGTCGCTGCTGTCACTCCTCATGCATTTCAGTGGATTTCGTTTTTCTTTTTTTGCATTGGCATGCTGCTCCCACTGAGAAGTAAACAATCTCCTTTCCCTTTGGGAGATTCCAAGGGTGTCATTTATTACATGGCCCTCCTTATGGCATGCAAATAATCATTTATCTATTGTTATTTCTGCTTCTTTATTTAAACAACAAGAAAAAAAATCTGATTTGTATTAAAGTCTCCTCTAATGGTGACTCTACACTGACAAGGCTTTCTATTTTAATGACTAATGAAAATTTAAACAAAAGATTTATTTTATCCTGGCTACTGGGCAGGACACTTTCAACACATTTTCTTTTTATTAATAATCCTTAGTGTAAGGATTCAGAGAAGGCAATGGCACTCCACTCCAGTACTCTTGCCTGGAAAATCCCATGGGTGGAGGAGCCTGGTAGGCTGCAGTCCATGGGGTCGCTGAGGGTCGGACACGACTGAGCGACTTCACTTTCCCTTTTCACTTTCATGCATTGGAGAAGGAAATGGCAACCCACTCCAGTGTTCTTGCCTGGAGAATCCCAGGGACGGCTGAGCTTAGTGTGCTGCCGTCTATGGGGTCGCACACAGTCGGACACGACTGAAGTGACTTAGCAGCAGCAGCAGCGTAAGGATTATTAATGAAAAAAGCATTATTTTCATTTTAAAATGAAGATATTGAGGCTTAGAGAGGTTGAGTGACTTGTCTAATCTACTCTACTAATAAGTGAAGAAGTCAGAATTCAAAAGTGTAATCACTGGAATCCAAAAATCCATGCAAGGAGGAACCATGATGAGATCTGAGTTCCAGAAGGCCTCTGGTGGGTGGAGGACGACTCTGAGGGAGACAGGTCCAGGGTAGGAGAGCAAGCAGGAGCACACAGCCGTGTTCCTGTGAGAGCCAATGGGGCCTTCACCTGGGGTGACGGTGATGAAGACTGACAGACTGAAAGCATATTTGGGGCATAAAATTTGAGAAATATTATAGTTGAATAGATATTGGAGGATAGGTTGGGGAAGATGTTTTGTGATGTTCTAGCTCCTGATTGGTTGCCCAGGCATATAACAGCTTCATTTGCTGAATAGGAAATGAAGACTGGTGAGATGTTAATATAATTCAGTTGTTGTTGGTGAGGTGTTGAGGGTTATGTATTTGGAGACATTTGTGTCTGTGAAATTTAGAGGGAATTCCTTGAATCTTCTAAATAGTCATTTGTGCTGTGTAATAATTTGATTTGCATTTCTTTTTACTTAGGAAAAGTTTTTTCACTTAAAGGTCAGAAGAATTCAGGGAAGCATCGGTTAGTGAATTAGAGCTTTGCAGGTGGTGCTAGTGGTAAAGAACATTTCTGCCAATGCAGAAGACATAAGAGATCTGCGTTTGAAACTTGGATCAGGAAGATCCCCTGGAGGAGGACATGGCAACCCATTNCCACTCCAGTACTCTTGCCTGGAAAATCCCATGGGTGGAGGAGCCTGGTAGGCTGCAGTCCATGGGGTCGCTGAGGGTCGGACACGACTGAGCGACTTCACTTTCCCTTTTCACTTTCATGCATTGGAGAAGGAAATGGCAACCCACTCCAGTGTTCTTGCCTGGAGAATCCCAGGGACGGCTGAGCTTAGTGTGCTGCCGTCTATGGGGTCGCACACAGTCGGACACGACTGAAGTGACTTAGCAGCAGCAGCAGCGTAAGGATTATTAATGAAAAAAGCATTATTTTCATTTTAAAATGAAGATATTGAGGCTTAGAGAGGTTGAGTGACTTGTCTAATCTACTCTACTAATAAGTGAAGAAGTCAGAATTCAAAAGTGTAATCACTGGAATCCAAAAATCCATGCAAGGAGGAACCATGATGAGATCTGAGTTCCAGAAGGCCTCTGGTGGGTGGAGGACGACTCTGAGGGAGACAGGTCCAGGGTAGGAGAGCAAGCAGGAGCACACAGCCGTGTTCCTGTGAGAGCCAATGGGGCCTTCACCTGGGGTGACGGTGATGAAGACTGACAGACTGAAAGCATATTTGGGGCATAAAATTTGAGAAATATTATAGTTGAATAGATATTGGAGGATAGGTTGGGGAAGATGTTTTGTGATGTTCTAGCTCCTGATTGGTTGCCCAGGCATATAACAGCTTCATTTGCTGAATAGGAAATGAAGACTGGTGAGATGTTAATATAATTCAGTTGTTGTTGGTGAGGTGTTGAGGGTTATGTATTTGGAGACATTTGTGTCTGTGAAATTTAGAGGGAATTCCTTGAATCTTCTAAATAGTCATTTGTGCTGTGTAATCATTTGATTTGCATTTCTTTTTACTTAGGAAAAGTTTTTTCACTTAAAGGTCAGAAGAATTCAGGGAAGCATCGGTTAGTGAATTAGAGCTTTGCAGGTGGTGCTAGTGGTAAAGAACATTTCTGCCAATGCAGAAGACATAAGAGATCTGCGTTTGAAACTTGGATCAGGAAGATCCCCTGGAGGAGGACATGGCAACCCATTCCAGGGGTCTGCCTGAAGAATCCCATGGACAGAGGAGCCTGGTGGGCTAAGGCCCATGGGGTCAAAAAAAGTCGGATACGACTGAAGCGGCTTAACATGTATGCACTGGAAAATCTTTTCCATATTATCCTGTTAAATACTTGAGTGAGATTTTACCTTTATTGTACCTGAAATCATTCTGCAACCTTAAATGTATTATAATGAATATTACTCATTATCAGGAAACCTGATGGTGTTACTCCTGCTTCTTCAGTCTCAAACTTTCCTTGGTTGTCAGATGAACCATCTACCTCTATGAGTCATTTCCAACTGTCTCTGTGAAAACACAAGTTATAATAGTATCTATTTTTCTTCCACACCATCACTTGATTTAAAATAATAATCATATTCCCCTTTAAGTAAGCATTTGGCCTTTCAATATAGCCTTGTTTATAATCCTGAACACAGATGAAAATACCATGATTGAATAAAGCCTAAGAGTCCCAGCTCTGAGTATCTCACCAAGGAGACTGCAAAATGCTCCAAGATAAAAGGGAAGGCAGAATGGTAGCAAGTGATAAAAAGCATTATCTCATTGTAAAAAGGAAGAAGGACATGAAAGCCAAAATGGCCTGCCTACAGATCTCCTCCCCTTAAACTGGGTGTCCAGTATAGCTTGCTTGATGTAGTGGATATTGCAATGAACTTTCATATGTTTGCGAACCACTTCCTCCCACATCAGATTATAAGAGCTGGATCCTACCTGAGAAGCTGAAAACATGATTATTCTCCCAGACCCTTGAAATTACGGTGTAGACACATGACCCAGTCACTAGCAGTAAGAGATAGGCTTGCAGCTGGAGGCTGGCAGGATGGAGAAGCCGGAATTGTGTGGACTCTGCTCTCGTGAGAGTGGCAGCAATGTCATGCAGTTTTCTGAGATGACAGAATGCGGTTGTGGTTTGATGCCCGTGTCGTGGAATCTGTGCCCAGCTCTTGTGGCAAAGGTATCTACATCAGACCTGCTCTGTGATATGTGATTTCGCCATCACATATTTGATATGTGATATACTGCTCTTGCCAGCCAAGCCTCCATACCTGCCTCTCTTAGAGATTTTGTAAGCTGCCCAATGCACCTTTATTCGATTCACTTTCCGTTCATATTAATGGGAGTGTTGTCTGTTGCTTGCAGCTGATTGATGGCTTTGAAATTCCTAGCTCTATATACTAAATTTTAAGAATTCGTAATACTCTGTCCTCCTACAGTTTCTTTCTTGGAATGCTTTTAGAATGAATTTCACTTTGCCTTGTATTATAGTATAAGTTTTGTATATGTTTTGTTTTTTAATTAATTATTTTTGGCTACACAAACCCACATGTTGTATCTTAGTTCCCCAATCAGGAATCAAATCAGCACCCCTTGCTTTGGACTTTGGAGAGCTTTCACCACTGGTCCACCAGGGAAGTCCCTTGCATGATTTTTTAAAATCATGTTTTTGAGAGCAGAGACTATATCTTATGCATTTGTGTATCCTTCTGTTAATGCTGCATCCCAAATGTCTTGCAAATTGTGAAGGTTATTTATAAAACTGACTTTAGAAGGTTGTAAATAGACTGTACATTCATAGCTGTGAGAAAATAACGTGGGGGTAAGCCCACCTGTAAGAGTAGGCTGTGGAGCAGAGAAACACTGGAAGGCAGGAAGAGTTAAAAGGATGACTTCCAGTGGTCAAGACTCAGTGAGATGCTCCCTGTGAGGCTTGGCCTATTAACAAGTCCAGCCCACTGGTCAGTAATAGCTAGGATGATGATAGTAATCTCTCTTCTCAGTATCTCCCATCAGAGTCAATTCACTGAGCAGTAATAGTCTGTGTCTCACTGGGTCTTCTAGTGAGTTATGGACCAAATGCTATTCCCCTTTTCAGCAGAGTGGAGAGAAGCTTCTTTTCCTGTTAAAGAAAGAAAAGTAGCCCCTAGAGTCAGCAGCATGTGCTCTAGATAGTAGTTTTTATTTCTCAGTATCTCACATTCCTTCTCTGTGTATGAAGGAAAATCATATGTGAGGTTTGCATTCATTTATTATATAGGTGCAACTGTCAGCCTAATTTTATTATGCTTATTGGATTTATGTATAATATGATACCTAAGGTCACATTTCACTGCTACTTGGCCTGAGTCTATTGAGTAAATCTTAACCTGAAATTGACCTAGTTAATCTTAGCATGAACATGAATTGAACTCCTTTCCCTTTTACCTCATATCTGTAAAGTTAATTATCCGAATTGTCAAGCATTTGCTTTGTGGGTTTCATTGTGGTATTGATCCCTCCCCTACACTGTGGCCTTAAAGAGGCATGTGAATGCCATGCCTATGCCTTCTCACACCTATAGGTTATTGTTTAGTCACTAAGTTGTGTCTGATTCTTTTGTGACCCCATGGACTGTAGCCCACCAGGGTCCTCTGTTCATGGGATTTCTCAGGCAAGAATACTGAAGTGGGTTGCCATTTCCTTCCTCCAGGGAACTTTCCAGACCCAGGGATTGAACTACATCTCCTGCATTGGCAAGCAGATTCTATACCACTAAGCTATCAGGGGAGCCCATATGACTTGCCAAAGGGCATATATAATATACTTACCTTGTACTCTAAAGTGGATACCATTACTTTAAGTGGAGAGAGGTCCTCCAAAGGATTCTCAGAGTAGAGTAACTTCTAGACTACACTTTGATACTGCATTAACTTAAAGACTATAAAAACCATTCTGATTCCCTCCCCCCATCTTCATAGCTGTATTGTTAAGTGCAAATTTGCCTTTATCTATCCAGGGTCATCAATGCAAGGCATAAGAGTATAGTATAGGGATTAAAAGTATAGCCTCTGATATATGACTGCTTGGGAACAAATCTCAACTTTTCCATTTAATGGTTTTGGACTATTAAAAGAGCCATACTTTGACTTCTCTTCTGTAAAGAGTATCATAACCTATATCAGTGTTGTTGAAAAGGATGTTAATATTTACATGTAAGACTTAAAGCAGGATTCTTGATAAGACCTTAATAAGTATTTGCTATTATTATCCAATTTTCTTTTTATATATCTTAAAATTGCAAAGACAAAACCACTCCTTAGATGGTCTACTAAAATTACAAACATTGGAATTCAAAAAGAATTAAACACTAACATTGGAGCATTTACAGGTCTTAGCATACATAATGGATTTAGAAGAAGTTAAGCCATAAATTAATTTCTGAAACATGATAATCCATCAATTTTTATTAATTACCTTGTGGCCATTAAAACATTATTTCATAGATTATTAGACTTTTGTCAGCCTAGGTACTAGGTTTTGATAGATCATAAATATATAACTCGAAAAGGAATCATGGCATCTTAGACATTTTAGACTTGGAAGGAGTCTTAGATATTAGCTCTCATTTTCTACCTGATATGGAAACTCCATTGCTCAAGGTCTCATAATACTCAGGGCTTTCAAGCCTAATAAGACTCATATTTTAAAAAGTAGCATGACTAACTGGAAGAGAGTTTGTACTTCCTCCAATTGTTAGAATCTATTCATTTAAAAGAGACATACAAGTACAAAAGTTTATTTCACAAGAAGCAATATGTAGAAATAGACAAAGTTAGATTGTTATTCAAAGTAATTTTACAAAGTAAAATTCACATATAAGAGAATGACTAATTCCTATTACTGAATTCCATAGGTAACTAATATTTCAACATTGTCATTCAGGTTTCAGGTCTGTGTCACCCCTCAGAGAGGGTTCCTAACCATCCTAGCTAAAGAGCCCTTTCTCTCTCACTTATCCTTTATTTTCTTCCTGCTGCTGCTGCTGCTGCTAAGTCGCTTCAGTCGTGTCCAAATCTGTGCGACCCCATAGACGGCAGCCCGCCTGGCTCCCTCGTACCTGGGATTCTCCAGGCAAGAACACTGGTGTGGGTTGCCATTTCCTTCTCCAATGCATGAAAGTGAAAAGTGAAAGTGAAGTCGCTCAGTCATGTCCGACCCTCAGCGACCACATGGACTGCAGTCTACCAAGCTCCTCTGTCCATGGGATTTTCCAGGCAAGAGTACTGGAGTGGGGTGCCATATTTTCTTCCTAGTTTATATCAAAAGTTATATTACCCATTTTTTTTTATTATTATCTCGCTGTCTCACACTAAGATGTAAATTCCGTGAGGGTCTGTGATATCTTGTTAAATATTGAATCTATGTGTACTGGAATTATTGCCTAGCACACAGGTTATCTAAAAACACACTTGCTTGATTGAATGAGTAAATGAAGGCTTCGATAAGGAAGTGCAATTTCATGTTGAGGGCATAATAAGTGCAGTCAAAGAATTTGGTGCAGCAAGGTAAAATGACCAGTTACATGATAATGAGACACTTCGGCAGCATTGTGCACTTACCATTCAGTTCAGTTTAGTTGCTCAGTCATGTCCGACTCCTTGCAACCCCATGAATTGCAGCGCTCCAGGCCTCCCTGTTCATCACCAACTCCTTACCATTAGCAACCAGGAAATTATGTTTACTTTTGAACTTCAATTGAAAGTACTAGCAAATATCATTTGCAACAAAGGCAGGCAAATTGAAGAAATGAGAGATTAGAAGAACAAGAAGAAAAAAGGAAGAGGTGCAGGAGAAAAAAGAAAGAAAACATAAAAAGAAAAGGTTTGTGAAAACAAAGGCCTGGGAAAAATAACTGCAGACAACTAAACCTCTCAGTGAGAGGGAGAGCCTGGTAAGGCAGTGAAGCATAAATGGACAGAAGGAATCCCCCAGCAGGAGCTTTGAATTATGAAATTTCTATTTCAGAGATTAATTTGAGCCCTTACAATGTTATTTTCAGAACTGCTCTACTATCTTTTCACCTAAAGTTTTCAGGAAATTCTGTGCTGATACATGGACTCAATGATGCAGGAAGTTGCTAGTGTCTTGGGAACTCTATTTAGCCCTTGTGGGTGGTTTATAAGCACCAAGCAAGATGCTGATAGGATGGGGGTGGAGGGCTTCTGATGCTCAATGCTGCGTATTTTAATACAATAGTGGTGGCTGCTAAGAGAAACAGGGCCTCTTAAAATGCTGGATTCAATTCGGAAATCTCAGCTGGTGAAAAGAAGAGGTCACATAATTAACTGTGAGTTAATGGAAGGAGAACAGTGTCATGAATCATGCCAAACAGTAGATCATCTTAAAACTGCATATAAAACGGGGCTTTGAAATGCACTGCGTGACTTCTTTGGCAGAGGATTTACATCTTATTTGCTTTGCTTAAGCTAATAGTAAAATTAGGTTTTATTCCATCTGCATTGGAAAGATGTTTGGTACCAAGTGAATTGGCTGGAAGAGGAGAAAGAGAAAAGAAAAGGAAGTTCTTGGAGAAGAGAAGTGACCTGGAAGCATACTGGCTGGCTGGGAAGTTCAGGCTATGGTAAAAACTTGCCACATGGACCGGTCTAGTGCAAAACGTTTAGGGGCACAGCGAAGAATGAACGATATAACAGCTGATGTATTAAAAACACAAGGCTTGATAAAAATCAGCATGCAGTACATACTTGTTAAATAAATTAAACCTTTTCTCTGATTTTGGTGAAAGGGCTCCTTCAGTTCAGTTCAGTTCAGTTCAGTTCATTCCAGTCTCTCAGTCATGTCTGATTCTTTGCAACCCCCTGAATTGCAGCACGCCAGGCCTCCCAGTCCATCAACAACTCCTGGAGTTCACTCAAACTCACGTCCATCGAGTCAGTGATGCCATCCAGCCATCTCATCCTCTGTTGTTCCCTTCTTCTCCTGCCCCTAATCCTTCCCAGCAACAGAGTCTTTTCCAATGAGTCATCTCTTTGCATGAGGTGGCCAAAATATTGGAGTTTCAGCTTCAACATCAGTCCTTCCAAAGAACACCCAGGACTGATCTCCTTCAGAATGGACTGGNCTTGCAACCCCATGAATTGCAGCGCTCCAGGCCTCCCTGTTCATCACCAACTCCTTACCATTAGCAACCAGGAAATTATGTTTACTTTTGAACTTCAATTGAAAGTACTAGCAAATATCATTTGCAACAAAGGCAGGCAAATTGAAGAAATGAGAGATTAGAAGAACAAGAAGAAAAAAGGAAGAGGTGCAGGAGAAAAAAGAAAGAAAACATAAAAAGAAAAGGTTTGTGAAAACAAAGGCCTGGGAAAAATAACTGCAGACAACTAAACCTCTCAGTGAGAGGGAGAGCCTGGTAAGGCAGTGAAGCATAAATGGACAGAAGGAATCCCCCAGCAGGAGCTTTGAATTATGAAATTTCTATTTCAGAGATTAATTTGAGCCCTTACAATGTTATTTTCAGAACTGCTCTACTATCTTTTCACCTAAAGTTTTCAGGAAATTCTGTGCTGATACATGGACTCAATGATGCAGGAAGTTGCTAGTGTCTTGGGAACTCTATTTAGCCCTTGTGGGTGGTTTATAAGCACCAAGCAAGATGCTGATAGGATGGGGGTGGAGGGCTTCTGATGCTCAATGCTGCGTATTTTAATACAATAGTGGTGGCTGCTAAGAGAAACAGGGCCTCTTAAAATGCTGGATTCAATTCGGAAATCTCAGCTGGTGAAAAGAAGAGGTCACATAATTAACTGTGAGTTAATGGAAGGAGAACAGTGTCATGAATCATGCCAAACAGTAGATCATCTTAAAACTGCATATAAAACGGGGCTTTGAAATGCACTGCGTGACTTCTTTGGCAGAGGATTTACATCTTATTTGCTTTGCTTAAGCTAATAGTAAAATTAGGTTTTATTCCATCTGCATTGGAAAGATGTTTGGTACCAAGTGAATTGGCTGGAAGAGGAGAAAGAGAAAAGAAAAGGAAGTTCTTGGAGAAGAGAAGTGACCTGGAAGCATACTGGCTGGCTGGGAAGTTCAGGCTATGGTAAAAACTTGCCACATGGACCGGTCTAGTGCAAAACGTTTAGGGGCACAGCGAAGAATGAACGATATAACAGCTGATGTATTAAAAACACAAGGCTTGATAAAAATCAGCATGCAGTACATACTTGTTAAATAAATTAAACCTTTTCTCTGATTTTGGTGAAAGGGCTCCTTCAGTTCAGTTCAGTTCAGTTCAGTTCATTCCAGTCTCTCAGTCATGTCTGATTCTTTGCAACCCCCTGAATTGCAGCACGCCAGGCCTCCCAGTCCATCAACAACTCCTGGAGTTCACTCAAACTCACGTCCATCGAGTCAGTGATGCCATCCAGCCATCTCATCCTCTGTTGTTCCCTTCTTCTCCTGCCCCTAATCCTTCCCAGCAACAGAGTCTTTTCCAATGAGTCATCTCTTTGCATGAGGTGGCCAAAATATTGGAGTTTCAGCTTCAACATCAGTCCTTCCAAAGAACACCCAGGACTGATCTCCTTCAGAATGGACTGGTTGGATCTCCTTGCAGTCCAAGGAACTCTTGAGTCTTCTCTAACACCACAGGTCAAAAGCATCGATTCTTTGGTGCTCAGCTTTCTTCACAGTCCAACTCTCACTTCCATACATGACCACTGGAAAAACCACAGCCTTGACTAGACAGACCTTTGTTGGCAAAGTAATGTCTCTGCTTTTTAATATGCTATTACAGATAGCTTAATAGATAAGGTATTTTGATTTGGAAGAAAAGATTGAATACTTTCCTGAAGGGTTTTCAAGAATATAAGGAACACAAGCACATATAGACAAAAGGAGCTGAAGCACAATAAAATTAGTCTGCTGCTGCTGCTAAGTTGCTTCAGTCATGTCCGACTCTGTGCGACCCCATAGATGGCACCAGGGGATTCTCTATGCAACCATAGAAGGCACCAGAATCCCTGGGATTCTCCAGGCAAGAACACTGGAGTGGGTTACCATTTCCTCCAATGCATGAAAGTGAAAAGTGAAAGTGAAGTCACTTAGTCGTGTCCGACTCTTAGCAACCCCATGATCTGCAGCCTACCAGCCTCTCTGCCCATGGGATTTTCCAGGCAAGAGTACTGGAGTGGGTTGCCATTGTCTAGGTAATGTTAAATAGCAAGAGCTTTAAAACTCTGAAATGGGTTAATAAGGTTACTTTCGCTAGGATTTAAAAATAAACTGGTGTCTCATCTGTGAGTGGTGGTTGAAGTGCAACACACCAATGACAGACCATGCGGTCAGCTTCCTTAAGTGTGCCTTTGAGCCTTATAATCTCTAAACACTTAGAATTCATTATCACTTCTACTTATTTACTTCAAAGTAACAACTGACACTTTGCAATTTACAAAGTGCTTTCACACATAGCCTCTCATTTAATTCTCACAACAACCTCCTACTATATTATGCATATTTTCAGGAGTAAATAACAAAACTGAAATTTGAACAAGTTAATCTAAATGTGATGCTCTTTTCTGAACATCTCATCTACCTCCCACTTCCATGTTGTCAGCTGGAGACCTGAAGAATTCACCATCTTCTGCTTCAAACCTGCTGCTTCTCCTCCATTCCGTGGTTAATGGAATCCCTTTCTACCCAGTTGTCTGAGTCAGAGATGGAGTCACACTAGACCCTTTCTTTCTCCTGCCTCTGATCAATCTCAAGTCTTGTTCGTGTTTAGCTCCTAAATATATCTCAAAATATTGCCTTCTCTCCACCTCCCCACTACCTTGTTAGTTTTGTCTTCACCACCATTTACCTGAATTACAAAAATAATTTTCCACCTAGATTTTATCCTTTCAGCATTACCTCCTGAAGTCTAACCTGGGACCAGAGAGAAGAGTTTAAAACTAGGAGTGTAAAATAGGGAGATTCTCAAGGAAAGCCTTGATCTCAAGCTCTTCACACTCCTTGTCTCCTACTGCAGTTTTTCCTGGCTTTCAGCATTTTGTTGCCAGAGTCCTACACCATTGAGAGTGATATTTGGTGTACTGTTGAAAGGATACATTGATACCCATGATGTTCTGTACTGGACAATCCATAAGACCAACCCATATCATGTGTTCTTCCAAACCTTCCAAAGAGTTGAGGAGGGAGTTTCAGTTATTCAAGGTCTGAAGTGTTCTTGCCAGAACACCAGGCCTGGGACTTCCCTATGGTCCATAGGTTAATAATCTGCCTTCCAAAGCAGGGGACTTTGCTTCAATTCCTGGTTGGGGAACTAAGATCCCACATGCCACAGGGCAACCAAGTCTGTGTGCTACATCCTGCAATAAAGAGCCCGAGTGCCACAATGAAGACCCACAGCAGACAAAAAATAAAAAACACTGGGCTTAAAACTTACGAGCCCAGGTAACATAAATGATCATCAGAGCAATAACTATTTTGGTCTATCCAAGGCAATAATATTCATGAAATCAGAAGTTTGATGGGCTAGTTATGCTTCTCCCCAATATACATCAAAAAACACATATAACTATTAATGATTTTTTAAAATGTTTGTGTATTATCTAAAATTATCTCCAAATATCAGTAATAAACCTACTACACTTTTGGAAATTTCTCAGTGTGAAATAAATGACTGTCTATGCTTAGACCTCTATGTTCACTTTGTAGCTTCATCTGTAGGGTGACTGTGGACGTAATATAATTTATCACACAAACCAGCATACTTTTGAGGGTAAAATAATGATCACAAACTAACTTTCTTGGAACATCGGGTATAAAACTGTACCACACAGGGGATTCTGTAATTCAACACTATGTAATGGACTATATGGGAATAGAATCTAAAGAAGAGTGGATAAATGTATATATATAACACTTTGGTTTACACTTGAAACTAACACAACATTGTAAATCAGTTATTGCCCCAATAAAAATTAAAAAATGAACACAAACAAAACAAAAAACTTTACCATCTCAGGAAAATTTAAGCATATAATCACCCCATTCTTCTACTCACTCCCTAATTTCTCTTTTATGCTCTCAAATATTTTCAGGTTTTTCTATCTACTAAGCGATTTAAACCCTCTGAATTTTTGTGAGTTCTGTTCCTTTAGCCTAGAAACCCTTTCTTCCTTTTCTTCTGATACCTAACTCAGGCATCAGCTTCTCCAAGAAGTCTTCCCAGATTTCAGATCAGACCACAAGATTGTTCCTAGTATTTCTGAGAACGTACCTTTATCTCATCTTCTCATTAAGGCACTCTCTAGAACAGGTGTTACATCTTACTGACTTTGTTCCTTGCAGCACATACATACACCTTCAAGGCATACACAGTGGCACATATATGACTCACTACTGACAATCCTTGGAGGGACCTTGCTGTCCTCCTGTGGGTAACCTGAAGTTAACCTTAGCCTGTCTGCTGATGCTGGCACTACATCAGAGTACTGCTCTGAAAACAGGTGGTTTTCTCCTCTCTCTTTTCTATGTTTACCTTCATCTTTGGTGCAGAAGCAGAATATCACAGTGCTTAGGACATTGCTTACGGATTAGACAGAACTGGCTTAGAATTCTTGCTCTGTATTTACTAGCTTTGTGACTTTAGGCATTCAACTTTCCTAAAAGTCAAGTTTTCTTGTCTATAAAATATAGATGATAATAAAACACACCTCATGGGAATATTACAGTGATTAAGTGCTTTGGTGCATCTAAAAGGATAACATTACTTTGCCAACAAAGGTCCATCTAGTCGATGCTATGGTTTTTCCAGTAGTCCTGTATGAATGTGAGTTGGACTATAAAGAAAGTTGAGTGCTGAAGAAGTGATGCTTTTGGACTGTGGTGTTGGAGAAGACTCTTAAGAGTCCCTTGGACTGCAAGAGATCCAACCAGTCAATACTAAAGGAAATCAGTCCTGAAGGACTGATGCTGAAGCTGAAACTCCAATACTTTGGCCACCTGATGCGAAGAACTGATCCATTTGAAAAGACCCTAATGCTTGGGAAAGATTGAAGGTGCGAGGAGAAGGGGATAACAGAGAATGAGATGGTTGGATGGTATCATGGACTCGATGGACATGAGTTTGGGTGAGCTCTGGGTGGTGGTGATGGACACGGAAGCCTGATGTGTTGCAGTCCATGGGATCACAGAGTCGGACACGACTGAGTGACTGAACTAAACTGAACTGAACTGAAAAGGATGACTACAGTGCCTGGCATGCAGTATGTGCTGAATAAAATGTTACTAAAAAGAGCCATGGGTGGATGTGATGAGAATGTAGAGAAATTAATATCTTTCTTCTGTTGGCTCATTAAGGAACCGTGGATTTTCAAGTTCAATTGCTTGAATCAAAGTCCATATGCAAAGTACCATCCATAAGCTCTGAAGGAGTATAGAATGAACACAGAGAATTAAGACCTTACTTTAGGGAGCATATGTTTCCTAACATATAAAAATGAAGAGTTTAAAAAGATTAACTTTTTTCTCTCACAAGATAGCACTGAGATCATCAGCTGCTCGAGGTCTGTTTGTAGCTCTTGGTGGCACATCTTCTGTGTACTCAAAAACAGATTACCAAGTCCCTAAGGCCGTCTCCTCCAGCCCACGGACAACCTGAGTAATTAATCAATCATGCAGTAACTAATTAATTGGTTAACCAGAGATCTATTGCTTTGTTGCAAAGTCATGTCCAACTCTTTTTTACTCTTCAGACTTTAGCCTACCAGGTTCTTGTGTCTATGGGATTTCTAGGCAAGAATACTGGCATGAGCTGCCATTCTTTCTCCAGGGGATCTTCCAGACCCAGGGATCAAACCCACATCACCTGCATTGGCAGGCAGATTCCTTACCACTGAGCCACCAGGGAAGCCCTAGCCAGAGAATTGTGGTTTTTTCTAAGTCACTAGGTCATCTTCAACTCTCTGTGACCCCATGAACTACAGTATGCCAGGCTTCCCTGTCCTTCACTATCCCCTGGAGTTTGCTCAGATTTTTGTCCATTGAGTCAGAGTTACTGCATGCCTTTTACATGACTCCTATGAGGGTCCTATTTTGTGTTAGGCATTATGTAATATGTAACAGGGATAAAATGATGATAATGTAGGTATGTGGTCTTAGGAGCTCAAGTGAGTCAGACAAAGCTTTAATTATATAAGCTCCCTATTTGTGGCCGTTAGATTCCCGACAAAGCTGTGCCCAGGTGCTGAAGGTGTGTGGAGGAACGGTACCTAATCTCCACAGGAGTGGGGATGGTCTATCAATAACAGCTTCTGTTCTGTTTCAGGAAGTTTTTCTTTGGTAGGGCTTACTTGCCATGGATGATCTAATCATTAAATGATGAATTGCACGGGGCAAGAGCAAAGGCCTTTTTCTCTGGGTCCTTTGACCTCCCCATTGTAATGAGGCTAAGAAGGAGTTGACAGTTTCCATGCCTGCCTTCAGGGATTCAACAAGGCTCCCTGCACCCACTCCCCAGTCCTCAATGCTGGAAACAGAGAGAATTGGGTACAGCAGGCAGGGAGGTAGTTTAATGAGGCGATTTTTTCAATGCTAGATAAAAACACAGGAACCAATGGAGTGGAAGAAATCTGAGCTTAAGAGGCAACAGGAAGGAGAGAATGACAGGTTCTGATGACACCAAGGTTTCAGCCTGGGTGACCTGATGAGGCTGAATACTATTAGGAGTAAAGGAATCATAGGATGAACAGGAGAAAGCTCTAGTGGGAGTTTTATCCTATTTTTATAGGATGTGATTTTTAACAGGAATCAACCTTTCTGACTATAAAGGGCAATTGCCTTCTGCTCAGTATTATTGCATTTTCTTCAGATTCCAAACAAAATGAAACTTGTCACGTGTGTCCTGGTACTACCTAAACAAACTCAGGACAGAGTACATTTGAACAATTAGAGACAGTACAGGGGCTTACCAGGTAATGCCAGTTATAAAGAACCTGCATGGAGTCATAAGAGACACAGGGTTTGATCCCTGGGTAGGGAAGATCTCTGGGAGGAGGGCATGGCAACCCACTCCAGTATTTTTGCCTGGAGAATCCCGTGGACAGAGGAGCCTGGTGGGCTACAGTCCATAGGGTTGCAAAGAGTTGGACACAACTGAAGAGCATTAGCCTACACACACACACACACACACACACACACACACACACACACAGTACAATTCCAGTCTGTGTGCAGCTCTGGTCAAGCTCTGTTAATTGTTAGCTAAAGATTTCCAGTAATTAATCAGCCATTTTTTGTGTCTCTATAGACATGTGTTTTTAAAAAATAATAGTGATGAAGACTGGTGGCTGCTCACAAATACTTGGCTGCCTTCCTGGACCAGCTTGGTGGGATGCGCATCCTTGCAATGTTCCTTTAACAATCCCACTGCTGACTACTTAAAACCAACCTTGTCACATTGGCATACAGTGCAAAGATCATATCTAATTAAACTGTTCTAGTTTGGCATAATTAGTAAAATGTCTGAACTGTGGGCTCTTCTAAAACAATTATGCACATCATGATGCTTGCTCTGTGTTGTGTTAGAGATTATGCCAACTGACGTATTGCTGGACAGCTGTCCTGCCCTAACACAGAAGTAAAAAAAAATATTTATGGCTATTAAGTCAAAGCTGCAGCATGAGCATTTAGCTGATCACAAGATTAGTATGGAAATGGATGCCTCTTTAAATGGTTAAGGGGCTTCCCTCATGGCTCAGCAGGAAAGAATCCACCTGCTAATGCAGAATACTTGGGTTAAATCCCTGGGTCTGGAAGATTCCCTGGAGGAGGACATGGCAACCTGCTCCAGGACTCCAGGAAAATCCCATGGATAGAAGAGCCTGGAGGGCACAGTTCATGGGGTTGCAAAAGAATCAGATATGACTGAGCCACTAAGCAACAAAAAGTGGTTAAAGATTTTGTTCTATGATGTAGTCAAACATCCTCTTTGAAAACTTCCTTATACATTTCATTGTTCTGAAGCACACTCCTTTCATCTCTATTAGTACAAAGTTAAGTTGTAGGCCATCTCTCAATTTAATTTAGGTCTAATCTAGGTCTTGAGAGACATAACCTAAACTATATGTCCCAAGTTCCTGACCTCACACAACTTTCAGTTATTTTGGTGAATGGGATGGTGAGATAGGAGATTTATTCTAATAACACATTTTTATATCACAAAGTGCTATGTGTGCATGCTAAATCACTTCAGTCATGTCCAGTTCTCTGTGACCCCATGGACTATAGCACACCAGGCTCCTCTGTCTATGGGATTCTCCAGGCAAGAATACTGGAGTGGGTTGCCATGCTCTCCTCCAGGGGATCTCCCTGACCCAGGGATTGAACCCTTGTCTCTTATGTCTCCTGCATTGGCAGGCAGGTTCTTTATCACTAGTGCCATCTGGAAAGCTCATCACAAAGTACAATAAACACACTAAATAGGGAGTGAGAATAAAATATTTCTGGGGAGAAGGGGGCTACTTTAGAGTACTAGGGGAGCTCTTGAAGTTTATGTTACTTGGTTTAAAATCTTCATGATGACAGAAAGACAAACTAATTTGTGAGAGGAAGAGGACAGCGCAGAGGAGAGAACATGTGCAAAGACCTTGAGACATGATGGAAAATAATGTGTTCAAGGGACAGAAAGAAGGCTTATGTAGCTAGAATATATTAAATGGGAGAGAAGGGCAAGGAGATGAGGTCAGCAGGAGAGTAAGCCTTCGCTGATACCTTTGCCATGGAAAGACAGTGGGTGTTGGGTGCCATGGGTGTTATGCTTTAATGTAAATGTGAGATCACTCTGGCTGCAGTGCAGAGCATTGGATTTGGGAGACAAAAAGGAAATAGGAAATCAAGAGTGAATGCATTAGTCTAAGCAAGAGCTAAGTGAAGCTTTAGAAGTTTGAGCTGGAGAGAAGTGATTAGTTTGGGATAAATGTTGACAGACAGATCTTCCCAGGTGTAGCTAGTGGTAAAGAACCTGCCTACCAATGCAGAAGATATGAGAGACAAAGGTTTGATCCCTGGGTCAGAAAGATTCCCTGGAGGAAGGCATGGCAGCCTATACCAATATTCTTGCCTGGGAAATTCCATGGACAGAGGAGCCTGGTGGGCTATAGTCCATAGGAACTCAAAGAGTTGGATACAACTGAGGTGATTTAGCATGCAAATGTTGATAGACAGGCCTACAATATTTGCTGAAGCACTGAATGAAGCTTATATTGAAAAGAGTAAAAACATAGATGGCCATTTTAGGGTATTAGTTTGAACAGCTTCCTGGCTGGTGTTGCCATTCACTGAAATGTGAACCACTGAGAAAAGAGCAATTTTGAAAGATAAAATCAAGAGCTTAGTTTAAGACATTAAATTTAGAGCAGTTTTTTTTTTTTTTTTTTTTTTTTTTTTTTTTTTTTAGACATCCAAATAGATCTATCTCATAGGTAGTCATAAGTCTATGTCCATTATTCATGGCAGGGTCAAGATTGGAAATGTAGACATGGAAGTCATGAGAATAGCAAGGAGATGAAGGGTCAGTAGACTGACCGCTGGATTGGAAGGACCAGAATAAGAAAGCTTGAATGGTAGGAGTCTTCTGAGGGCAGGATGAATTGGGAGTTTGTGTGTGTTATTGGTGGGACTGGGGGCTTCCAGGTGGTTCAAATGGTAAAGAATCTGCCTGTAATGCAGGACACCTGGGTTCAGTCTCTGGGTCAGGAAGGTTCCCTGGAGAAGGGAATGGTTACCCACTCCAGCAGTCTTGCTTGGAAAATCCCATGGATAGAGAGAGGAGTCTGGCGGGCTGGTGGGATTGATGCCTAAATTAAGATCTCAGTAAGGAGGTATGGAAGTAGAGGGTAATGGATAATATGTCAAGGAATAATGGCTGGTCCTCGCTATGGATGGGAAGTCACTTGCAATGACTGCAAGAACAGAGGCGGAGATGAAGACGGAGGCTCAGATGCTCTAGCTGCCACAACTGAGGAGAAGGGACTGTGGTGTTCATGAATGGAAACAACCAGGAAAGAGGGCAAGAATTACATTTTGAAGATTTGCACTTTAAGGGCTCTTGGAAGAAGGAGAATAATAGCTTTGGAAACAGCAAATTGCAGCAAGCAGGACATATCCTACTCCTATGCCTAAGATACAGGCCTAGGAGAGATACAGGTCAGAAACCATCTTTGGGAAAGTTGCGAGAAAAGCAGCATCTTTGAGGGAAATCCTAGTTCCAGGTAGAACATCAGAATCCTCTTGGAGACTTGTTAAAACACAGGTTTCTGGGTCCCATCTCCAGAGCCTCAGATTCTATAAGTCTAGTGTAGGGCCTGAGAGTTTGCATTTATATTAGATTTGCAGACAATGCTGACGCTGCTGGTTCACAGACTACACCCTAAGAACCCACTGACTTAGAGCCAGAAGGTTAGGTCCAGTTTCAGAGAAGATTAAGGATATTGTTGGTGACAGACTGAACATCAGAGGGTAACCTGGAAGTTTTGGAAGAACAGAAGGGGTGTGATAATAAATGAAAACCATCAACTTGGCTATCTGCTGTGCCTGGGGAAATCAGAGATGTGAGCTCTCCTGCGGTCAGCTCTCATTGTTTATGGAAGGAAGATAGTCAGGGAAAGCTTTATGGTCCAGGTCACTGCTATTAGTTAGAATGGTGTGTGGACCTGGAGGAGGGCCAGGGGCCTCCTCAGAAGCAGCTCAACATCCCTGGCAGCTCCATGAGTGAGGAGGCGGTGAAGGGGCATCTTAGTAGGAATGGGAGAAAATGTGGTCTCCAGACCACTGCTCTCTCCCCTGCACAGAGGGGTTGACTCAGCAGGAGGGCAAGGCTGGTGGAAGAGCACCAGGTGGCTTTGGTCATCGGGCTTCAGGTACTGGGTCAGTTGGAGTTAGTAGTGATTTAGACAAATTAGCTTAAAAGACGTTGAGCACCAGTTTTGCACAGTGAACAGTGGTGGGCATTGTTGTGGAAGGGCAAGACTTGCCCATTAGGATTTCAAAATCCTGGAGGTACAGAAAGGAGAGAAACTTATCTAGGACTCTCTCTCTTGCCAGTCCCTGGATGTGGCTCTTTCTAGGCACAACTGGACCCAAGTGCTCAAGCCCTGTCATCTTGGAAATAACCTCTCTCTCTCTCTTTTAAATATTTCACCCATGTTGGCTTCCTTTGCAGAATAGCTCTCTCTTTCTGGTGGCTATCAGCAGCCCAAATTTCCACCTTCTCACTCAGAAAACCCAGGGGGGACTTCCCTGGTGGTCAAGTGGTTAAGAAACCACCTTGCAGTGCAGGAGACATGGGCTCAGTCCCTGGCTGGGGAACCAGGATCCCACAAGCCCTGGAGTAACTGGGCCTGCGCTCCACTGCTCTTACACTACCGAGCCTGGATGCCTCAACTAGCAAGGAAGGATTTGCACCAGGCAACTAAGACCCAGTGCAACCAAATAAATAAATAAAGCCATATCTTCAAATCTAGATTCTACAGCAGTGTTATCCAATAGGGATATAGTTTGAAAAATGGTGATAATAGGGATTTCACTGAAAGCCCAAGGGTTAAGACTCTACACTTTCAATGCAGGGAGCATGGGTTTGATCCCTGGTTGGGGAAGCAAGATCCCACATGCCATGTAGCACAGTCAAAAGAAAAAAAGGAGAGAGAAAGAGAGAGAGAGAGAGAGAGAGACAGAGAGAGAGAGAGAGAGAGAGAGAAAACCCAGCAGAAAGAAACCTTCTCTTCCCTAACAGTCCCTTGTAAATTGAAGTGACCTACCAATTCTTGTACTGATCACTGTGGCCGGTGAGACAGATGCTCTGATCTGACCTTATGTCGTGTGCTCATGGATGGAAAAGGAGGGGATGAATAAGGGTTCTCTGTCACCTTCACCTTAGCCACATGCATTGAAAGGGCAGAAATTGACTGCCTAAAAGAAATTAGGATACGTGAGGATATATACTACCATATATAAAGTAGATAAACAACGAGCATTTACTGTATAGCACAGGGAACTGTATTCAATGTCTTATAATAAACAATAATGGAAAATAATTGAAAAAAGCATATAGATGTATATATGTATGACTGTAACTGAATCACTCAGCTGTACACCTGATATGAACACAATATTGTAAATAAACTATAATGAAATTAACAAAAAGTTATGTTCATATAAAACAGATAGTAACCATGTTTAGTGAATGCTTTCTCCTTGTAAGATATGATGCTGAGAATGCATTGTTTTATTTGATTTTCACACAGTACTGTTGTCTTCCCCACGTTACTGAAGAGCTGAGCGGTGAAGTCAGTCTGTAGCTGTCTCTGGCTTGTCAAGGGTGGGGTGGAACCTGGATCGAGGAGCAAGGTCAAAGGGCAATGTGGATGTGCGTGGTGTGTCGGGGGAGGGGCAGTTCTGATAGAGGATCCCAGAGAGAGCCACGTGGAGGCGAATGAAGGAGTGGGGTCCGCAGGCGAGGCAGGACAGTGATAGGTGGCCATAGGGTGGGGGCACGTCCTCAGTGGAGGAGTGGGCAGCACAAACAGTGATGCGGCCATGCCGGAAAGCAAGGCATTCCAGGACGGGAAGAGACTGTCAAAACCAAGTGCCTTGGAGCACAGAAAACTTCAAATAAGTGACGATGGACTTAATGAGGCTTTACTGCACTAAGCTGTTGCTGTCACGATCACTTACTTCCTCTGCAAACACATTAGAGCTGAGGTGGCACAAATGTTGAAGGAGAGAGAATTGGAGTCACGCGGATTATTGGTACCTCGTCGACATGTTTGTGCAAATATTCATACATTTCCCATCTGCTTTTCAATTTCACTCTGTGAATCTGGAGCATTTATTTGCAGATCCACCCCTCTTTTCCCATAGGCAGAGTTGTGCTTAATTTTAATGAACCTGAGTAGAAAACATGTGATTATGATTCCAGCTTCAGCCATAAGAATTTTCATTTTGCTACCTCACACGAGAGTTTTAAGTAAGATTATGGGAATGAGAAACTTACTAGGCATTTTCAGCAATTGTAAAACTCACAAAACCACACACTGTTTCTTTTCCTGGTGTCCTGATGGAAAGCTCTTTGGTGAATCACCAGAATCACAGTGTGCCAGATATGATTAGGTCGACATGATAGATTTCTAGCTGCCCTTGAGAGGCACCCCTTCCCTCTTCTGTGTAGATTTCCCTCTCTTTATTTGCCTTCAATTGATCATAAGACCTACAATAAAACCCACTTTGCCTTAATAAAAATGAATCAGAGAGGCTTATTCTATACATTCCAACCTCACTCGCCAAGTGCTGATTATTGATCTGAAAACACGCTATGCCTTAGCCTGGTAATGTTTAGCTTTATTTCCACATTCAAGTTGCAGTAACAGCTACCATTGCGGCAGTGGAATTGTCCTAGTAGAGAGACATGATAGCAGACAGGTCAGAAAATCTATCTTGGGTCAACAATTCTTCATAATGAAAATTGCAGACACCCAAGCTTGTTCACCAAGCAGTTAGCAGAAAGAGCAACACTTTCACCTCGATATATCATATGCATAGGACTTGCTGACAATCATCAATAAACTCAATTTCTTCAGAATAGCTGATAATTATGGCATTAAAAAATTGATTTTGCATAACCAATAGCCACATAACCAGAGCCCATTTGGCTGTCATTGCTGCAAAAGGGAAATTGTCCGCTGAATGCCACGGACACCCGATGAAAGAAGGTGAAACCCAAAAGCATCTAATTCTCTCTTTTGCCAGCTCCTCCTTGTGAAGTGAGAGGTAGATATCTTGGAAGTGACAGCAAAACGACACCAAGGCCATGGCTACCTGTACTTTCATTTTGTGATTTCCATCCTCTTCAAATCACAAAGTAAACAGGTTGATGAGGTCATTTTGCCAAGGGCAGGAACCACAGAGCTGCTCCAAGATGGAAACATCAAGTCGTGTGTTCTGCCTCTTATTTTATTGTGAACAATAAACCCTGTAATATTCCATTCCATTCAGTAGAGGCTTATTGAGTGTCCACATGTCTCGAGCTCTCTGCTAGGGGCACAGTTTCATGTGATTTGTATGCATCTTGCTTCTGTTCGTGTTTGAAGGTGCCATGGGGATGTTTCCTGGGATAGGCATTTCACTGTCAGCTAGATTTCTTGCTCCACTCCGTGGCTGTAATCGTGTGCTATTGTGTCATCTAAATGCTCATACAAAGCACACACTGAGGCGGACGACTTACCAGTTGAAATTCCAGGTGCACTAACCTGCAAGCTCCATGGAGTGGCTAGCTAAGTCTCAACAGAGGGCTGGATAGACTCAGCACAAATGTTGGGAAGTAAGATCTGACCTGGTAATCCTGTGCAAGTGCATGATAAGTGAAGAACACAGATGTTATAGACATTTTATAAAGAGAGACAGGAAAACTGTCCATCATCACCTAGAAACCACCAGTATATCTAATTTTGCTACATTTTTTTCTTTTTGGTTGCATTGTGTCTTAGGGGCTTCCCTGGTGGCTCAGTGGTAAAGAACCTGCCTGCTAATGCAGGAGATGCAGAAAATGCGGGTTTGGTACTTGAGTTGGGAAGATCCCCTGGAGAAGGAAATGGCAACCCACACCAGTATTCTTGCCTGGAAAATCCCACGGACAGAGGAGCCTGGTGGGCTATAGAGACCGTGGGATTGCAAAGAGTTGGACACGACTGAGTGACTGAACATAGATGCATGGGTCTTAGATGCGGCAGGCACGATCTTTGTTGATTCATGCAGGATCTTTCATTGAGGCACATGAACTCTCTAGTTGTGCCTCTGGAGCTCCAGAGCTGCTGGGCTCCATAGTTGTGGAGCATGAGCTTAGTTGCTCCATGGCACGGGAAGTCTTGGTTCCCTGGCCAGGAATCCCTGCATTGCAAGGTAGATTCTTTACCACTAGACCACCAGGAAGACCCTATTTGTGCTACTTTCTGTACACGCACCACAGAGGCATTTACACACATACTCATATTTACAAAAATGCAGGTGTGCCTATTTTATAGCTTATTTTTTCCTATTGAAAATATACTGTGAATATATATTCATTTGTTAAGCATTTGTTATGTGCCAGGCGCTCTTCTGGGCATGGAGATTTGTGAAGAAAAGAAGAAATTCCAGACTTCATGAAGGACTTATTCTAGTGGAGGTATGAAGAGAAGAGAAAATAAAGACATAAGAAAATACAATGATCACACAGCAGGCAGATGTGATAGATGGAGCTTGAGGGATATTTTTGTTGTCTAGGCAGAGGGGCCCCCTCCTTCAGAAAATTATATTAAGCAGTGAATCAAATGACAAAAGCAACCGGGTGTGAGAAGATCTGAAGAAGAACATAGAGAGAGCAGCTAGTGCAAGGGCTAAGAGAGAGATGGAGATTGGCAAGCTGTGGGAACACAGAGAGGGTCGTTGCTGCTGGGGTGGGTCAGGAAGGGAAGGTGAGTAAGAGGTTGAAGTAGAGAAGGAGGCAGGGACCTGCAACTTTCTACACAATTATTTCTCTTGTGTGTCAGGGCCATTGGAAGATTTTAAGCAGTAGAATAACATGAATGGATTTGTATTAAACTCTCATTCTCTTTCACACACACACCCACCCACCCCAAACTCTCCTAGAAGCAGAGTGAGAATGGATTGTAGAGAGGGGTGATAGACTGTAACTAAGTATATCATGTAAAAGAGGTCATTAAAGTGGTTCTGCAGAATGGTGATGATGAATTGAACCAGGGAGTTCATGCCATTACCCTACAGGAAGCTTGTTCATACCAACTAGAGGTATTAAGTTATTCCAAAGGTAAGTAATGGGTGGGCAGAATCCCCCAATAGGCTCTTGGGAAGAGGAAAACACATGTGAATCTTTGGATATTTTAATCAGCAATAAGAAAACTCTTTATCCTTGAGTGCCACTAGCAGGGTTGATTTCAGAGAGAGAGAGAGATGAATAAGACAGCGTGAGCAGGGGGAAAAAAAGGGCGGGGGGAGAAAGGAAAGCACCAAGGGGAGAAATTAGAGAAATAGACATCAAGCAGTTGTGAGTGGTGAGGGCATTAGACATTTCTGCTCCCTGGTACCTGTGAGAAAAATCATCTACCTCCTTCAACTTTGTGTCATTAGTAAAATTAGCTATTTGTTAGGAATTTGCTATGAATAATGGAATCCAGGGGCTTATTCACAGCTATAAGGCTTCTGTTGTCTGAACTGTGATGGAACCTTATTAAAAGATGAAAATAAGCAGCACAGGGTCTCAGGCAGGAGCAGACGCACAGAGTAACAAGATGTCATCTCAGGATCTCAAAGTCATTTTCCTGATAATTATACATAAATGGTTTAATCTAGACTCTCATGCACTTGTGGAGTAGGAAATGTAACCCACTTGAGTATTCTTGCCTGGAAAATTCCAGGGACAGAGGAACCTGATGGGCTATAGTCCACGGGATTGCAAAGAATCAGACATGACCGAGCAACGGAGCTCACATGCATGCACTCACGCACTTCACTCCTAGTTGAAGCCAATTGTAAGTAGAGAACTGACTTTCACGCTTTGTCCCACTTTGTTCACACATCCTTTATTCTCATCAGTGCCTTTATCTCTTCTCATGTGTGGTTGGTTAGTCGGATGGAGGCAGGAGAGGAGTGGGGAGAGAGAGATTTAGGATCTAAATGACTTCATCTTTACTTAAATGAACATCTTCTAGATGGGCAGTGTGTGTGGAAATCTTGTTTTGCCTGAAATATCTGAGCTGCAATTGGGAACATTCTATATTCACAGAATAACTGCTTAATGTGAAAAAAAAAAAAATTGACAGGAGTTACAGAAAGAGCAAGCACTTGGGTGCCTGGTGATCACGCTTGAAATCCTGGGTCTGCTCTCTCTTCTGTGACCTCGCCAGTTTGTGAAACCTCTCTTGAGCTCTTGGTTTTGTCATCTGGAAAATAGAGATGGGATTACCTGTTTCGTAGAGCTGTTGCAAAGAATAGATATGATCACGGTGAAAAGTGTCACCCACCCCATGAACAGTCCTTCGTTGCTTTCCACTGCTCGGGACATGCCCAGTCTAGAACTCCTTCCTCTAAGTCTCTTTCTAGGTGGACACGTCAGCACATATGTAGACAAAATCCTTCTTTGCCTCTCTGTTTGTTGTCACCTGTCCTCTTGTCCACGAAACCCTACTGCTGTTCTTTGACAGATGAAGCTGTGGGATTTCAAGTTGTCTGCTCATTGGACCACAGTATGGACCTGTCAGTTTGGTTATGGGCCACATAATATGTAAATAATGACACCTCCTAAAATATTTTTAATCCTTCATCTTGATGGATGCTTTGGTGTTTCACATTTGTCCTTTGAGTAAGAAGGAAACTAATAATTCCTCTAGGTGACAGGATAATTGCACATCAAGAGCTATGTTAGCCCCAAGACTGTGCTGAGCTGTACTGTGAAAGGACAGAGTTTTTCAAAATCCCACCCCTTTTCCCAATGATGTTAAGAGAAGATAGGTACATTTTTAAAAATTTTTATTTTATGTTTTGGCCACACCTCGGGGCATGTGGGATCTTAGTTCCCTGAACAAGGATTGAACCCATGCCCTCCCCGCCCCCCACCCTCGGCACTCCCTGCTACCCACATTGGAAGCATTCAGTCTTAACCACTGGACTCCCAGGGAAATTCCAGTAGTTGCACTTTTAATTTCACTTAAACACTGAATCATCAGGGAGGTGAAAAGCTGTTGCTGACTGAGCCTGTTTCAAAATTGCCCAGAAGTGGAAGCCCAAGAAAATGCTTTGGCCTCAGCACCAGGCTAAACAAGGCCGTTTGATGGTGTCTAGAGATGAACATATGCCTCACGTGTCCAGAAAGTCTCACCACTAGAGGAAGAGAGCTGGTTTATAATCTTGGTTCCGTTTCCTTGTTCTTAAATCAGCATTATCTGTAGTGAAATGGTCCTGAGCCTCCCACATACTTACTATGAAGTAGGGTGGCTGTAAAACACCCCACAGAAAGGACCTATCCAGGTAAATCTCATGAAGCCATGTAGTATAATAATGTGTAATAATAAAAGGTCATGTTTATTGAGTACTTACTACATGCCAAGCACTTTACATGCATGAATCCTCTCAACAACCTCTCAGCTTCCCCGTTTCACAGATGAATAAACTGATGTACCAAATAATTAAATGACTTCTTCAAAGTTATATAGGGGATGACTTGAAACTGACCCTAAGCAGCTTAACTCTAAATCTGTGCCAGGAGCCTCAATGTTGTATTGTCTGGTATAAATCCATGTACACAGTGGAAGCCCGATAGAGTCAGGAGATCTGGGCTTATGTGCTGCCACGTGCTTGCTGTGTACTCATAGGCAAATCCCAGGCACTCTCTGATGTTTTGTTATAGAGATAGCAATACTGCTTTCCCAACCTCAGAGGACTAATAACTCTATGATTTATTAAGAATATACTGTGTTCTCAATATTTTACATACAATTTAAATATTCCTTTAAAGCACATAAAAGGGAAGAACAATGATCTCCCATTTGTGGATTAAATTTTTAAATAACATGCCCGAGACCAGCTGCGTGAAAAGCTATCTGGATACAGAGCCTACCCTCTTTCTAGGATGCGTAATTTTTTGTCACTTTATTTATTTCTGGCTGTGCTGGGTCTCGTTGCTGGGAGGGCTCTTCTGCCGTGGAGCGACGGCTACTCTCTCGCTGTGGTGTGCAGGCTTACTGCAGCGGTTTCTCTGGTTGCAGAGCACAGACTCGAGGGCACACAGGCGTCAATATTCGTGGTACATGGGCTCATTGTGGCTCCTGGGCTCTAGAGCTCAGCCTCAGGAGCTGTAGGGCATGGGCTTAGCTGCTCCAGCATGTGGGATATTCCTAGACCAGGGATGGAACCCGTGTCTCCCGCTTTAGCAGGCAGATTCTTTACCACTGAGTCACCAGGAAAGCCCCTAGGATTTGTCTTGATTCACAAGATTCTGAAACTGAAAGGGGCATGCTAGTTTGTACACACTCAAAATATCCCTCTTGACCAGCCCACCTGCTGTTTTCTGTACCCCATCTCACGGTTGTGGCTCCTTCCCCTTGCCTCTTCTTCTGTATCATTTGATGATTGCTCACTACATGCCGAGAACTGTACAAGGTGCTTTCTGTATTTTTAATTTGAAAATAACTCTACAACGTAGGATTTCAGGGCTCTTTGTTAGGTTGTTCACTTGAGAACACACAAAGGAAGAAGGAAAGGGAAAACAAGAGCAAGAAGTAACACTTTATTAAACGCTTCCCAAGTGCCAGGTAGTGTCTTGAGAATTTTATGTAGGTACTACCATCCTCCCCTTTTTATGGATGAGATAACTGAGGTATAGGGAGATTAATACCAAGCCCACGTCAGGCATTCTGGCTCCAGATCCTACAGTTTCAGCCATGTTTCGTTCTCAAGGTGCCTCCTCAGGGTGCATAATTTAATTGTCATTTGCCGAGGAGGAGACTGAAGCTTAGAGACGCTGATGTGCGTCATGCATCTATGATGAGTCAGAACTGCGATTCATACCAAGCTTCCCTGACTTTGAAAGACCATCATTTTTGTATCTCACCATGCTGCTTCCCCAATCTGTCCTTCCATCACTGAAGCTGCACTGTTTCTAGAACTTCAGTTCAAAAGGCGCTCTGTGACCCTTGAAGCTGCATTTAGATAAATCCTCTGAATGTGACCGTAAGACTTACATGATGTTTCTTTGTTTTTGGCACTACTGTCAGCTGGCGGCAAAGAAAGCTGTGGGATAAAGTGACCCAGTGGGTATCAGACTGAAACTGAACAGTGTAACGTGGGACCCCTATACCTTTGGTACAAATGGTCCCTCCAGACCTGTGGTTATGCCTTAAATGAGGCATCATCATCAGTAGGTGTTTGAGAGATATTTTCACAGAAGAGTTTTTCCTGCTGCTTAGGGAGAGTGGTCTCATCCAATGACATCTCAAACAAAATACCTTTCTGAATCAGTTATCTACCCCAAAACCTAGGGCTGTAAAACAATGGTTTAGCTCACAGTTCTCTTGGTAATTTGGACAGGACTCGGCAGTATGGTCTTCTGGTCTGGGTAGGGCTTTCCTATTTCAGTTGGCCCCTTCAGATGTCTGGGGCCTCATCTGGGAGAGCTGGAACCACTGGAGGCCTCCTTCAAAACGTCTCTTATGCACCAAGTGGCTAGCTCGGGCTTATTTGCGTGGAGATGGAAATACTCCTGTCCTGAGAGCAAATCTGCAAAGCCAAGGCTGGACACTTGCACCATGCCATTTCTGATATTTTCTACTCATGAAAACAAATTATAAAGTCAACTAATATTCATGGGGTGAGGAAGAAGACTCCGCTTCCTGATAAGGGCTTCAAGGGCTGTATGGGCATATTTGCAATCTATCACACTTTCCTTACTTGGTTCCTTCTGTATAGAAATTTCCCATTTTTTCTCTACTCATCAATCACCACAAATATGGTTCATTTCAGGGACTCAATCTTACTTGAAGCCTTTCCAGCTACACAGTCCATTTCTATTCCCTTCTGGCTATGGTAAATAATTTAAATCATAATTATATATTATCTTTTATAGTTCTTCATGTTGAATTATTTTGTTCGAAGTGAATATTGCTAGTTCTACTTTGTTCTTGCTGCTGTTTGCCTGATAAGAGTTTTGTTTTTTTCTTTATTTTCAATGTTTCTATGTAATTTTATTTGAGGTACGTCTCTCGTAAATAGCACCTACCAGAGTTTTGTTATCTCACCTAATCTCAGGATCTTTTAATGGGGATATTTGATGAATTTGAATTCATTATAATTCTTTTTTATGTTTATCTGGATTGCTTTTCTTTGTTCTCTTTGCTTTTTACCTCAGGAGTTTTGAAGTCATGCATCTTATCTCTTTCTTTATAAGGTTTAACTTTATATTTTCTTACATGCATTTAATCTCTATACCTTTTAAGTGTACCCAAGATATTTAGCATTCTTTACAACTCCCCTAGCTTCTCCCATGCCTTATGGAAAAACCTTGGGATGTAGTTCTAGAGAGCTATTTGTCCCCACTGATCTTGTATTATCTTTGGAAACCAATACTTTAAGTTTATCTTTCACCATACACTTATATGCAATATTAAGGAAAACTGACAAATGAAGACAAAAAATTGCATACATAGTTATTCTAGTCAAATTTCAAATTCCTATGTTAGGCAAGTTAGCTGTTTTAATATGTTTTTTCTTTCATGTTTATAACTAATTTTATCAAGGTATGGTTCACAATAAAAATCACCAATTTTAAGTACAATACAATACACTTTAAAAAAATATTGAAGTATAGTTGATTTACAAAATTATATTATATTCAGGTGTACAGCATAGGGATTTAGTATTTTTGCAGGCTATATTCCATTATAAGTTATTACAAGATAATGGCTGTAATTTCCTGTGCTATCCAATATATCCTTCTTGCTTATTATTTTGTATCTGTTAATTCCACACCCCTAATTTGCAATGCAATAAGTTTTGACAAGTATAAGTAGTTGTATAACCACAACCAAAATCAAGATATAGGTATGTCTACCTCAGAGATATTATGGGTTGGTTCTAGACCATCACAATAAAGTGAATGTTGCAATAAAGGAAATCATACAATTTTTTGGTTTTCCCCCAAAATTAAAAGTTATGTTTACACTATTGTTGTTGTTTCTGTTTCTGTCCAACTCTTTGTGACCCCATGAACTTCAGTATGCTAGGCTCCCCTGTCCTCCGCTATCTCCCAGAGTTTGCTCAGATTCATGTCCATTGAGTCAGTGATGCTATCTAATCATCTCATCCTCTGCTGCCACCCTCTTCTCCTTTTGGCTTCAATCTTTCCCAGCATCAGGGTCTTTTCCAATGAGTTGACTCTCCATATCAGGTGGCCAAAGTATTGGAGCTTAGCTTAAGCATCAGAACTTACAATAAATAATCAGGGTTAATTTTCTTTAGGATTGACTGGTTTGATCTCCTTGCAGTCCAAGGGACTCTCAAGAGTCTTCTTCAGCACTACAGTTTGAAAACACTTATACTATAGTCTATTAAGTACATAATAGCTTTACGTCTAAAAATACAATGTACAGAAAAACAAAAAGCAACAAAAACCAAAACAATGAGTATATCTTGATTTAAAAATTCTTTTTTTTTTTTTTTTGCTAAAAAGTGCTAACTGTTATCAAAGCTTTCTATGAAATGTAATCTTTTTGAGGGTGGAAGGTCTTCTTTCCATGTTGATGTTTGTTGATTGGACAGGATGGTGATTGCTGAAGGCTGGGTGGCTGTGGCAATCTCTTAAAATAAAATGACAATGAAGTTTGCTGCATTGATTGACAGTCCCTCTCATGAATGATTTCCTTGTAGTATGAGATACTGTTTGATAGTATTTTACCCACTGTATAACCTCTTTCAAAATTGGAGTCTAGTCTCTCAAATCCTGCTACTGCTTTATCAACTAATTTTGTATTATTCTAAATTTTTTGTTATCATCTCAGCAATCTTCAATGTATCTTAACCAGGAGCAGATTTCATCCCAAGAAATAGCCTTCTTTCTTCATCTGGAAACTCCAATACTTTGGCCACCTGATGAGAAGATCTGACTTATTGGAAAAGACCTTGATGCTGGGGCAGGAGGAGAAGGGGAAGACAGAGGATGAGATGGTTGCATGGCATCACTGACTCAATGGACATGTGTTTGAGAAAACTCCAGGAGTTGGTGATGGACAGCGAGGCCTGGGGTGCTGCACTCCATGGGGTTGCAAAGAGTTGGATGCAACTGAGTGACTGAACTGAACTGAACTGAAGAAACATCTCCTCATCTGTTAAGATTTTGTCATGACATTGCAGAGATCCAGGTATGTCTTTAGGCTCCACTTCTAATTCCAGTTCTCTTGCAATTTTTACCTTATGTTCAATTACCTCCTCCACTTGAAGTCTTGAACTCTTCAAAGTCATCCATGAGGGTTGGAATCAACTTCTTCCAAATTCCTGTGAATGTTGGTATTGTGATTTCTTCCCATGAATTTCAGTGTAATGATGAACTCTTTCCAGAAGGTTTTCAATTTACTTTGCCTAGATCCATCAGAGGACTCCCTGTCCATGGCAGCTATAGCTTTACCAAGCATGTTTCTCAAATAGGAAGACTTGAAAGTAGAAATTGCTCCTTGATCCATGGGCTGTCGAATGGATGTATTAGCAGACATGTAAGCGGGTTAGATGGTAAAGAATCTGCTTGCAGTGCAGGAGAATCAGGTTTGATCCCTGGGTCAAGAAGATCTCCTGGAGAAAAGAATGGCTATCCACTCCAGTATTTTTACCTGGACAAGAATTCCATAGATAGAGGAGCCTGGCAGGCTATAGTCCAAGAGGTCACAAAGAATCAAGCACAATTAGGTGACTAATACACACACTCAAACAACATTAATATGGTTGTACATCTCTACTAAAGCTCTTGGATGACCAAGTACTTTGTCAGTGAGCAGGATTTTGAGAGAATTCTTTTTTTCTGGGTTTGATCCCTGGGTTGGGAAGTTCCCCTGGAGAAGGAAATGGCAACCTACTCCAGTATTCTTGCCTGGAGAATCCCAAGGACAGAGGAGCCTGGTGGGCTACAGTTCACGGGGTTGCAAAGAGTTGGACACAATTGAGCGACTTCACTCACTCACTCACTTTTATTCTGAGCAGTAGTTTTCAGCAATTGACTTAAAATATTCAGTGAACCATGCTATAAACTAATGTGCTGTTATCCAGGCATTGTTTTTCTATTTATAGAGCACAGGCAGAGTACAGTTAGCATGATTCTTAAGAGACCTAAAATTTGGGGAAATGGTAAATGAGCTTTGGATTTAACTTAAAGTCACCAGCTGTGTTAGCTCCTAATAAGAGAGTCATTTTGTCAAAGGCATTTGTCAAAGGCATCTACTTTCAGAATAAGACTGTTTTGTTAAAAACAGTTTAAAAAATTGTTGTTTAATACAGTCAACTTTATTAATTATTTTAGCTAGATCTGGATAACTTATTTCGCTTCTATTTAGCTTCGATATCAGCATTTGCTGCTTCACCTTGGACATCTATATGACGAAGTTGGCTTCTTTAACGTCATGAACCAAGCTCTGCAAGCTTCAAACCTTTCTTCTTTGGCTTCATCACCTCTCTCAGCCTTAATCGAATTGAAGAAGGTTGAGGCTTTGTGCTGTAATAGGCTTTAGCTTAAGGAAATGTTATGTCTGGTTTCTTCTTCATCCAGACCAATATAACTTTCTCCATATTAACAGTAATGCTGTTTCACTTGCTTGCCATTTGTTTGTTCATTGGGGAAACACTTTTATTTCCTTCAAGAACTTTTTCTTTACATTCACAACTTAACTAGCTGTTTGGTGCAAGAGGCCTAGCTTTCAGCTTATCTCAGCATTCAATATGCTTTCCTCACTAAGCCTAATCATTTTCAGTTTTTGATTTAAAATAAGAGACATGTGATTATTCTTTTTACTGCAACATATCAAAGCTGTTGAAAGATTATTAATTGATCTAATTTCCATCTTGTTGTGTCTCAGGGAATAGGGAGGCCCAAAGAGAGGGAGATAGATAAGGAAAGTGTCAGTGGAACCGTCAGAACACACACATGTATTGATTAAGTTCACTGTCTTATACAGGCACGGTCCATGGAACCCCAAAACAATTAAAATAGTAGTCAGTGATCACTGATCACAGATCACCATAACAAATATAGTAGTAATGAAAAAGTTTGAAATATTGTAAGAATTACCAAAATGTGCTACAGAGACACAAAGTGAGCAAATGCTATTAGGAAAATGGTACCAATAGATTTGCTTGGTACAAACAGGATTGCCACAAACCTTCAGGTTTTTTTTTTTTTTTTCTAATGCATTTAATTTAATTTAAAAATTTTTTTAAGTTAAAAAAATTTTTTTAATTTTGTTGAAATATAGTTGATTTACAATGTTGTGTTAGTTTTGAGTTAAAAACATAATATCTGCCAAGTGCCATTATGTGAAGTGCAATAAAATACAGTAAGCCTGTATAGAATATGTCCATCACCCTAAAATTTTCCTATGGAATCCTTTGCCATCAATTCTTTCCATTCATCCATCATCTCTCTATGATAGCTTTATCAGAACAAAGTGACTGGGAATTCCCTGGCAGTCCAGTGGCTAGGACTCTGTGCTTCCACTGAAGGGGGCCCAGGTTCATCCCCCAGTTGGGGAACTAAGATTCTGCAACCTGGGCAGCACAACAAACCCCCTTTCAATTCAACAACAACAAAACACAGACACATATACAAAGAAAATCACATATGCATGGGAATAATTCAGGATTCTATTCTGTTCCAATATTACACTAGGTTGACTACTGTAGCTTTATAGTAAGTCTTGCAATCAGATTATATAAATCCTCCAACTTTGAATCTGTCTCTAGAAGTCTTTATTTCTTTAGTTTAATAGTCAACTAGTGATTGGCTAGAGATTTCCTTGAACTCTTGGAACCAGTAAAGACTGCAGACTGTGCTGAAATTGTGTGCCTGTCTGGACCCTCATTCAATATGCAGCCAGTAGCTTACAAATATAATGCAGACTTTATTTCCTGCACTCACAGAGCCTCAAGGTCCTCTGCTCTCCTGACACACAGCCCAGAGAATGCACATGGCCTTTGAGATTCCCAGGAATGTGTTGGAGTTTTTCAAAGCTCATATAGACATCTCATTTTCTAGGTTTTCCTTCCAAGATTTTTGGTTAGGTTATTGTTTGTTCCAACTGTACCTTAGGCAGCAGCAACTAAAACATTAGCCTGAAAAGGTTTTCAGTAAATGCCTCATGGGAAGCAGCTTTAGCACTGGACCAGGTGATAAGGACAAAGCCTTTGAGCTTGTCTTTCAGGGAGCCACCAAAGTCAGAGCAAATAATTGCAAGTCTCTCAAATAAGGGCCCTTTGCTCCCTCTGGTAAGGGGAATAAGGGCTATTATCTTCATTGCTACTGGCTAAGCTGAGAAGCAGGGGATGGGACTAGGGTAAGCTAAAATGCCACAGAGTTCTCTGCTCTTCCCGAGAATCAGCTGCTTTTTTTGAGTAGGTGATATCCAGACTGTTGTAAGGCTTTTGTTAATTTTCAGAGTTCTGAAAAAGTTAATTCTGAAAGTTTTTAACAGTTTTTTTCATTATCTTTATGGAAAAAATGGAATTTGGATCTCCTGACTCCACCATGTTTGCTGATGTCTTTCCTCTAGTGGACTTTTTTCTTGCTGAAGAGTTGTATTTTCTTTAATCTTTATATGCCTCATAATTTTTTAGTAGAGTTTAGGCACTGTAAGTCTTAGAATATTAGATGCTGGATTTCTTTAAATATTGTTGGGTTTTGTTCTGGGAAGACATTAAATTACTTGAAATAAGTTCTTTCAAGATTTATTTTTAAGTTTTGTGAAGGTGGGTCCAAAGCAGTCTTTAATCAAGGGCTAATTAATTAACTAATTAACACTCTCTTCTACTCAATGCTTTACATATTNGCCTTTGAGCTTGTCTTTCAGGGAGCCACCAAAGTCAGAGCAAATAATTGCAAGTCTCTCAAATAAGGGCCCTTTGCTCCCTCTGGTAAGGGGAATAAGGGCTATTATCTTCATTGCTACTGGCTAAGCTGAGAAGCAGGGGATGGGACTAGGGTAAGCTAAAATGCCACAGAGTTCTCTGCTCTTCCCGAGAATCAGCTGCTTTTTTTGAGTAGGTGATATCCAGACTGTTGTAAGGCTTTTGTTAATTTTCAGAGTTCTGAAAAAGTTAATTCTGAAAGTTTTTAACAGTTTTTTTCATTATCTTTATGGAAAAAATGGAATTTGGATCTCCTGACTCCACCATGTTTGCTGATGTCTTTCCTCTAGTGGACTTTTTTCTTGCTGAAGAGTTGTATTTTCTTTAATCTTTATATGCCTCATAATTTTTTAGTAGAGTTTAGGCACTGTAAGTCTTAGAATATTAGATGCTGGATTTCTTTAAATATTGTTGGGTTTTGTTCTGGGAAGACATTAAATTACTTGAAATAAGTTCTTTCAAGATTTATTTTTAAGTTTTGTGAAGGTGGGTCCAAAGCAGTCTTTAATCAAGGGCTAATTAATTAACTAATTAACACTCTCTTCTACTCAATGCTTTACATATTTGGTTGGTCTTCTACCTTTCCTGATTTGAACCCAGACCCTTCCCATCCTTGTGGGAGCTCCAGAGATTGTTTCCACAGTATGTAAACATATTTTCTTTATTGTTTGTGTTTGCTTTATGTATTATTTGTGTGAATAATATTATAAACCTATTACAGTACAGTACTATAGAGCTGGTTGTGTTAGTTGGGTATCTAGGCTAACTTTGCTGTACTTACGAACAAACTGGACTCATGAATATACTCTCTGGGAATGGAACTCATTCATATGCAGGTGACTTACTGTATTCCTTTCCAGTGTTTCTCTAGAGGTGGAGATTTTTTTCTCATGCATGTGCCGATTAAACTAAGATGTAAGGGGATCTCTCTGCAGATCTCTATAGAGTTGTGTCTTTGAGCTGCTCCCTCATCCCAGGTGTTCTGCCCTTGGTCATTTGCCATCTTGGTAATATGACATAGCTCAGCTCTGCAGCTGCTGAGGTATCTGGCTTCTACCTCTCTGCACAGAGGCTTGGAAAATCACCCCAAGCAGTAAACTAAGAAAGTGGCAGGACCAAACTTGTTGCCTATTATTCAATGAATGAAAACCAAGGTGTCATCATCTCTTTTGACTGATTTTCTAGTATTTTAAAATAGGACTTCTCATCCAGTCCCTGATACTCTGTCATGACCAGAAAAAGAAGCAGTCGTTAACACCTAATTAACACTGATGTAAATAGTTCTTTGTCTTATTGGTCCTTTTATCACCATTTTCTTCTTACATCTCAAGATTTTCTCCTGCTTGGATTTTGTTTTGTGCTGCAAAAGTATATTCTGGCAGAAGGAATTATTGGGTGGTGTGCCTTCTGAACCTTTGTGTGTCTAAAACTATATTCTTTCTTTTGTTGGCTTGGCGAATAAATCTATGTTCAAAATTGATATAGCTTAAAGACATTTATCTATAATTTTCCACAATCTAGTGTTTTATATGCAGAGAAGGCAATGGCACCCCACTCCAGTACTCTTGCCTGGCAAATCCCATGGTCGGAGGAGCCTATTAGGCTGCAGTCCATGGGGTCTCTAGGAGTCAGACAGGAATGAGCGACTTCCCTTTCACTTTTCACTTTCATGCATTGGAGAAGGAAATGGCAACCCACTCCAGTGTTCTTGCCTGGAGAATCCCAGGGACGGGGGAGCCTTGTGGGCTGCAGTCTCCAGGGTCTCACAGAGTCGGACATGACTGAAGTGACTTAGCAGCAGCAACAGTGTTTTATATGAGGTTTCGAATACTAATTTGTTGATTGTGCTTTTTTCTCTTTAAAAGCATTTCAAATTTGTTGTTTTTCTTAGAATTCAGAATTGCCTGTGTTCCATGGTCCCTGAGAGGGGAAGATCCCCTGGAGGAGGGCATGGCAACTCACTTCAGTATTCTTGCCTGGAGAATCCCATGGACAGAGGAACCTGGTGGGCTACAGTCCATAGGGTTGCAAAGAGTCAGACACAACTAAATTGACTTAGCACTATGAACCAAAAGCTCAATTGTTTTGATGGTAGGGGATATAAAAGGATATTTTTAAAACTCTGGCAAATGGAGAAAAACTGTGAATAAATGAAGCTTTCCCCTACAGATTTTTATGAGCTCCTTGTCACCTATGCACTCTCTCTGATGCTTTAGGCCTGCCTTTTATTCCTGTCTTCCTTATTTCTTTGAACTTCCTCATCCAGTCTGCCAATGGCTCTTGCCTGGTTTTGTAGGATATTCTGGGTCCTATAAACAAGGATGTTCTTTTTAAGTTACCAGTCATCTGCTTTATATAGAAAAATAGTCTGAGAGTTTTATTCTCCATATAAAGAATAAAAGCTCAGAGAATTATCTGCTAAAACTTAGAGACTTTTACAGTTCAGTATACAAACATTCCGAAATTAGATATATCAACTTTGTGGCTAAGGTCCAAAAGAAAAATGTTTCAGGTAAAATCTCAAGTTCCAATATCAGAGTGACACATACTTTCTGGTAAATGTTATAGCCTGTGAAAATAAATTTCAAGTTTAAATGTGCACAAAAGAAAGATATTAGAGGTGATAATGTGTTAACAGGAGCAATGCAGTGCTCATTTCCATTTCATGAATTGTTATTAAATTACATAATGTTAATAAATTGAAGCCAGCCTATGGAAGACCATGGCTGCTGATTAAAAGCAGGAGGAACAGTTTTGCTTTTGTGTGTGTGTGTGTGTGTGTGTATCTGCTTCACAGGATTAAAAAAAAAAAAGGCTATTCCTTTCCCAGACATTCAACAAAGAAGAGGAAAAGAGATAGGATGTAATCTGGGATAGATGCTTTTGTAAGGATATGGTTTCTGATTCAAGTTTCAATATCATTGTACTATAGCATATTCTGACAGAGGTTTGATAGGCACTTGGAAGGCTAGAAGAGGTAAGTTGCCTTCTCCTGGGATTTTAACATTGTGTACAGTGAAGTACCCGTTTAAATGCTTTCATCAACAAGATTTGTCCGTGTTTCTCTCTATGGCTATAGCACAAACTGTTTTCAGTGCCAAGTATATAACTTTATGGCTGAAATAGGTTTATGAGGGTTGTCTTTTTTTTTCCCCAGCAAGGCTTTATTAGGTCCTCTGCTGCAGCAGGGAGAAAGAGAACAAACCACAGGTTCCCTTGCTTGCCTGCTCTGCAAGGATAGCAGGGAGCTTGACTTATATGGGGTGAGGATAGAGGTATGTTCAGGGGTCAGTCTGGAGGTGTGGCTCAGGGGTTTTGCCCACCCCTCAGGTGGCAATGTGTGCAGGGGGCATGTACAGTACCCTGCTTTTGCTCCAGGCTCCTAAAAAATTGGCAGCTGGGTTTTTTTGGTCTCTTCATAGATTTTGGATCCAGAATTTGCCTCAACTGTGCTTTCAGCCAGTTGTTTTTAGTCTCATACTGTTTCTTTGTCTCTTGTTGCTCTAGGAGAGGTGTGTCCAGATGCAAGCATTGCAGCAGAGTCCCAGACTCCAGCCTGTCTCATTTTCATCAGAGAGACTCTACATCTTTATTCTTAAAGGGTAAGGGGGTGAAGGTCTCTTCTTCTGAAACTTCTTCCTGCTGAACAGGGGCCACAGACCCTGACATACCCTAGAGGTGTAGAAGTACTTCATTGACTGTTTCAAGGAACTGTAAAGACCTCAGCCACCCTCTACTGGAATGGGCTGGATTTCTTGAGCCATTGTGAGCTTTACTTCAAACTGTTGGAACCTAAAAGATGCAAACTTAACCAAAAGGTTAATCAAAAAAGGGCTAAAAAGGAGAACAACAATAGCCATTAAAGGGAAGGAACCAATCCCAGGGTCAGGAAGATGCCCTGGAAAAGGAAATGACAACCCACTCCCGTATTCTTGCCTGGAAAATCTGATGAACAGAGGAGCCTGGTGGGCTATAGTCCATGGGGTCGCAAAGAGTCAGACATGACTGAGTTGCTGAGCACACAAGGAAAGGAACCAGGATCAATTCTGGCCTCCTTAACTGTTGACCAGACAACAGAGATAACATTGCCCCTGCCAAAATTATGAATGCACTCTGCTTTGTTCTACCAGAAGGCAATCAAGAGCCAGACAATTGTCAAGAACCATACCAGTCAATGAAACAAAAGAAGCCCCAAGTACCATAAAGGCTCTGAATAAGAGCCTGCCCACTTTATCACTTTCAGTTCAGTTCAGTTCAGTTCAATTGCTCAGTCATGTCTGACTCTTTGAGACTCAATGGACTGCAGCACACCAGGCTTCCCTGTCCATCACCAACTCCTGGAGCCTACTCAAACTCATGTCCATTGCGTCAATGATGCCATCCAACCATCTCATCCTCTGTTAGCCCCTTCTCCTCCCCTTCAATCTTTCCCAGCATCAAGATCTTTTCCACTGAGTTGGCTTTTCACATCAGAAGGTCAAAGTATTGGAGTTTCAGCTTCAACATCAGCCCTTCCAATGAACACTCAAGACTGATCTCCTTTAGGATGGACTGGTTGGATCTTGAAGTCCAAGGGACTCTCAAAAGTCTTCTCCAATACCACAGTTTAAAAGCATCAGTTCTTCAGCACCCAGCTTTCTTTATAGTTCAACTCTCACATCATACATGACTATTGGAAAAACCCCAGCTTTGACTAGACGGAACTTTGTCAGCAAAGTAATGTCTCTGCTTTTTAATATGCTTTCTAGGTTGGTCATAGCTTTTCTCCCAAGTAGCAAGCATCTTTTAATTTCATGGCTGCAGTCACCATCTGCAGTGATTTTGGAGTCCCCCAAAATAAAGTCAGCCCTTGTTTCCATTGTTTCCCCATCTATTTGCCTTATCTGCTACTGATGCCTGTCTTTTGAATAGATATCTCAGCTCTTCCACTGGAAGATCCCCTGGAGAAGGAAATGGCAACCCACTCCAGTACTCTTGCCTGGAGAATCCCATGGAGTGAGGAGCCTGATAGGCTACATTCCATGGGGTCACAAAGAGTTGGACACGACTGAGCGACTTCACTTTCACTTTTGACTGGCTCACAGATGTATTGTTTTTCTGCTGTGACCTGTGAAATTTCTGGAGGTAAAATTTTAGTCTGAACAAATATACCCAGCTAAATATCCATTGCCTGCTTCCCTCATAGCTCAGATGGTAAAGAATCTACCTGCAGTGCAGGAGACTCTAATTCTATCCCTGGGTTGGGAAGATCCCCTGGAGAAGACAATGGCAACTCACTTGCCTAGAGAATTCCAAGAACAGACCATGAGGTCACAAAAAGTTGGACATGATTGTGCAACTAACACTTTCTTTCCAAATATCCACGGAAGTGTGAAAGCAGTGGGGGTGGTTAAAATACTTTATAGGAGCCGTTCCTTTTGGAAATGTTTGGTCTTTGGGGGACCCCTCTTTCCAGAGTTTAAGAAGAACTTGGTCCCTGGGATTTATTATGAAGGAACTGCTCTTTCCTTTAGGGTCTCTGGATGAGTTACAAGTCCAGCTATATACTCTGAAAGCAGAAACTATGCAAAAAGAGCTTGGAAGAATAAAATAAGAGAATATGGGAGAATATATACTTATGAGTTAACCTTAGAGAAGAGGGTAAAATTGCCTGTGAATTTCTAGTGTCAATTTTAGTGTCTTCTCTCTATGTTCCCCTAGCAGGTATGTGGATTCATTGATGGGGTGTTTTGGATAAGCCCTGGAATGGCTTGTTGAGTTCACCAGAATGACAGTAGATGGGGCTTCCACTGAAACGCAAGAGCCTAGGTCTGGGCTTACTTAATGCATCACTGTTCTAGTCTCTAATTCTTGTGTTTTGGAAATGTAGGTGACAGAAAATAACAATGATAGGACTTTAATTTCAAACAGCTCCTGCCCATGTCAAAAGACTGGTAGGAAATAACTCTTTTGAAAAGAAATGCTTGATTAAAAAAAAAAAATTAAAACAGAAACAGGACATGATGAAGGCAGCAGAGTAAGGTAAAGGCCCAAGATTTAGGGCAATATATAAGCATGCTGGGCTTCCCTGATGACTCAGATGGTAACGAATCTGTTTGCAATGCAGGATACCCAGGTTCGATCCCTGGATGAGGAAGATCCCCTGGTATAGGGAATAGCTACCCACTACAATATTCTTGCCTGGAGAATTCCATGAACAAGGAGCCTAGTGGGCTACAGTGCATGGAATTGGAAGCAATTAACACACACTAAACACACACACATACACACACACAAGCAAGCTATCCAGTGTAATAGAAAGTCCATTTGGGAATGGAGATCTTAAAAATATCTTCAAGAAACTACTGAGATATACTTGGGTGAAGTGGTAACCTCAGGCAATACAGATTCCTTATATATTTCTGCCTGGTTTCAGCCAGTATGCATTCCTGTAACAGAAGAAATGGCAATTGGTAGAGAGGGAGAGCCTGCGTGACTATCCACTAAGTTGTGCCAAATTGAAACTTCTATAGTCCAGCTGGTAAAGAAACTTTGGATAAGCCAGAGTTTGGGAAGTTTTAATTTTTTAAAAAGAAAGAAAACCAAAGAGTCAAATATTTCTATCTTGGGGAAAGAATTTCTGATAGCAGCAATGGTTAATCCCACAAATGGCAGCTGCTTTCATTCAAATTGGCACTTTGGTACATTACTGATGACAATTGTAAACTAGTATGATTCTCTTGAAAGCAATATGGAAATACAAAGCAACAACTGTAGAAAGTCATAGCCCTTAACCCAGAATCTCACCCTGGGGAATGTGTCCTAAGGAAATAATTCCACAGCAGCAAAACATCTACATACAAGAAAATATTCATTGTAGCAGCTTTATAATAATAACTACAAAAGTGTCTCTGAGAAACGATATATATATATAAAACAGTTGTGAAATTGTTTAGTAAATTACAGAACATTAAGTCTATGGAATATTATTCAGCCATTAAAATTATAATTATGACGACCTTGAAAAACAAGGAAAAATGTTTCCACTATGATGTTAAGAGAAAAAAAGCTGAATTAAAACACAGGGTACATTATGATTGCATCTGTTTCAAAATATGTACGTGAGTAGAAAGAAAATGTGCACAACAGAATTATGTTAGTTTGGTGGACTTATGGTTGATTTATTTTCTTTTTCAAAATTGGCCTTAAGAAATGATATATTTTAATGAAGTATAGTGGCAATAGACTGATAAAAATAGTAAATGATGGAGTAAACTGGCAAAGATGATATATAAGCCAATGCTGACTCTTGTGGAAATTTTGTTGCTTTAGTTCAACAGAGGAAAATAACTGTGAGAATGTGTAATGTAATTTACCTTTCATAATAAAAATGTTCAGGCAGATGAAGTGAGTCCAGTGGAGCTGTTCTAAGCCTTGGCATTAAGCATATGAATGTCTTTCCACACTTATCAGTTATAGAGATGGAGTATAAGCAGACCTACAAAACCATTAACCTATCAGAAACAGATTTGCTGACTCCTGATTCCCATTCCCAGTGACTAGTGCGACTGACCACTCCCACCAAAACTTACCTCCGTGTGTTTAATATATACAAGTGAATCTGTAATATGAATGCATCCTTGCATTTGTTTGTGTGTCTCTGTGTATGTGTTTGCCTTTACCTTTGAAAAATCATGGATTATTTTATACATACAGGGAAATATAAGAAATCTACAAGTGCTATCTACTAAATAATTATGAAGTGAATCCTTGTATAACCACCATCTAAACTGGAAACTGGAATGTTGCCAGTACCTTAGAGACTCCCGATCGCAGCCCCTTCTCTCTATTGGTAGCCAAGGTCAGGAAGTACTACCTTGATTTGTGGGCGATAACTATTCGCTGACTTTGTTGCTTCTTCTCATAGGTCCACAGAACTGTGTTAGTCACAATTCTTGGTTCATGGCACACTACTATGATCATTCTGTGCAGAGATAGCTATTTTTATCCCTTTTCATAATGAAACGGTAAACCATGAGTTCATCACCTAAATCAACACTTATCTTCTAAGTGCTTCTCAACTATTCTATTCCACTGCCTCTTTCCCAAAGGTACACAGAGTTCAAAACTGGGTATTATTCTTTCCTTGCTCTTTGAGAAATAATGTATGTGTCTTCCTTCTTCTCTTCCTCATAATGTTTAACTATGTCTGGTTATTTATGTGGATGGAGTTATACCACACATTCTTTAGGAACTTGATTCTTTCACTAAAATTATATTTATAATATTCATCCCTGTTAATGTGCTATCTCTTGTTTGTTATCATCTCTAAGTAATATCTGATCATATGAATACAGCAAAATTTATTTATTCAATTTAATGGTGATAGGTGTTTGTGTTTCCAATTTTTAAATTATGAATAGAGCTGCAATAACCAATTTTGAACACGTTTCTGGATGCACACGTTCAGGAGTTTCTCTAAGCTATATTCTGGAAATATACCAAATGTACATTTCAGTAGGGTTTACAAATCAATATTCAACCTTCCCGGATGGCTCAGCAGGTAAAAACTCTGCCTGCAATGCAGGAGACATTGGTTCGATCCCTGGGTCAGAAAGATCCCCTGGAGGAGAAAATGGCAATCCTCTCCAGTATTCCTGCCTGGAAAACCCCATGGACAGAGGAGCCTGAGGGGCTACATAGTGTCACGGAGAGTCAGACACAGCTAAGCACCCAGGCAGCCAAAGCTGAGGCCAAATGTTAACTGCATCCTAGTAAAATGAATTGCTTTATGAGAATAAAGTCGAAATTTTATGAAACTGTAATTGTTGCAATTTAAATGTTAAAAATTTTAGTAATTAAATTTTAGACATTTGAAATGACACATTATTTCTCAGTGTTGTTGATTATTAGCAGTGCAGTCAGCAACTAAGATCGCCATATTGCACTTTTACAATAGATACTTACTTTTAATTAGAATCAGGGGAGAAACAAGGTATCATTTCACCCATTCTGCCAGGATAGGGTTCTATCTATGAGGAAGATGTTGGCATCAATGATTATTATGCATTCTTCTCTTCCTAGTGGTAGCAAGCTAACTTCACTAAGCTAATTAGGTACAAAACATAACTCCACTTCAACTCATGAAATTGAAAATTTGGTCTATTGTGATAATGCAATTTTACTGAAGCAAACCAAAGCTTTGAGTATTTCTTGAAAAGGATCATTCTATTTTCTGAAGTAGATTTAAGGCTAATATCTTCACTTTTTAAAATTTCTAATACTTTTGCCTTTAATTTTTTCCCCCACTCAGTCAAATTGAGAAAAAAAAAATTGTTTTTAAATCTTGAATTGAGAAATGAGGCCACGCAACAATGTGGTTAACTTTCAAGATTAAAAAAAAAAAATGAACATTTCCATCTACATTTCAGCTTTTGTTTCATATGNACTTTTGCCTTTAATTTTTTCCCCCACTCAGTCAAATTGAGAAAAAAAATTGTTTTTAAATCTTGAATTGAGAAATGAGGCCACGCAACAATGCGGTTAACTTTCAAGATTAAAAAAACAAAAATGAACATTTCCATCTACATTTCAGCTTTTGTTTCATACGCAATAATTTCAGATTCTTCTTTAGAGTAGAATGATGGGAGAAATGTTTTTCAGCAGGTGCCAGGTAAGAAGTACTTGCAATTCAAGGAAAACGAGTGTGGCTGCTTTTCCAGCAGCTTATAGCAACCACATTATTTCATGTTTGTTAACATATGCTGCTTTACTGATATTGTTCACTACATTGTATAGTATTAATATCTTTGTTGTTGTTTCCTTAAACAAATAGAGGCTGATTTTCTAGTTTGTTTTTATCATGAATGGATGTTGAATTTTGTCAAATCTTTTCCCTGCATTTATTGAGATCATCATGCGGTTTTTGTTTTCTCTTTCATTGATGTTGTATATCATGTTGATTTATTTGTGTATATTAAACCATCCTTGTGAACTTGGGATGAATCCCTTGTGGTTGTGGTGTATGATCTTTTTATGTGTTGTTGGATTTAGTTTGCTAATATTTTGTTGAGAATTTTTGCATCTATTTTCATCAAAGATATTGGCCTGTAATTTTCTTTTTTTTTTTTTTTTGGTGGTATCTTTGTCTGGTTTCGGTATCAGGATGACTGTAACTTCACTGAATGTCTTTGGGAGTATTCTCTCCTCTTCAGTCTTTTGGAAGAATTTGAGAAGCATTGCGATTGCACCCCACTCCAGTACTCTTGCCTGGAAAATCCCATGGACAGAGGAGCCTGGTAGGCTGCGGTCCATGGGGTCGCGAACAGT
>SJYV01049284.1:1053984-1064414 GCA_006410875.1 Neotragus pygmaeus | reverse complement strand
ATCACTGACTCAATGGACATGAGTCTGAGTGAACTCCAGGAGTTGGTGATGGACAGGGAGGCCTGGCATGCTGAAATTCACGGGGTTGCAAAGAGTCAGACATGACTGAGTGACTGAACTGAACCAAACTGAACATGTTGATGAGTGTAAGAACCTCTTCTTATGTTGATCCTTTTATCATTATACAGTCTTTCTTTATGAACTTTGTTTTAAAGTCTATTTTGTCTTATATGAGTATTACTATCTCTGATTTTTGTCATTTCCTTTTGCATGATATATCTTTTTCCATCCCTTTTTATCCCTTTTTCCATCCTTACTTTTAATCTATGTATTAATATGTCCATTGCCTTAAAGTGTGTCTCTTGTAGACAGAATATTTTGGGCTCCTGTTTTTAATCCAGTCTGCCACTTCATGTTTTTTGATTGAAGTATTTATTCTATTGACATACAAGGTAATTATCAATAAATATGATTTTATTGCCATTTTAAATTTTATTTTTCAGTTGATTTATGTATTTCTTCTATGGCCCTTTCTCTTTCTTTTTGTGGTTTCCATTGTGGATTTCCTTTTACTTTATGCTGTGTTCTCTTCTTTTTGATTTTTGTGAATCTAATGTATGCTTTTGATTTGTGGTTACCTTGTTTTTCAAGTATGTTAAGCCTTTTCTATATTTGTTTGCCTTAGACATAGTCATATAAGTTCAAACACTTTATAAAAAAAAACCCTATATTTTCTTGCTATCTACCTTATATTTTATGATTTTGATGTTCTCTTTTACATCTTCATCCAACATCATTTTTTGAACAACAATTCTGTAATATTTATGGCAAAGACTGAACACATTACTTTAGAATGTGAACAATGTTATATGTGTGTCTTTTCTAAACCACTTTTAGTCCTTGCCATATTGCTTAATTTTTAATGACAATTACATTACACTTGTGATGTTTGGTTTTGGGGGGAGATTAAGTAATAGGATTATCTAAATTCATGCAATGGACTCATATAGAACATTATACTCAACAACTACATAGAATACATTTCATTCTATTTAATCACATGGAGAATTTGAACAATTTCTAGTTCACAAAACAAACACCTAAATATTGGAATCATATAGATACATACTCTAACCACAATGCAATTAATTTAGGAATTAATTTTTTAAAATTATATTTGGAATATGTATTTTTAAGGTAAACCCATGAATAAGATGGCTTGGATGGTAAAGGATCTGCCTGCAATGCAAGAGACCTGGGTTTGATCCCTGGATTGGAATGAGTTGGCAAACCATTACAATATTCTTGCCTGGAGAATCCCATGGACAGAGGAACATTGCAGGCTACAGTCCATGGGATTGTACAGAGTGGGACATGACTGAAGTGACTTAGTAGTAACAGTAGTGTGAATAAGAAGTCACATTGGAAATTAAAAAAAAAAAATTGGAACTGAAATGAATTAAAATGCTACATATAAAATATGGGATTCAACAAAAACTAGAGGTAATTAAGTAGCTGTATAATGTAAAATGCTGACACTGAAAGGTAGGAAAAGTTAAAAAAAAAGTTGATAAGCTAATCATTCAAACTAGACTTAAAAAATAACCATGAAATAAACTCAAAGAACAAAACAAGTAAAAACTATAAGTAGCAATTAATTAATACAATTAAAACACAAAATATAGACAATTTTAGAGACAAGCGTTTCTTTAAAAGAACAAATATAATTGAAAAACTGATGACTGAATTTGGAAAACTCAGCAGTGGTCACAGGACTGGAAAATGTCAGTTTTCATTTCAATCCCAAAGAAAAGCAATGCCAAAGAATGTTCAAACTACTGAACAATTGCACTCATCTCACACACTAGCAAAGTAATGCTCACAATTTTCCAAGCCAGGTTTCAACAGGATGTGAACCACATATTTCCAGATGTTCAAGCTGGATTTAGAAAAGGCAAAGGAACCAGAGATCAAATTGCCAACATCCATTGGATCATCAAAAAAGCAAGAGAGTTCCAGAAAAAAATCTACTTTTGTTTTATTGATTATACCTAAGCCTTTGACTGTGTGAATCACAACAGACTGTGGAAAGTTCTTACGGAGATGGGAAAACCAGATCACCTTACCTGCTTCCTGAGAAATCTGTATGCAGGTCAAGAAGCAAAAGTTATAACTGGACATGGAACAACAAACTGGCTCCAAATTGGGAAAGGAATATATCAAATATATCAAGGCTGTATGTCATCACCCTGCTTTTTTAACTTATATACAGAGTACATCAAGAGAAATGCCAAGATGAATGAAGCACAAGCTGGAATCAAGATTGCCGGGAGAAATATCAATAACCTCAGATACACAGATGACACCACGCTTATGGCAGAAAACGAAGAAGCGCTAAAGAGCCTCTTGATGAAAGTGAAAGAGGAGAGCGAAAAAAATTGGCTTAAAACTCAACTTTCAGAAAACTAAGATCATGGCATCTGGTCCCATCACTTCATGGCAAATAGATGGGGAAACAATGGAAACAGTGTCAGACTATTTGAGGAGGGGGACTCCAAAATCACTGCAGATGGTGACTGCAGCCATGAAATTGAAAGATCCTTGCTCCTTGGAAGAAAAGCTGTGACCAACCTAGACAGCATATTAAAAAGCAGAGACATTATTTTATCAACAAAAGTCTGTCTAATCAAAGCTATGGTTTTTCCAGTCATCATGTATGGATGTGCAAGTTGGATTATAAAGAAAGCCAACCACTGAAGGATTGATGCTTTTGAACTGTGGTGTTGGAGAAGACTCTTGCGAGTCCCCTGGACTGCAAGGAGATTAAACCAGTCAATCATAAATGATATCAGTCCTGAATACTCGTTGGAAGCACTGATGCTTAAACTCCAATACTTTGGCCACCTGATGTGAAGAACTGACTCATTGGAAAAGACCCTGATGCTGGGAAAAATTGACGGCAGGAGGAGAAGTGAATGACAGAGATTGAGATGGTTTGATGGCATCACCAACTTGATGGACATGAGTTTGAGCGAGCTCTGGGAGTTGATGATAAAGAAGGAAGCCTGGTGTGCTGCAGTCCATGGGGTCTCAAAGAGTTGGACTCAACTGAGCAACTGAACTAAACTGATGAGTGAGAGAGAGAAAAAAAAACCACAAAACTGTATTAAGAATGTAAAAATGTAGATGCTTCAGAAATTAGAGAAAATAAATAGTATTAATGTACAGGCAGTTTCACAGAAATGTTAGAAATACAGATGAGACAGGTTATAATCTAATATAATATGAAATATGAACATAATACTGTTCTACAATAGGTTATATTCACCATTTTTGATGTTGTTTTTCAGTTGCTAAGCCCTTCCAACTCTTTGTGACCCCATGGACTGCAGCGTCCCAGGCTTCCCTGTCCTTCATCATTTCCCAAGATTGCTCAAACTCTTGTCCTTTGAGTCAGTGATGTCATCCAACCATCTCATCCTCTGTTGCCCCCTTCTCCTGCCCTCAATCTTTCCCAGCATCAGTGTTCTTTCCAGTGAGTCAACTCTTCACATTAGGTAGGCAAAGTATTGGAGCTTTAGCATCAGTCCTTCCAATAGTTATTTGAAGTTGATTTCCTTTAAGAGTAACTAGCTTGATCTCCTTGCTGTCCATGGGTGCTCAAGTGTCTTCTCAAGCCACCACAGTTCAATAGCATTGATTCTTCAGTGCTCAGTCTTCTTTATTGCCCAACTCACCTCCGTATATGACCACTGGAAAAACCATCACTTTGACAAGACAGATTTTTGTCAGCAGAGTGACGTCTCTACTTTTTAATACACTGTCTAGGTTTGTCGTTGCTTTTTTTTCAAGGAACAAGCATCTTTTAATTTCATGGCTGCAGTCACCATCCACAATGATTTTGGAGCCCAAGTAAATGAAATGTGACACTGTTTCCATTTTTTCCCCATCTACTTGTCATGAAGTGATGGGACTGGATTCCATGTTCTTCATTTTTTGATTGAGTTTTAAGCCAGCTTTCTCACATTCCTCTTTCTCTTTCTTCAATAAACTGTTAGTTTCCTCTTCACTTTTTGCCATAAAGTGGTATCATCTGCATATCTGAGGTTGTTAATATTTCTCCTGGCAACCTTGATCCAATTGGTGCTTCACCCAGCCCAGTATTTTGCATGATATACTGCTTCCCTATAGTTCAGGGAGTAAAGAATCTGCCTGCAGTGCAGGAGACCCGGGGTCAATTCCTGGGTTAGAAAGATCCTCTGGAAAAGGAATGTCTACCCATTCCAGTATTCTTGCCTGGAAAATCCCATGGACAGAGGATCCTGGCAGGCTACAGTCCATGGAGTCACAAAGAATCTGACATGACTGAGCGCCTAACACTACTACTATTCTGCATGTAAGTTAAATAAGCAGGGTGACAATAGGCAGCCTTGACATGTTCCTTTTCCAATTTGGAACCAGTCTGTTGTTTCATGTCCTGTTCTAATTGTTGCTTCTTGACCTGTGTACAAGTTTCTCAGGAGGCAGGTAAGTCACCTGATATTCCCACCTCTTTAAGAGTTTTCCAGTTTGTTGTGATCCACACAAAGGCTTTAGCATAGTCAATGAAGCAGGTGCTTTTTCCTGGAATTCCCTTGTTTTTTCTATGATCCAATGGATGTTGGAAATTTGTTCTTGATTCCTTTGCTTTTTCTAAATCNTTGACCTGGAAGCATGTAGGAATCTTAGCTCCCCCACCAGGATTCTGTACCCCAGGCTGTGGAAGGCAATCTTAACCACTGGATCACCAAGGAAGTCCCATGAAGGGGAGAATTTAGATACAAAATCTTGAGCTAGATTTTACTGAGAGCAAAGGAAGGCACAGGTTCAGGGCAGAGGCTGGACAATGAATCCTAGAGAGATTTCCTGAGCCCTTTAGCAGGCAGCTGCAGTGGCTGTTTATATAACCATGTCCTGAAGGCTTCTGGGGACAACCAGAAATTGGTGCGTGCAAAGCTTGTTAGAGCGAGCAGACTCACTCTGCTGGATAAAAGTCAGGACAGATATCAGAGGAAGTAGAACCTGAGTTGGTTTCAGTACAAGCAGTCCTCGGTTCAGAGCGAAGTGGAGGAGCAGCAGGAGCGCCCTATTCTGCCCTTTTTTGGTGCATATATTATCCCTCCTGTTGTAAGGCAAGGATCTCGATGAAGAGAATTCTTATTCTTTTTTTTTCTTGGCTGCGCTCTGTGGCTTCCAAGATCTTAGGTCCCTGACCAGGGGTTGAACCCAGGCCCCTGCAGTGAAAGTGCTGAGTCCTAACCACTGAACTGTCAGGGAATTCCTGAGAGTTCTCATCCTTAATGTGTTCTTCCACTGATTGGTCACATAATTTCAGTTTATTCATTTATTTATAGATATTTGAGTATCTACCTGGTCCAGATATTACAGGTGGTTAGATTATAAAAATAAAGGTGAAAGACGTGGTTTTCAGAATTCCTGCCTAGAGAAAGCTGTTCATTCCAGGGCTGGCCTGAGTGGCTGCTCTCCAGTGGGCGAGAGGCGCTTAATGACGTGGTTTTGGAGGGCTCGCCCCTATATTGTGCTTCCGTCTCCCTGTTTCTTCCTCTTGCCCTGAAGAGTCACTAAAAAAGCACCCCTGCCTTTCTGACTTGGCTTCCTTCAGGGCAGCATTGACGTGAGCCGTGTGGCTGTAATGGGACATTCGTTTGGAGGGGCCACAGCTATTCTGGCCTTGGCCAAGGAGATGCAATTTAGGTGAGTTTCCCAGTGATGCTGCTGTTAGCTCCACATGCCACACTTTCATTCAGCAAGTATTATGTACCCGGCACTGTTTTGGGAGGTGGGAGTTCAGTGGTGAAGAAGAAAGCAAGGTAAACAAAGTAACAAGTAATCAGATCCCCAGCAGGCAAGTGCAAGGAGGAGAAGGAAACAGGCTGATAAGGTAAAGTAGCTGTGGGCTTCCTTGCTGCTGCTGCTAAGTCGCTGCAGTCGTGTCTGACTCTCTGCGACCCCATAGATAGCAGCCCGCCAGGCTCCCCGGTCCCTGGGATTCTCCAGGCAAGAACACTGGAATGGGTTGCCATTTCCTNATAAAAAATCACCTGCTGAAAGCTCAGTGAAAAAGCTTTTCAAGGAGCAAGGACTAATTAACGGTGTCAACAGTTAGATGAGGACTAAGAATTGAACAACAAACCCAAAGGATCAAGTGATTGTATATTTCAGTTGATGGGAGCAGATGTAAATGAATGAGTGAGACCAAAAGCTGCTATTGCTAGCTTCTAGTATTCAGGGCACTGGAGTCTTGTCCTGCTGTCAAGGAGCCAAGAAGAAAGGGAGTCTGATAAGAGCATTCAGGCCTCCCCTTTCTGCTAACCTTACTGGCCANTGATGGGAGCAGATGTAAATGAATGAGTGAGACCAAAAGCTGCTATTGCTAGCTTCTAGTATTCAGGGCACTGGAGTCTTGTCCTGCTGTCAAGGAGCCAAGAAGAAAGGGAGTCTGATAAGAGCATTCAGGCCTCCCCTTTCTGCTAACCTTACTGGCCATCTATGATGGGGCCCTTCCCACTGTGGTTAGCACAAGCCTGTGAAGTAGCCTCCTCAAGACTGCTATAATGCCTTCAGAGTTCTGGTCCATAATCCAAAGCCCTTCCCCTTCCTTCCAGGGTGGAGCTCACAGCACAACACTTTCACTGCCAACCCCTTTCCTTGCTCTGCTGGACTCCTGCCCACCTTCCTTTCACACAGGAGAGGCAAGGCTTTTTCTATATCTACCTTATATTCTTTTATTCCCTGTCCAGTCTCAGTGGTAAAAGAAGGCATGATTCTGTGAACTAGCAGGGAAGCACAGGGTAAACTATGAGCTAAAGAACTTTGGAAAGTGCTTAATGTTCGATAATTAATAATCTGTCATAATAATTTAGTTTCGCCTGTAAGAAAAGTGAATCTTCCATTCCGCTCTTCTTTCCCACACATACATGCACAACCTGGCTGTTAACTCTTACTTGGAGGAAGATGGTTGCAATAAATAAGCCTTTGTTGTCACTGCTGTTTAGTTGCTAATTTGTGTCGGATTCTTTTCCAATCCCCTGGACTGTAGCCCTCCAGGCTCCTCTATTCCTGGGATTTCCCATGCAAGAATGCTGCAGTGGGTTGCCATTTCCTTCTCTGGGGGATCTTCCTGACTCAGGAATTGAACCCACATCTCCTGTGTCTACTGCTTTGGCAGATGGATTCTTTACCCCTGAGTCACCAGGGAAACCTGAAAGAGGCCTTTAGGGAGAAATTAAAACGTAACAGTTGAATGAAGGAGCCATTTTATTGGAAAGTTTAGTAACATCAGCATAGAAAATCTTCAGTTGTCACCATCAGTGCTGTCCTTAGAAAGGTAAAGGACTCAAGATAACTCAACCACTGCAAAGTGGGTTGGGGAAAATACCACCCTTAGAACTGAGAAAGAGATCTCCCTACCCTTCACCCCTGTATCTTGCACTTTAGGGAACCTAACCTTGGCCCTATATGTCTTTATTCTTCTCTACCCTGGGAAGAAGTACCAGGGGCAAAGGAACAGGCCCGCCAAGAACTTGAATATCCCCAAACATTGACTCCTAGGCTACATTCTGGGGACTCATCATCTCAAAGCCCATTACTAAGCCTTATGCAGAATTCTTCCTTGACATTATGCAGAATGTCCTACCAAGAGTGGACCAAACCTCAGATGAAGATCCCTCTAGGCCTTGGGTGTGACCAGTGAGTGACTGGTTTTGGTGGAGGAGAGAGAGCAATGGAGCTCGGCAACTGACAGAAGTATTCAGGTATATTTGACCATCCCACAGTGTGGGGTGGAGTCAAGGATGGGAAGAGTGAGCAGTAGGCTATTGATGAGATTTTCCCAACCACCAAATTCCAGCATGGAACTTGGAGAGTACCAAGAACTCTTAAATTCAAAGCTGATCTTTCAGATTGTTACGAAGTTAGATTTTTCAAGGTAGAAAGATAGAACAACTTTCACATGACATTTTGTTACATCGATTTATGAATATAAATATTTAAACATACTGTATTACTTGGTCTGGGTGCTATAGATATTAGGATTGCAGTACAAGGAGTAGAAGGATATTATTAGGGCTGGTGTATATATAGAATCACAAAACAATGCAAGAATATGTAAAATAAAAGTTATGAAAAATAAATGCTTTAGGTATCTCTTTTAAATATTATTTAAAAAATTTTATTCATTTACTTATTTATTTTTGGCTGTGCTGAGTCTTTGTTGCTATGTGTGGGTTTTCTCCAGCTGCTATGAGCGGGGTTGTGGTGTACAGGCATCTCACTGAGGTGGCTTCTCTTGTCACAGAGTACAGATCTGAGGCCTGCAGGATCAGTAATTGTGAAGCACGGGCTTAGTTGCCCCAAATCATGTGGGATCTTCCCAGATTAGGAATGGAACCCTTGTTCCCTGCAATGGCAGCTGGATTCCTAACCAGTGGACCAACAGGAAAGTCCCCACTTTGGGTCTCTTTTAGTGAAGCACAACTTCTTGCTGCAAGCTTTCCCAACACAAGGTCCTAGGAACACCGTAACTGCTGAATCCCTGAGGTGGGCCTGCTAATCAGGCTGGCTTCTCCCTCCTCTGCTATGTAATCCCCCTCTAAATAAAAAACTACTTCCCTCCCCAGGCTGTGTACCTTACCATCCTCCTATATTTCTCTTTTCCTCCTGCTGACCTGAACTATACCATCTCACTGAGTCCTTTCTCCTCTGCATCAAAATAAAACCCTATCCATCTTTCCAGGCTTAACAAAAAGCTTGGATTTCTGTTCATGGCACGGTGATTTCTGATCATCTGTTTATGTTTCTGTCTCTCAGGAGCATTCACGCCCCTGAGGTCAGGGAGTGTATCTGATTCATCTTTGTTTCTCCAGGCTTCCTCCAGAATCCTACACATGCAGGCATTCACTGGATGTCTTTACGATAAATGAATAAATTATGTGATTCATATAGCATATGTATCTAGCAGGGTGGGTTCCGTCCTGGAAGATATACTGAATATATCAGTAGGAGGGCTGTTTCCTCTCTGTGTAGTCTGCTTTACCAACCGATTTAAAATTCTGAAAAGAATAGTGTGGCTATCTTCCGATGACTCTTTCAGTGTAACTTGGATAGCTTTAAGATCATAGTTGGTTTCTGATAATACCCTGTAAGGTTGATTAAAGAAGAAAGGATGTGAAAAACATGATTTAAGATGGAAATGGAGCCCAGTACTTCTTGGTAACAAATGTGTCTATAGATATATTTTGGTAAGGGGAAGGGGAAAGAAAAATTGGAGAAGATTAGAAATTATCTCAAGATCCTGCAGTGAGAATTCTATTTTTTCCCTTATCACTGTCCTTATTTTTAGGATTCAAAGTGATCTTTGAGGTGATCTCCACTGTCACTACACCTTTCCCTCTTAGTTCAGGCTGTCATACCGCTTGACAGTTGCATATTTCTACCTGGTTTATACAACTTGCAAATACCTTTCTAAGCATCAGGCAGTCTTGAAAAAATAATGCTGGCAGTTTTGACTTTGTATCATCCCCTAGACCAATAACAGAGCTTTAAAAACGCTTCTACTTATTCACATTGGCCTTTGGAATAATTTTTTTGAACACGATTAGTTTGACAGTGAATTAATTTCATTATGGCTTTGATTAAGCTTTTTTAAACCATCATCTCAGATGATACAGTTGAGATGGCTAAAAAGAGTCACTATCAAGCCAAAAGCTACACTATTATTAGACAATATATCAGGACAACATCTTTCTTCACAATTCAAGTCAAATAAAAATGAGGAATAGGGAGTGAGGTGGCTGCTGAAACAAGGCAATCCTCTGCAGTCATGCCCTTTTCACATTAGTGTGGAGACCAGGGCTTGAGCAGGAGGCAAGTCAGAAACAGATGCAGTGAAAAGCAGATCTGGGAGCAAGAGTGAGCAGCTAGAGTGTGCACTTTTTTTAATTTAAATTTTATTTTATATTGGAGTATAGTTTATTTAGAATGTTGTGTTGGTTTCAGGTGTACGGCAAAGTGATTTAATTATGGGTACACATATATCCATACTTTTTCAGATTCTTTTCCCATTATAGCTTATTACAGATGATTGCGTACAGTTCTCTGTGCTATACCATAGGCCCTGGTTGCTTAGTATAGTAGTGTGTATATGTTAATCCTAAACTCCTAATTTACCCCCACTACCACCACCTTTCCCTTTTGGTAACCATAAAATTGTTTACTAAGTCTGTGAGTCTGTTTCTGTTTTGTAAATAAGTTCATTTGCATATATATATATATATATATATATATATGTTACAGAGAAATGAAAATGAAATGAAAGTTGCTCAGTTGAGTCCAAATGACCCCATGGACTATGGAATTCTCCAGGCCAGAAT
>SJYV01049284.1:964417-1053940 GCA_006410875.1 Neotragus pygmaeus | reverse complement strand
ATATATATATATATATATATATATATATATATATGTTACAGAGAAATGAAAATGAAATGAAAGTTGCTCAGTTGAGTCCAAATGACCCCATGGACTATGGAATTCTCCAGGCCAGAATACTAGAGTGGGTAGCCTTTCCCTTCTCCAGGGGATCTTATCAACCTAGGGATTGAACCCAGGTCCCCGAAATTGCAGGCGGATTCTTTACCAGCTGAGCCACCAGGGAAGGCCAGAGAAGGTGCAAATTCCACTTTCTAAATCCTTGGGCAACTTAATCTCTCTAAGCTTCGATTTCTTCCTGTTTTATTATTTAATAACATGAACCCAGCAGCAGATCTCAATAGGTTGCTGCAAATAGGCTCAATTTCGAAAGAAGTTTAACAAGGAAATATAAAATTTTATTCCTATGATTTAAAAAAATTATATCTCCAAACACACAAATACAGTGGTAATTAAACACAGACTGGGAGTGGGACCAATAAAACTCACAAAAGAAAAAAAAATACACCAGCTTTTAATTGCAACACACAGAAACTTAATGGAGAACTGACTTAGAGATTAAGTCGCAGAGGAGAAATTTGAATTCCCAGGAAAAGATTTTTAACAACAGACAGATTAAACATTTTTATTACTCCAGAGGACTCAATGGGTAGAAATATTAGAGTCTTTGGAAGACATGTCCAACCACCATAATGGACAAGAATGAAGGAGGCTGTTACTGGGGCTAGTAAACTCCCCACTTCTGCAAGTGGTCTAGCAAAACCTGCATTTAAGGCAGGAGAGAGTAATGAGTAAAGACACCTCCTGGAGACAGATTGCCTGGGTTCAAGTCCCAAACTCTATTCCTGATAAGGTGTGCCTTTTTGTGCCTCAGTGCAAAATGGAGACAAAAGCAATGCCTGCTTTTCATATGGTTGTTATGAGGATTAAATAATTAACAAATGTAAAGCACATTAGTGCAATGTAAGCTTTAGACATTATTAGTCTAATATTTTAGACATAATTAGTCTATTAGTAGTAGCATTTCATGGAGAGATTGTTGTAGAAGAAATCCATGCTTTAAATGAGTTTCACTGGACAATCAATAAGGGATCTGCCTCTTCTGAGATTCCAGGATCCCATGTTTCTATATTCCCTATCATTAAGAGATTAAAATCGCCAATCAGTTGAGCATAGGCTAAGACACTGTTGAAAAACAAAACAAAAACAACAATTCATGATTCTTTAAAACAGTTTGACTACCTGTGTTTGAATATTAATGAATAGTATGTTGGAACAATTGCTCATATAATTATTTTATGACTCTCAAATAAAAAATAGCTTTTCTCAAACCAGCACTTGGGCACCTAGGAGCATCAGGGATAGAAACGGAAAGAAGAGGGAAGTGGGTGTCAAAATCAAATTCATTTCAAAAGAAACCAATGACTTTACAGTGTGATGGATACAAAATGAAGGATGATTGCCTTGGGCCATGGTGAATACATCCCTTTACTGTGAATACTGAGCTTTGTTGGGGATCAGGATGGCAGCCTTAATGGGTGTCCCCACTTTGAGATAATGTAATAATTCCCTTTGGCATTGCAGCTTCCTTACTGTTCTCACCCTCTTTGACTTCTCTGTTCCCATCCATTTGTGTACTACTGCTTGAATATTCCTTATAAAATGCCAATTCATCTCTACCTAATGCCTCTCACTGGCTTCCCTCACGTCTAAGGTATGACATATAAATTCTTTGTCTAGTGACTCACCCACCAGCAACCATGGTGAAGTGTCCGCATCTTAATTCCTGTTTTCCAGCTGACCCCCTGTAGTGTCTGTTAATGGTGGCTCTGTGGGCTCCACCCAGACGTACCAAATCAGAATCTCTGCAGAGGAACCCACAAGTTTAAGCAACTCAAATCAACCATCCATCCATATTTGGTCCGGCTGGCACTACAGGGTGTGTGTGTGTTGGGGGAGGGGGATGTCTTTTCCTTGCGGTTTTAATGGAAGGATGGTTGGCCCCAGCCCTCACATCTACCTCTCTTATCAACGGCAGAAACAGCAAGCACTTAACAAACCTGAGATTAAGGCAAATAGCCAAAGACAGCTTAGCCCTTTTTCTCCAGCACTGTGTCTTCCAGCTGCACCAGAGATATAATTCATGGCAGCAAAACCTGCAACTGCAACTCTTGACAGATTAATTCCATAACGAAAATCAATCATGGCACTTGTTGCTGGCATGCATAATATTTTGAGCTTCCTGTCTAGCACCAGTGAGAAGCAGACCTCCTTGACCTTGACTACATTAAATGAATGCACTGATACATTAGTGCAATCAGCTGGTCATGCATGAGCCGTCATCCAGGTCTGCATAATGGTGATCAGCCTTGAGCTCTGTTTCCTATGGCACCTCCTAAACCAACCAAATTGCCATCCTTCCTAGAAGAAAGGATGTCTCTTCTGGCTGAAAACAGGAGTTATAGCAACATCCTGAAAGGTCTTATTTTTTGACTGGACACCTCAGGCAGTATATGTCAGCTGATTTGCCTGCTAGCTTTTCCCTGAGCAAATATAAGCCAGCCAAGAGAAAAAAAGAGCTCACACTGGAAATTGCAGTTTGACCACAGATAAAATACTCTCTTGTTCAGAAAACACCTTTGTTCCCTCCTAGAGCCAAAGAGGGAAAGAGCCAAAGAGCCTGGTGGCTCAGCAGTGAAGAATCTGCCTGCCAGTGCAGGACACACAGCTTCAATCCCTGGATTGGGAAGATCCCCTGGAGAAGGAAATGCAACCCACTCCAGTATTCTTGCCTGGGAAATCCCATGGACAGAGGAGCCTTGCAGGCTACAGCCCATGGAGTCGCAAAAGAGTCAGATGCGTCTTGGTGACTAAATAACATGGTCAAAGAGGCTGAACAGGAAAGGAAACATGCAGATGGCTGGCTGAGCACAGCACTTGTGTAAGGAGGAAAACACAGACTGGAGCAGAGGACAGGGGTGACAAGGTGGGCTGAGTGGAGGGAAGAGGAATAAGTTCTCTTTAACATTAGAGCAGTCAATGAATTAAATTAGACCTGACAACATGAACTGCCTTGGGGGGCAGAAGAACCCTCCAGAAAGAAAAGTTATTGACTCTCCAACTGGATTGCCCACTATGGAGTGGTCGAGATGGGTGAAGACTTTCACTGACAAATCCAAGTAGCCAAGAGAGAACTTCACTGAAAGTATTCTCCCAGGAACCGGAAGGACTCCATGTGATTTGCCTCAGTTTATTTACAGATACAGTACATGATTTTCGGGCTCCTCAGGAAGCAGAGCGGGTGTGGCCATTGTCCCCAGCAACCCATGCCTATAGAGAAGCCTGTCTCCCCATGTGGGACAAGAAGCAACCCTGCATGATTATTTCAATTAGCCAAAGGTAGCTAAAGGACACACCTGGCCTTTGATACCTTTGTGCCACATAGAAATGTCTCATTTTCAAAGCTCTTAATTTACTGTTTTATAAAATGATCCTGTGGCAAAAGGCAAGAGCTAATTAAGCATTTCATTATCTGACTGATATAACAAAGCACACAGTGACAGTGGAAAAAAAAATTCAGTATGAGGAAACATCTGTCCCACTTGAATCCTGAGAATTTCCCTGCCTAGGACAGCATCTGTAGATGGAGGTTTTTAAAAATTTAAAGGGAGGAATCTTCAAATAGCATATTATAGAAATACCTACAGGGAATAAACTCCAGGTAAAGTTTGCTCTTCAAGCCTATACATAGAATTTACTGTTTTTAGAAATGATAGCACACCCTCTGTGCTAAGGAAATCACGTTCAAGTTGGCAGTGATTTAATGAATACAAGGAAATTATACTGAAATTTACAGTGTGTTATCTCTCTCATGCTCAAGACTTCCCAAAGTTTCTTACTAACAAGCAATTAAAATACGAGAGACCTGGGTTGGTGGGCAATGGGAAAATGTCTGCTCTTATCCCAGGAGATTACAAATTGCTCAGAATATCTCCTTGGTTGCAGGAGGAATGTTGATTGCTGATGTGATAGCTGTCCTTGCAGCTGTTTGAACAGACAATGAGATCTGGGATTCACTCTAGTTAGTAGAATTTAAGAGGAAACTCCGTTTGTAGCCTTCCCTTGGCTACTATAGTAAACCAGTGTGCACAAAGTGCGTGTACTCTGAAAATGTGCTTTCTAAAAACAGCCACTAAAGCGCATCAACAAACAAAAGCCCTCAGCTTATTCTTAATATAAAATTAATAAATGGCTAATGTAGAAATACAGACAAGCAAAAAGAAGAAATAAAATCAGTGTATCATCTCACCCCAGGGAGAGTTAACAGGCACAATGCCTGTCTGGTACATAGTAGGCATTTCAGAAGTATTGGTTAAATAAATATTTCCTCTCATTCTTTAAGGAAAATATACACATCGCTTAAATAAAAGGTAGATCGTATTGTACCTATTTTCCTGAAGCCTGGTCGTAAAACTTTTAGTACTAGACCATAAATAGCTTTCCAAGTCATTAAATATTCTCACAGTTTACATGATTGCTTGGTACTACCTTTGGGAACACCTTTAAAATAAAATTAAGTCAACATTTAGTAGCATCTTCTCTTTCCTTCACCCATTCAATAAATATTTTTTGAACACTAACTGTGTGCAAGATTCTATTCCAAACACCTTGACTTCATTAGGGAAGAGACAAAACTCTTGCCTTCAAGGAACTTACACTGTAGTTGGGGGAGATAGACCACTAAATCAAGCACAAAAGCTATATTTGAGGATGATACGCACTGTGGAAAAAAATAGAACAAAGTAAAAGGGACAGAGTATATCAGGGAAGCAGAGAAAGAGTATTCATTTTAAAAAATGAAGTTGAAAAAAACTCTTGAAGGAGGAGAGTTGGTTGCATAGATGTTTTAGAGAAAGTGTTTCTAACAGAGGAAATGACCAATGCAAAGGCCCTGAGGTCACAATGTAATTGTCATGTTCAAGGCACAGCAAGGCAGCTGGATAGGAGAAGAGAGTAGGACATGGTCTGAGAGGCAAAGAGGGAAGATCAAGAGTTTTGGCTTTTCTTCTGAAGGAAATGGGGATCCCCCAGAGTGTTTTGAGCAGGGGAGTGACACAGCCTGACTTCTGTTTTCCAGGGTCTGTTGAGTGCTAAATCAGAAACAGACTTGTGGTTGCCAAGGGGGAGAAGGGCCATGGGAGGGATGGAGTGGGAGTTTGGGATTAGTAAATGCAAGTTATTATATTAATATATAGGATAGATAAACAATAAGATCCTATTATATAGCATAGGGAGCTACTTTCAATATCCTGTAATAAACCACAAGGGAAATTACATGAAAAATAATTTTTAGAAAGAGCGGAGATTGGTACCACATTGTAAATCTACTATACTTCAGAAAAATAAAGACTTAAAAGAAAAAAAAATGTATGGGGAAAAGGTGGGGAAGGAAATGAGTTAGGAGGCTAGTATAAAGCAGCCACAGTGCTGGTGGCTTATCCAGGGTAGGATGGTGAAAGCTAAGAAATTCCATTCCAGATGGATTTTGAAGGTGACATCAGCAGTATATGCTGATGGGTGAGATAGGGGAGAAAGAGAAGCAGCTATGTGAGAGTCACTCGAGGTGCTTGGGTGTAGCCCATGGAAGGGTAGAGCTGGCCTGTACAAGGGCAGGCAGAGTGGGGGGTGGGCAGACTTCAGGGGGCAGAGGCCAGGATTCGGTGTGGGTCCATGCTAAGTCTGAGGTGTTTATAGACATCTAAGTGGAGACTCTGAAGATGCAGTTGGATTTAAGAGCTTGGAATTCAGTGAGAGTGTAGGAAATATGAGTTTCAATTGGAGTTATAATTTTGAGTATCAGGAACATAAAGATAGCATTAAAGTCAAGTGACTGGCTGAGCTCACTTCAGTGTAGGTGTGCAAAAAAAAAGAGAAGAGAATCAAAAATGCTGGGAGGCATTCCCACATTAGTACATCCACCAAGAGAAGATGAAGAATTAGTAAAAGGAGATGGAGAAGAGCAACTGGTGAGTTGAGAGAAAAATCAAGTATGTGGCGTTCTGGAAGCCATGTGAAGAAAGTGTAAAAAGGAGGAAGGCACAATTAACTACGTCAACTACTGCTAACAGGCTTACTGCTGTTGATCAAGATAGTGCCTTGTACGAAGCTCATCCGGGGAGCCCAGCTCCTACCAACCTGCATCTAAACAGTTGCTGTGTGAGTTCAATTTCCCCCTCCATCCATTTTCCAAGCATCTGCACAGGCACCACTTGCACAACTGTACATGGCCACCCTTGCTTTTGATGGGTAAGATAAGGACCAGGAACTGATCACTGAATGGAGCAATGTGTGTGTCATGAATGACTTTGAGGAGAAGTTTCAGAGGAGTGGTGGTCGTAAAAACATGAATGTTAGGAGATTAAGAGACAGTGAGAATAGAGAAAGTGAAGACAGTGAATCTTCTCTACTTTGGAAGAGACTTAGTGCAAAGAAGAGCAGAGAATTCAGGCAGTGGATGCTGGGGATGTGGAGGTTGGGAGGAATGGAAAGAAGAGCAGTGTATTTGTAAGCTACTGGGAGCATCGTACAGCTCCATCCTCTCTTGCCTTGATCACTGCAGTGGTTTTCTCTTTGGTTTTCTTACATCTACAGTCCTACAGTCTTTTCTCTAAATATCCCCTGAGTGTGATCCTCTTATACCATAAACCAAATAATGTCATGCCCTCTCTCCTATCACACTCAAAATAAAGTCCAAAGGCCCTGTCGCGATTTGTCCGATCCTGCCTGACTCACCCTTTGCCCTTTTTTCCTACTACTCATCTCTCAGATAAGCAGCTCCAGCCACACCAGACTCCTTGTTTTCCTTTGGAGGCACCAAGTATTCTTCCTATGCAGGGCTTTGCACTTTATGCTCCTTCTTGCTGGAACTCTTCCCCACATTTTTGTAGGACTTGTTTCTGCACCTCACTCAGGTCGCTACCCAATGGTCTTTTCCTCAGTCCTTGTCTGACTCCCTTACGATCTCCCTGTCATTCACTATTTTTTTTACTATGCTTTTTGTTTCTTTCATAACGTTTGTCAGTACATGTCTTTCTATAATTCTTTTTTTTTAATTTATTTATTTTAATTGGAGACTAATTACTTTACAGTATTATGGTGGGTTTTGCCATACATTGACACGAATCAGCCACAGGTATAATTCTTTATCACCATGTATCTCCCCTCCAAAATTCAAGTTCCATGAAGATAGGGACTTGATCTCATTTTATTCATGTTTCTTCCTAGTTGACACAGTAACAGCTGGTACTTAGCAGGCACTCAGTAAGTGCATTTTAAGTATATGAATAATTGGAAGAATACAATGAACACCTTGATTCAATTGGCAGTTGAGTGTCATTAGTTTTGAATTCTGGTGGTCTTTGCAGATGAGTAGTGAAAATCCAGTATGTATTTTATTTGCTGCATACATACGTACGCTAAGGATATTCTGTCTGAAGGCAAAGGACTTTTGATTCAACCTAATCATACTATTTGTAGTATTGATTTAATGGGAAAACTCTGACTGAAAAAAAATTTAAGAAAAAAATTTAAAATTAGAGATGTCCTAGCACTGAACATACATCAGAAGACCTGGATCCAGGTTTCTGCTCTGCTTTTTGCCAATGCTGTGTGACCTTCTGTAAGTCACTCTCTCTCTCTAATTTTATATTTGTGAAAGATAATAACTCTTGTACTTCCATCATCTCTTTGCTTGAGGATCAAATGAAATATCTTGGATAATGCCAAACAAATGTGCATAAATATTTTCTCTGAATAAAAAGGAAGTGTTTGAAGCTAAGCTAAGGGGGTGAGAGAGAGAACACAGACAGTTCTGCTGCAGCATACGTACCATCTGGCTGTTTCAAATGTGTCCCTCAGGAAGAAAAATGAGACTGTTGTCAAGACTGCAGTAAAGAATCATTGCAAAAGGGATGTTTTCCAGCTTTGAAATAAGTCTATGATCAAACAATAAGTTTCTGGGTAAAGGCTGCCAGTTTACACCAGCTGACCTGGACGCAGGTACATTAAATAGATGTATCTAATGTCAAGAGTGTGCAAGCAAAAGCGTTTCTGCCTGTGAATAAGTGGGGGAAATCATGTCCTATAAGAGTCTGGACACTCCATTTAGCTGAGAATGGAAAGAGAAATGTGCCTTCATGGACCACCCTAATGCACTCCCTGGCAAATGCCAGCCTGTCCCTGGAGTGAGCAGAGGGGTATTGTAAATTCAGCATTTGTGCGTGTTAGTGACAAGAGGAGGGGACTTGCCTGTGAGCACGTGCAGGTCAGGAATGGCCGGGAGGAGAACAGCTCAGGGTTCCCTCTGTTTGATCTTTCCCTCCCGGTAGCATTCTGTTTCTGCTCTTACCTGCTCTGGGCCCCTCTTCCACCATCACCTTCCTTTGCTTACTCGTGGTTCACTCCCTGTTTCCTCAGACTATGTGTATCCCCCTAGGCTTGCCCCGAACCTGTGTCATTCTATTTGTGGTGGTCCACATAACAGAATGAGTCTCTCAGCTTTCCAGTTCCAAACATTTATAGAGAAATCTCATTGGCCCACCTCACCTAAACACTTTGATGCTGGTCACAAAAGTCCACTTTGCTTTGGAGTGCCCTTGGGAGAGATGCTTGCCCCTGGTACCTCGGAGGTGGTACAGAGCCTGGCTGGACCCATAGACAAAGAGTGTGGAGTTGGGCAGATTCCCTGAGAAGGGGATTGGGTGGCACAGGCATTCAAAATGATACCTGGCATAAGCGAGAGCATGTTATGTGTGTGGGTTGCCTAGCAGTCTCTTTTAGAATCATTGTTTATTCAAAGAGCAGAAGGCTGTTACTGAGAGAGACAGGTTAAGTAGGTTACTCAATCTCTCACTTGGAATCTTTCTTTTCATCTTGTCTATCAATCTAAAATATTTTTGTAACCTTAATTTATTTTTAAGGCTAACAAACTGGTTTCTAATGTGTCAAAAAGAGGTCCAGACACTAAACCCCATTAAGTTGTAAGAGTGGTTCCATGGTACACATCTTATCCTGTGGGCTTAGGCTGCCCAGTGTATGGACTCGCACAAGTATAGAACAATGTAGGTTCCTACTCCATAACACCCCTCCTTTGGTAACCAGCTACCCAACTCTGATTCAGTTCTTCTAGGCTTTTCCTGGTTCCTAGTGGTGAGAACTGGGCATCAAACCATGACCTAGTATTCCCAGGAATATCCTTTTGGCTGTGCAAAGCCAAGCAAGCAATCACTATAACCTAGGAAATGCTATAACCTTTTCCACCAGCCATATTACATGCAGAGGATTCATTGGCCAGACGGGGACTGCCAGGACTCCCTGCTCTGACCTTCGATGCCCCTGGTACTATTTTTTTGGAAAAATTAATTTTTGTGTCATCTCACAGAGATGGGAACTGAAAATGTTCTCCCTCTGGGCACTGAGCTGCCAGCGCTGCTTGAGTGTACAGCTGCTCCAGGGCTTGGATAATCACGTGGCCTCCCACGAGAGATTCTCAGGATGGAAGTGGGGTTTGGAACTCTGCTATCAGCTTCCTGCCAGAATCTGAAGCACAAGGAAGCACTCATCCTCCCCACCCCCACACCCCAACAAACTTCTCATCATTACAGCCAGAGGACTGGGTCTTTCAGGACAGTCTCGGAGCGGGGGTTCCTATTACTTTGTCAAGGCCAGTGACCAACCCAGTTGTGTTTATTAAAAGAAGAATGAAGATGAGGAGCTCTATGTATCTATGAGGCTGACTGTGGAAGGTTGCTACGGCTCCCTTTCGTTCCTAAATGTCTGGATTGCTTGTGGAAGGCAGTCACACAGATAGGGTTCTGCTGGGCAGACAGCCTTTCCATTTTTGAGAGATCACAGGTGAAAGATGGAGTTTCTCACCCCATCCAGGCAGTCTGCCTAGCCACAAAGGGTGTTGGACAGCCTGAAGGGAAAGCCTCCCAATCATGTTTTTTCTGATAAGGATGAAGAAGACAATGAAGATAATATCAATAAAATCCACAGATACTCAGGGATATTAAGTGACTTGGTAGGGTAATGTGGTAAATGGCCCCAGTACTAGAGAGACAGATTTCCTGTTGAGAATAAATGCAGCTCTTCAAGAGTTTCACATATGTAGAGATTGGTTCACTCCCAATTTTTCCTGCCCCATTGCTTTTGTGACTAACTTTTAAAAGAGAGACTATTACATAAATACTGTATCGCATCACTTGGATGTGGAATATACAAAGTAACAGAAACAGACTCACAGATACAGAAAACAAACTTGTGGTTCCCCAAGGGGAAGGGAATGGAGGAGGGGATAAATGTGAAGTATGGGATTAAGAGATACAAGCTACTATATATAAAACAGATAAGCCACAAGGATATATTGTATAGCATAGGGAATTAGATCTATTACCTTGTAATAACTTATAATGGAATATGATCTACAAAAATACTCAATCACTATGCTGTATATGGAAAACTAATATAATATTGTAAATCAGCTATAGACGGTCTGTTAGTGTTAGTCAGTCAGTCATGTCCGACTCTTTGCTGCCCCCATGAACTGTAGCCCGCTAGACTCCTGTGTCCATGGAATTCTCCAGGCAAGAATACTGGAATGGGGAGCCATTTCCTTCTCCAGGGGATCTTCTGACCCAGGGATTGAACCTGAGCCTCCCACATTGCAGGAAGATTCTTTATTGCCTGAGCCACCAGGGTACTTTAATTAAAAATAAATAAATGAAAGTGGGAACACTGACATGGATTCTAGGTATTTAGGGGCTAAAAGATTCCACCTTCTTTCCATCTTGAACCACCCTCTATGTGTTTATAAGATGTATTGGGAAGTTTGAAAGAGAGATTTACTAGCAGGAAGTGCCCTTGAGGGCTGTGCCTGTGTTTACTTTTCTGATGTGTGACAATGGCAAAAGAATGCACACATCTTTGCAGAAAGGGTGGCATCATAGGTTCTGAGACTTGACTGCCATGTACAGGTGGGCAGCTGGGCACTGCAAAAACTAAATGAAAAATGAGCATATTAAATACCATGCCCAGGTCATGGGACTGGTAAGTGTCAGAATTCCTAGCATAGTGCCTGAAAATTAGTAGATTTTCAGTAAATAGTTACTGAATGAATGAAAAACGGAGTCCAATCCAACTTTCCATTCCAAGGACAATGTTGTTTCCATTTGGATAGTGTCTGGTTCCATCTTAAAAGTCTTTCATTAATCAGCATTGAGAGAACAGGCATTCTTAATTTTCCATGTTATCTCTGAAACAGAAATGTCATGTTTTGATAGTGAACAATCCCGTCAGAACCATGCTAGTATGAAGTTGGTAGGAACTTTGTCAATCTGAGCCCCCTCCCCATCGTGGGTAAACAGCAGGCCACAGTCGGCCTGACATTTTTTTTACTTTTGTCAATGGAATAACAAGTGAGTGTAAAAAGAGTTTCAAGTGAATATTGAGGGGGAAAAAAAAGAATCCCGCTTGAAATGATTGTGTTGCTGTGAGTACGCTGTGTGGACCAAAGTGTCAGCCTTCCATGCTGAGAAGAGCAGTGTGATCAGATAAGGAAACACAACTCCTAACTGAGGGGATCTTTCCTGAGATTCATCAGGTAAGTTAATTCAGGATGCTCCATGGTTTAAAGACCACTGATCAACATGGAATATCACTCTAATGCAACCTGCCACAGTTTAGAGTTTAGAATAAAGTTAAATAACCTCTCCAAGGATGTTATCTTAATCAAGTATCATAAAAGAACTTGTTTCCTAGTAAGGCAGGCCCTGAGCATAGAACATATGAATGGGCAGAGGCAGAGGGTGCCAGAGACATGCCCAAAATCTATGTTTCTGCTTCCCAGGCCAGAACTGATTTATTAAACCATGTAGGTATGCAAGAGGCCATCACAGCTCTAATGTGGTATGTTAATTCTGACAGGTAAGAGAAGGGTTCAGTTTCATTCCACATCTGTTTCCTTCCGTCTTCCTTCCATTATGATAGCACACAGCCAACAGCAGGCAGCACATTGATGGGGGCCAGGACCAAGTGATGCACCATTCTCAGGCGGCCTGTATCCATGAAGGGACTCATCACAGACAGCCAGTGGTCTGGTCCAGACTGAGATTAGATTTTTCAACTTCTCAAGCTTCAGGATCCCTCTTGTATAAAGTGGAGGAATTGGTCTAAAGTGTTAAAAGATCTCCAAGGTCTTTCTAGCTCTTCAAAAACCTATTGAGCCTGAAGTATGATTTTAATTATTCTGTTCACCTACCATCCATCACCAACACAGTGCCTCTGATTTTCCCTTATATGTATTTATTGTCTTAAAGCTCCCATCCACCCATAAGTTTTAGTAACTTAAAATGGAATAAGTGTTGTCACATATCACATTTGAATGGTGTCTCTGTCATATAAAAGCGTACAGTTCTCTCAATGGGGTAGGATGAAAAATAATTCCTTTATTTAGGTTGTAGTTGTATGTGAGGGTTTGTGAAGTGTGTAAAGGAAGATAGGAGTTGAGAAGTGTTAAAGAAAATTTGACAGGGACACACTGCTATATTTAAAATGGATAACCAATAAGGACCTACTGTATAGCACAGGGAATGCTGCTCGATATTATGTGACAGCCTAGATGGGAGAGGAGTTTGTGAGAGAATGGGTACATGTATATGGATGGCTGAGTCCTTTTCCTGTCCACCTGAAACTATCACAACATTGTTAATTGGCTATATGCCAATATAAAATTTAAAGTTTTTTTAAAATTATTAATTTAAGCAAAAAAAGACGTTTCTGGTAAGGAACTTATTTCTTAAGATTGTCACTTTTTTGAGCAGTTTATTATCAGTTATATACATAGACTTCAAAATGACAATTCAGTAGCAACATTCAGGTAATTTTACTCTGTAAATGAACTTGAGGGCTAGGTGAAAACTAGATCTTCCCTGGAACCAGGCAGAAGTGCCCTCGTTAACCCCACAGCCTGTGGGTGATGCATTTTCAACCATGTCCCACATGAACAGGTCACGTGGAGAAAATATCATCTTGTTTAGAGCCATTTTCATAGTTTAAACAACAAATCCTACAGCCCAGAGATTACTTGTGGGATATAAGGTCAGTGAATAGAATCTAGAGAGGTTTACAAATCTGGAGAAAATTACCTTCAACTGCACAAAAAACATTATGAATTTCAAGAAACACCCTTCTTATTTTTGGAATTCTATGACTAACACTCTACTTAACCTTGAGATGCAGATATTCCAGGAGCTATGGTGTGGTCCAGCATTGGCATATCTAATGATAAAGCTGTTTGTCAGAGACAGATTTATATGAGAGCTATTATGTTATTCTGATATTAAAATTAAGAAAGAAAAATATACGTCGGCGAGAAAGCAAATCAAGCTTTGTATTTTGATCTGAGAGAGATTGAAAGACATTTTCTAAGGCAAAGAATTCTCCTAAGTTCCTTTTGTTTGAATGAATTGTCCTCCTCCTACACTTTTGAAGCCTACTTTGGGTGCCAATTATAAGTTTAGAAAAGATTTTTAGTGGTATGGTTTTTATTTGATGAGACTAACTTCTGCCACCATCTCTTTTCCCTCTGGTTTTTGCTTCTGACACACATGTATGACCTTTCAGCTTAAGTTTTACAACCTTTTAAAGTAAAGCCTTGTCTGAGATATACAAGAAGGTGCTGCCTCCAGCTGGGGGTGAGCAGATCTCTAACCTTGCATGTCCAAGTCTTTGTGACCCCATGGACTACAGCATGCTAGACTTCCTTGTCCTTCACCATCTCCTGGAGTTTGCTCAAATTCATGTCAATTGAGTCAGTAATGCCATCCAACCATGTCATCCTCTGTTGTCCCCTTCTCCTCCTGCCATCAATCTTTCCTAGCATTGAGGTCTTTTCCAGTGAGTGAGTTCTTTGCATCAGGTCGCCAAAGTATTGGAGCTTCAGCTTCAGCAGCAGTCCTTTCAATGAATATTCAGGGTTGATTTCCTTTAGGATGGCCTAGTTTGATCTTCTTGCAGTCCAAGGGACTCTCAAGAGTCTTCTCTCCAGCACCACAATTCTTTGGCACTCAGCTTTTTTTATGGCCCAGCTCTCACATCCATACCTGACTATAGGAAAAACCATAGCTTTGACTATATGGACCTTTGTTAGCAAAGTGATCTCTGCTTTTTAAATATGCTGTCTAGGTTTGTCATAGCTTTTCTTCCAAGGAGTAAGCAACTTTTAATTTTCTCTCTCACAATCCTCTGTGATTTTGGAGCTCAAAAAAAAAAAAAAAGTCACTGTTTCCACTTTTTCCCCATCTAGTTGCTATGAAGTGATGGGACTGGACTTTTGGCCTTTTTATACTTTTCATGGGATTCTCAAGGCAAGAATACTGGAGTGGTTTGCCCTTCCCTTCTCAACTGAATGAGGTTAGAACTCACATTTGGAGTCAGTGTCAGGAGAGTGCTTGTGTAGCATGGAGAGCATGAAGGAAGGCGTTACAGCTGGAACTTCCTTATCCGAGGTGAAGTAACTTGGAGTTGTAGGCTGTTAATACCTCTATGAGCTTATTTCTCCTCTTCACTTCCCTCCCTTTTAAAGGAGGGACATAAAACCCAGCAATGCATCCAGTACCCATGTGAGATCTCCTGGTAATTCCCCCAGGTCCTTTAAGATACCTCCTCTGTTCCATTTTAACTCTTTCTAAGCCCTCAGTATCAGACTAAGGAAATCAGAAAGAAGACTAAGGAAATCAGAAAGAAGACTGAAGGTGTTCCGGGTCTTTTCCAAGAATAGAAAATATGAATCTCCAACAAGATAAAGAAGATCAGCAGAGAAAGAATGTTGACCCAGGGAGACAGTGGAGAACAACAGAGTTAGACAGAGGCTGGCTGGAGGCATGAGGAAGTAGAACATTTAGACAAGAAAACAGAAAGAAATCTCTAAGAGAATTCTTGTGTTAGAGATGACTTCCCAATATACTGCCCTCCTGATTAGTATTGCATTTTATCATCATTAATCCCCAAAACTGTTATCAGAAAACTTTGGGGGTATTAAACACTGCTTTTATATAATTTCCATTTACTCAAACTTTTGTTGTATTTGTGGTGGTAAAATGTGTATAATATAAAATTTGAAATTTTAATAATTCTTGAGGTACAATTCAATTCAGTGGTATTAATTACATTCACAATATTGTGTAACCATCAATTTCTAAAATGTTTCATCTCCCTAAATAGAATATCTAATGATTAAGCAATAACTTACCATCCTTCCTCTCCCCAACCCCAGTCTCTGGTAACCTTTAATCTACTTTCTATCTCTGTGAATTTGCCTATTGAAGATATTTCATGTAAGTGAAACTATACATCTGTCCTTTCGCATATGGCTTATTTCACTAACCAAAATGTTTTCAACTTTCATCCATATGGTAGCATGTATCAGAACTTCATTCTGTTTTATGGATAAATAACATACCATTACATGTGTATACCACGTGGTACTCATCTGTTCATCTGTGATGAACATTTGGGTTGTTTCTACGTCTTGATGCTTGTGAATAAGGTCAAAATTAACCAAACTTTTAAAACTTATAATAGCCATTTGCTAACAAGTTGTTCTTCCTTGCAAGTTTATTTCCTTAAGGGACATTTTATAATACCTTTTCTGGGGGAAAGAACTTCCAGATTATCCTGAATGCTTAGCATGGTGGGAACCACATTCTTGTTTTGAAGTCAGCAAAATCACTTCTGACTCTGTCCTAGTTGCACCAAGATGTGGGATATCACACCACAAGATTGCTGAGCTAGAACCCCCAATGAAACTGGATGATAAGCAGTGCTCAGTGTTGAGTCCAAAAACAGAAGAGAAGTGAGATTCCAAGAAAATAATGATTGGCTGACTTATACCTGAGAGTTAACTGTGTGAACTATGTGAGAGCAATCATGAGTCAGTCAGAGATTCATACAGGAGACAGACTCTAAAAGACTTAAAGCAAGAAGGGATTTAAGATGGAGAATTGGTTCCTTTCAAAGTTCTCCAAAGGACTTAGGGGGCAGGTACTGGAAGGTGTTCTCAAACCATTCTCCAGTGATTCCCAGGGTCACTACCATCGCTGGAGGAAAGAATTCATGCTTTTGTCTCCTGTGATCCAGGGTTCTGGGCCTAGAATCATTGCAGTTGGTGCCGCTGCTGCCTTGACCATCTCTGTGACACTGTCTGCAATGTCTATAGAGTTGGAAAAATGGATTCTGGATAGTATCTGCAGGAATTCTACAGCTTTCTCACATTCTATAACTTTGTTTGCCAGCAGAAGCAGCAAAATGGGCCATCTGTCTCACTTTCACCTAAGTTCTTTTACTTGGATCTTGGGAGCATTTGCTCAAACATAGTAGAACAAACTGGGTAACATTGCACTTTTCTCTCCCCGGGTTAAGTCTGATGAACTCCAAAGACAGTTTAGGCTGAATCAAAGGTTATTCACTGAGGGATAAATTGGAAGATTGGGATTGACATATATTCATACTACTATATATAAAACAGATAACTAGTAAGGACCTACTGTATAGCACAGGGAACTCTTCTTCTCAATACTCTGTAATGACCTACATGGAAAAGAATCTTAAAATGAGTGAGAAAAAAGAGTGGATATACATAAATAAGACTTCCCTGGTGGCTCAGACGGTAAAACGTCTGCCTACAATGTGGCAGACCAGGGTTCGATCCCTGGGTTGGGAAGATCTCCTGGAGAAGGAAATGGCAACCCACTCCAGTACTCTTGCCTGGAAAATTCCGTGGACGGAGGAGCCTGGTAGACTACAGTCGATGGGGTCACAAAGAGTCGGACACGACTGAGCGACTTCAATGTCAATGTCAATGTCAATACATAAATAACTGATTCACTTCACTTTATAACAGAAACACAACATTTTTAATCAATTATTCTCCAATAAAAAATATTTTAAAGAAAGGTCATGCATCCCCTGATATAGTTTTCTTTCTTTTTCAACAGAATAAAAGTAGAAATATGTTGGGAGTTCCCTGTTGGCCTCGTGATTAGGATTCCCGGCTTTCACTGCTATGGCCTGGCTCAGGGAACTGAGATCCACAAGCCACACTGTGTGGTAAAATAAAGCAGAGATAGTTTGGATTCTCTAGGGCTGTTCACTGTTATTTGAAGTTTGGAAAGGAAATTGAAAGTTTAGAAAGAGATCTCATTGCTTTGTAAATAATTTTTTAAATTACCAACTTAGAGATGGTGATGATATATAGTAGTATTTCCACAGTTCAGTTCAGTTCAGTCACTCAGTCGTGTCTGACTCTTTGTGACCCCATGAATTGTAGCATGCCAGGCCTCCCTGTCCATCACCAACTCCTGGAGTTCACCCAAACTCATGTCCATTGAGTCAGCGATGCCATCTAACCATCTCATCCTCTGTCGTCCCTTTCTCCTGCTGCTTTCAATCTTTCCCAACATCAGAGTCTTTTCAAATGAGTTAGCTCTTTGCATCAGGTGGCCAAAATACTGGAGTTTCAGCTTCAACATCAGTCCTTCCACTGAACACCTAGGACCGATTTCCCTTCGGATGGACTGGTTGGATCTCCTCGCAGTCCAAAGGACTCTCAAGAGTCTTCAACACCACAGTTCAAAAGCATCAATTCTTCTGCGCTCAGCCCTCTTTATAGTCCAACTCTCACACTGATACATGACCACTGGGAAAACCATAACCTTGACTAGAAGGACCTTTGTTGACAAAGTAATGTCTGTGCTTTTGAATACGCTGTCTAGGTTGGTCATAACTTTCCTTCCAAAGAGTAAATGTGGTAATGAATTTGAAATGAGTATCTGGGTCTGCATAAGCAGATAGAGAACTCTGTGATTTTGGAGACGAGTTTCTTCTGGGGAAACTTGGATGGAGTTTTTCCACAATAGAAGACTTAGCATTTCAGTCAGAGCCCACCAAGCTCTGAAATGAACCTCAGTTTCTGAGGAAGAGGTTCTAAGTCAAGGGCTCTGAACACAGATCAGCCTCTTTCTAAAAGGATGCAAATTTTCCTCATGTCAAAAGGGCTTGAAAGTACCCCTTCTACCTAACTTTCTCTCAAAAGATGTTGAAAGCCCAGGTGCAGTAAGAGCTTTGATAGTATTTTATAAAAACAAGAAAAAGCTATCCATATAGATGCAAATTCCACGTGAATCATAAACTTATCTTTATTGCCTATGTATAAAATAGCAGTCTTGCTGCAGCCCTTCTGGGGGTTGGTTTACTGTATGTGTTGAAAGTGTGTCAGAGGGAGGAGTACTTCTGCTTCCCTTCCTTGGGGACATCTGCTAGAGTTTCACTGGTTAGTGAGTTTGGAAAGAGCAGGGCAGGCATGCCTGAGCACTTCCTCCCTCTCTCAGAGCTGGCTTCACTCAGGAAGTACACAATCTGCTTTGTTCCTCCATGTTTATAGTTTTGCAGGGAAGAGGTAAGAGCCTTTAATGTTCAGTTGCAGTCCATCATTCTTTGGGACTTTATTCTTTGAAGTTCAGTTTCTCCTTGGGAATTCACAAGGGAGATGGCTTAAGTTCTAATATGTGGCGGTGTTTTTTAAAGGAGAGACTTTAGGTTGCAGAATCAGTAAAGAGCTAAATTAGCCATGGTGATGGAAATGATTAAGGTTGGGGAACCAAATGACAGAGCGAATCAGCCTTGGATATAGAATGACCTTGTACTGTTCTCTCCTATTTGTTCTAGCCAATTTCAGAGTTTTCTGGAACAAAATTGAAACTGCCCACTAGTGGTTGGTAAAGGGTAATTTCTTCCTTCAATGGAACAACCTCAGCCCTGATCGACTATTAGGTGAGGGAATATCCAGAAAGAAACTAATTTTTCCAGCTTCAGATTTCTGTAGGATGAAACCTCAGTTAATCAATACAGCTGGGGGCATTAAGTTCACAATGTTAAGTTCCTTCCTCTCCCTGGAGTCTTTGGAGGCTGTAAGTGACTGAACGTACAAATTATGCTCTGGTTGGCTCCTCCCTTCTAGGACAAGCCTGTGGCTATTCATCAATTCCAATGATTGTGTATGGATCAATAAGGGAATGTTAGTCACTCAGTCCTGCGGACTCTGTGACCTCATGAACTATAGCCTGCCAGGCTCCTCTGAACATGGGATTTTCCAGGCAAGAATCCTGGAGTGGGTTGCCATTGTGGATGGATAAGTCTGTTTAAATCAGGACAAAGTATGACAAGACCCACTTGGCCAGTAGACCTAAATCACCAGTCTCTAATATCAGCTTCCATCAATAATCTGCCTGCCTTTTGAATCTTTCTTATTTTTTTTTTCCTTTACCTACTTATAGGATTCTTTAGAATAAGACCTGAGTGTCCATATGAAATTTTTAATATCCAATGTTGGCTTTTGAGCATAGAAAGAAATTCATTTTATTTATATTTACCTAAGTTTTAAACAAATTATTAGTTGATTAAAATCAGTCATAATTTTAAACTCTGGTTTTCCTTCAGCCTTTAACTGGCAAGTCTTGTTATTCTAGTTANAAATTTTTAATATCCAATGTTGGCTTTTGAGCATAGAAAGAAATTCATTTTATTTATATTTACCTAAGTTTTAAACAAATTATTAGTTGATTAAAATCAGTCATAATTTTAAACTCTGGTTTTCCTTCAGCCTTTAACTGGCAAGTCTTGTTATTCTAGTTATTAACTTAGTAATTTTGGCATAAAATAGAAACAATTTATCAACGTCCATTAATTCAGGATAACAAACTAAATTTGCTGTGACTGTTGTCAGTTGGACCACTGCATCCATCATTGCTTGCTCTACAAAAATCAATCCTAAATGAACTCTTGAAATACTGTGTTTTTCGCCAGTGGCCTGCCATCAGCAGGGGGCTCTGCAGAGACACTGCAGCAGGAAGGGGCTTTTCCTCTTGAAAGGCTCCTGCACAAATGCAGTTTCTCCATATGCCCATCTACCGTGCTGTGAGTGGCTTCTCCAAAGTCTAGAAATTTCTGTGAAGATTGATTCTCCACGTCAGCTCCTCCTGTGTGGGTGGTTCCTCTAGCGCCCGCTGCCCACTGTGTACACCTGGAAGCCAACATCTCCCCTCAGAGGCCCCTCAAGTTTCCTAGCAGGAGGCCTCTGGTACGATATCCCTGTAAACAGTTTTCCCTGGTATCTTAGACAGTGAATTTCTGGAAAGTTTTACCAGTAGAGCTCCATAGCGACTTCTCTTCCATCCAGTGGGATGTCTTCACCAAGGTCTGGATCTCAGTACAGGGCAGGCCTCTTCCAGAGTGCTCTTACTCATCTTGGTGGCCTATAGTCGATGGGTTGGAAAGAGTCAGACACGACTTAGCCACTAAACAACAACAAAGGATAAGACTGCCTCCTATATGTACTACTCCTTTATTCTTTATGGTGCTTTTTCCTTCTTACTAGACAATCCCTTCTTCAATCTCCCTTTGTAGATATAACTCTTTTAAACTTTGTCTGAAACAATTTCTATACGAATTTTTTCTCTTGATTGGACCCTGACCGATACATACCCTTTTAAACAAGGAATCCTCTTTATAGACTTAATTAATAAAACATGCTTAGACTTTTCAACTTCATTTGTATACCGAACACATTTAATTTTCTTTTATAACCTTTAAAATGCCTGATAGGGAAAACTGAAAATCCTAACCAGCAAAATCTTCTCAAATACTTAAGCAATCCTTATAAATTTAATAAGTTAAACTTGTATAGGAAATTTTGAATTCACATAAGCATTCCAATTTGTTGATAGCCAACTTCTTGTAGAGATTTCAATTTAAATCATAATTCTAAAATCAATTACTAATTTAATTTTAGCAATAGAAGGCTAATCTTCCAGATATAATATTCCAATTATCTTAAATACTATAATCATTTTTTCTAGTACACTCTGTTTTTAACCTTTTAATCAAGATATAATTGACATATAACATTATATTAGTTTCAAATATACAATGTAATGATTCAATATATATATGATCATTTTACATAAAAAATATGGATTATCTTGAACTAGACAGCAGTATTTACACTGTAGTTTTGAGTTGCTTATTCATTATTTATGTCCAAACCTTCCCAGAGTGGAAAAGATATTTAGTTAGCTATGAGACAATTTAATCTCTAGTTAGCTAAGGTTATTGTGTCAGTAATTCATATTCATGTTATACTCAACATCTTAGACAGGAAAAGCCTTACTTTTTTTTTTTTTTTTTTTTTTTAATGATTTTGGCTGTGCTAGATCTTAGTTGCAGCTGGGAANGATATTTAGTTAGCTATGAGACAATTTAATCTCTAGTTAGCTAAGGTTATTGTGTCAGTAATTCATATTCATGTTATACTCAACATCTTAGACAGGAAAAGCCTTACATTTTTTTTTTTTTTTTTTTTAATGATTTTGGCTGTGCTAGATCTTAGTTGCAGCTGGGAAGATCTTCCTTTGTGGCATGCAAACTCTTAGTTGCCGCGTGAGAACTCTTAAGATGCCCCAGGCATGTGAAATCTATTTCCCTGACCAGGGATTAAATCCTGGCCCTGTGCATTGGGGTTGCTGAATCTTATTCACCGGACCACCAGGGAAGTCCCCAGTCTTATTTATTGATCAAGATTTTGAGACCACAGGGGAGATATAGGGGCTAAATTCACCCAAATTATTCTTTCTGAAGTATATACAGATACATTTAGTCCTTTTAAAAAATTATTCCCTATGTCAATAAGGACCTTGAAGGTCATATCTCTACCAATTCTTTCATGTGATTTGGGTAACAGGAATTCTATATTTTCACCCAAATTTCAATTGTGCGTGTGTGCTAAGTTGTTTCAACTCATGTCCAACTCTGCCACCCTATGGACTATAGCGCCACCAGGCTCCTCTGTCCAAGGGAGTCTCCAGGCAAAAATACTGGAGTGGATTGCCATGCCCTGCTCCAGGTGATCCTCCTGACCTAGGGATCAAACTCGCGAGACTTAAGAGACAAACCCCCACTGGCAGGCGGGTTCTTTACCTTCTCTCAATTCTTGAATGAGTTCTGAATATTTTTAGTAATGAGTCACAATTTTGAAGACATTTTCATGCTATTTGTTTAGATTATGCATTCCCTTCTATAGCTTTTCTTTTCTTTTTTTTTTCTTTTTCTGGTTTCTTAAGGCCTCAGTTCCAAAGTGCTGTTAATGGTACCTTAAGGCTGGCACAGAAAGCTGGAATCCTACCTCCTGAAAAAAAAAGTAGTAGGATTGTGAAGTGAGCTGAAGGAGAGTGTGTAAACATTTTCCTCCATTTCCATTATATCTGTATTTCTGAAATCAGGTGAAACACAGTGAGCAACTGGACAGGCCTCCTGAAGACTGAGAGTTCAAATCTGGTCATTATTACTCTTTATGCTATCTAATCTGTTTGCATCTCACCCTAAGGTAAGACTGCTTCTCATATCTGCTATTTCTTTATTCTTTAGAGTTCTCTTTTCTTGGTTTCCTGGGTCACACTAGTCTTGGGGACCACTGAGAGCTTCTGTATTTGACTTGTAGACCCTTGGTTTTGTCATCAGGATCCAAAACCTGGCCTCATCCTTTTCTCAGGGTCTCAGAGTAGCTTACGTATCTTTATTTTTTTAAATTGCCATTTATTGAATACTTTATCTTCTAGGCTCTGTGATAGTCACATGACATAAATTATCTCATTTAACTCTCACCATGAGGTAGGTATTTTCACCACTTTTTATAGATGAAGAAACTGAGACACAAACACACACACACATACACACACACACACACACACACATGACTACATTGTGCCAGTACTCTGCAAGGTGCCAGGAGTGGAGAGCTGAGCACACAGGTGTCCCTGTCCTTTAAGAGTTTATGGCATAGTGGGGGGTGTGTTTGATATGCATTTTATATATATATATATGCATTCTGTAATCAACATAGAATTCAACCAAGGACTGCAGGGTAAGGAAGGCTTCTCTATTTTAACTCAACTCCAGTAGGTTTGCTGGTAAAGCAAACATAAAGTTCCAATTAGTTGAGAACTGTTAAAAGTATATGAATCTGGCAGAATTGGATTAAAATCCTAGCTCTATTTTTCAATATCTGTGTTAAGCTATCTGAGCTTCAATTTCTGCATTTGTAAAGTGGAAAAGTGATGATGATGACAGAGATCTCATAAAGGATTAAGTGAGATGATATATACAGATATTTAGTACAGTGTCTGGCATCTAGATTTATTTCCTTTTCTGTTCTACGTGCTGTTGTCCAATTTTGTCCTTCATCTTTGTTGGGAAGTCTTATCTCTTGATTTCCAGACCCCTTCCTTTTGGAAAGACCGTGGAACCTGCATGCAAATAAGATTCCTAAAGATGCATTCTCAAGCCCAGATTCCCTAAATTGGGTATGTAGATTAGGCGCCCCCTCACAAAGGACCCTTATGATAAAAAGTTCCTCACAATGAGACAAAGATTCACAAACAAACAAACAGAAAAGCTTATCTTCCACTGAACCCTTGCTACTTAGCTGGCTTTTTGCAGCCGGGACTGATTGCTTGGGATTCTACCATTTTTAGGAAAGTTTAGAGGTTTCTGCTCATTGCCATTCATCATGCAGCGCCCTCTGCTCACTGTGCAGGTTGTAGCAACCTCGCTGAGCCTGCCAGCCCAGGACGCAATTACTGCCAATTGCACTGGGACATTTTGTGTGAAAGAATACCCTGTTACAGAACACACAGAGGGAAGCAAAACACTGATTATTTAATTTGCATTGTTTTTCCATGAAACTAAAGAAACTCCCTTCTGCAAGGAACATGGAGACAAAATGATTAATATAGAACAGGCAGAATAGAATGAAATAAACCTAGCTGCTTAAAAGAGTGAAGGAAACTCAGGGAAGCAGAAGCAGTCATAAAAAAATCATGTTATTTAAATAATACTATATCTCTCCTGCCTTATCATTCTGATTACATTCAACTAATCTACAAAATTGAAAGGTAATGAGCAGTATTTCCTTAAAGCACATTAAATAATAGTGCCAGGATGCAAATTTATTCATTAAGTATAGATGAGTGTGTTAAATATTCATGAATTGTTGCTCACAGTATATAATTAATCCCTTGGTCTTTGTGTCCAAAGCACTGAGAGAATAAAGGGGTTGCGCCACCACTATTATAAAATGATATTGTTCCTCAAAATAACCCTCAGGACAAAGGTCAGACACCTAGCAGATCACAGTCTGGAACTTCATTCTATCAATACATTACACTGTGTTTTAATAGAAACACAGCTATCTGATGACATATGATTTATTTTTCCAACTCCTGCTGACTGAATATCTAGGTGAAAAATAAATATTTCAGGCTTGAAGAGGCTCTTATTTGGTCAAAACGTACTAGATCTGAGATTCTCTTTCTTTTTGACCTTGGGCAAATGGAAACATTTTATGGAAGTCCTCTTCTTAAGGAGAGAATTTTATGCTCCTATCTCTTTTTCTAATCCCTTCTTTAAAAAAAAAAAAAAAAAACTAGTCCTTTCATTTGGGATGGAGCACTCTTGGTTTTAGAATCTCTTGAAATTACAGCTCAGTTCCTCTACATGGTTCATCTCATCTAAGGCCCTATGGAGTCTGAAAATCATTTCTCTCCCTAAATGGCTAATATATCTTTGTAGGTTCTGGGAAGTTAATGACACCTGTTCCTTATTTACTTTCTAAGTTACTTGTATCACTATTTAGATTCATAAGTATTGTGGTTGAATTCTGGGGAAACTCACAGATCCAAAGTAGCAAAAAAAAAAAAAAAAAAAAAAAAAAATTCAGATTTTTACCAAAAGTCAAAGAAGCTGTAAGTATTTCTCTTTTTATGTCTAAGTTTAATAGTAAATTTTGTGGGCTTTGAAAGTTTTAAAACTAGTAACTGGATTATTTCAATTATGTGACTTATCAAGAATGAACTAGATATACAGGATATCTTTTATGTAAAGACACACAAATATATCTTTATGTCTGAGTGTAGACTGGTTTCTTGTTCTTAAGTCTTTACTTCCACTTTTGGTTATACATCCAGAAGTGAAATTGTTGGATCATCCAGTAATTCTATAACTAATTTTTAAAGTTAATTTATTTTAGTTGGAGGCTAATTACTTTACAATGTTGTGGCGGTTTTTGTCAGACATTGACATGAATCATTTTTAAGAATTTCCATACTGTTTTCTACAGTTGCTGGACCATTTTACACTCCCACTGACAATACACAAGTGTTCCAGTTTTTCTACAACCTCACCAACATTTATTTCCTTTTTCTTTTCTCTTTTTTTATAATAGCTTTCTCTCTGGATGTGAAGTGCTATCTCACTGTTGGTTTTGATTTACTTTTCCCTTTTGCATTTCCATAATGACTAGTGATATTGAGCATCTTTTCATGTACTTATTGGTCACACATGTCTTCTTTGGAGGAATGTCTATTCAAGCCTTTTCTTTAATGAAGCACTAGCTGTTTAATACCAGATCTATGAACAACAGAAAAATACGTATTAAAAGGGCATAGTAATTTTTACTTGTAGAAATTCCAGTACATTTTGCTTTCTCTTTTATTCTTTTTATACTTTTTGAATATTTTTATAACATGAATGCATCATTTGTTTTTGCTTTTTGGATTTTGTCTTCTAGATTTATTATAGTTTTAGCCCTTAGATTTAGGCCTAGAACTTGTAACAAATAAAGAGTGGGAAAACATTTGCAAAGCATATATCCAACAATGAACCTACATCTAAAACATATAAAGTTTCCCAATGCAGTCTAAACACTTTATAAATGAACAAAATATTTGAATGGACATGTCTCCTAATAAAATATGTAATGTTTAATAAGAACACAAAGAGATTGACACTGTTCTTCATCAGAGAGATGCAAATCAAAACACACAATGAGACACCACCACACACTCACCAGAATGACTACGGTCAGTAATACAAACAATATCAAGTGTCAGAAAGGATGAGGGAAAACCAGAACTTTCATGCATTACTAATTAGAGTGCAAAATAAGGCAACCACCTGCAAAACATTTGGTAGTTCCTCAAATAAACACAAATTCATCAGATTCCCCAACAATTCCACTCCTAGAAATTTACCCTCCCCCTCAAAGTAAAATCATATGTCGACACAATGAATTGTGTGTGAATGATCAGAGCACCACTACTCATCACAGTTCAGTACTGGAAAAAGTCTAAATGTATATCAGCTGACCATAGACAGCAAAATGTGGTTAATGCTTTCAAAGCAATGCTACTTCATAGTAGATAGAAACAGACTCTTGGTATGTAATATAGCATGAGTGAATCCCCCAAATGTATATTAAATAAAAAAGAAGACAGACACAAAAATTACATATCATCTGACAGTATGTATGAAATATCCAGAAAAAGCAAATCTATAATGACAGAACATAGATCAGTAGTTGTCTGGAGCTGGTGGCAAGGTAAGATCCTGGGGAAGCTAGTTAAGCTGATGGAAATATTCCAAAACTGTATCGTGATAATGCAGGACCTATTAATTTACTAAAAGTTTTTGACCTCTATACTTAAAATGGATGAGTTTTCTGCTTCAGTCATGTTTGACTCTGCAACCCCATGGTGTATAAGCCCACAAGACTCCTCTGTCCATGGAATCCTCCAAGAATAATACTGGAGTAGGTTGCCATTTCCTTTTCCAGGGGATCTTCCTATCCTGGGGATCGAACCCAAGTTTCTTATGTCTCCTGCATTGGCAGGCAGGTTCTTTACACTAGTGCCACCTGGGAAGCCTTACAGTATAGAAAGTGAAAGTGGCTCCGTAGTGTCTGATTATTTGTAACCCCATAGACTGTACAGTCCATGGAATTCTCCAGGTCAGAATAGTGGATAGGTAGCCTTTCTTCCCAACCCAGGGATCAAACCCAGGCCTCCCACATTGCAGGCAGATTCTTTACCAGCTGAGCAACAAGGGAAGCCCAAGAATACTGAAGTGGGTAGGGTATCCCTTCTCTAGCTGATCATCCTGACCCAGGAATCCAACCAGGATCTCCTCTGTTGCAGGCAGATGGTTTACCAACTGAGCTATGAGGGAAGCCCTACAGTATACAAATTGTATCAAAATAAAGCTGTATAAAATAATCAGCAAAAGGTTTGAGGTTTGAGGTACAGTAAAACAAATTAGGCAATACACGGAATTGATGAACTTGGGTGATAGGTAATAAGGGTTCATTATACAATTCCTTATACTTTGTGCATATTTTAAATTTCTCATAATAAAAACTTTCTTAGAATATTTTCCTATGTGCTGTGTTGGATAAAAGAAAAGCTACAGAAAACAAGGCTTATAAATAAGGTTTATTCTTAGGTAAATGACAATTTTGTAAGAAGGATGAGACAAATGATTCTAGTAGAAGGTAGAGAAGCCTAACAAGGATTTTCAAAACAGAATGGGGCATGAGGAAAGGCTTCACAAGTGGAGATGATCTTTGAGTTGCATCCTGGGGGGAGAATGGGTTTGATATTAGCATAGAGTCAGTGTGGAAGTAAGAGTGTGAGAAGTTTCAGGGCATAGGTGAGGGCTGCAAGGTAAATTAACTGGATAGTGTGATGCTTAGGGATACTGTGAGAACAATGATTTCATTTACTCACTATGTACTTCTTCCTTTCCATTTAAAATTTTTTCCTAGCTTTATTGATGCATCACTGACAAAAATTACATGTATTTAAGAAATACAAGGTGATTATCTGAAATGCCTGTACATTGTGAGATGATAAGCACTAGCAAGTAACTAACACATCATCACCTCATATAGTTTCCATTTGAGTGTGTGTGTGTGTGTGTGTGTGTGTGTGTGTGTGTGTGTGGTGAGAACACTTAGCAAATTTCTTTCATTCAGTTTGTATTCTTTTCCCCACTCCCTGGCTTTATTGAGGTATAATTAACAAATAAAAATTATATATATTTAAAATGATCAAAACATCAGGAACATTTGTATACATTGTGATTACTACAATCAAGCTAATTAACGTATTCATCAACTCATATAGTTATTTTAGTGTGTGCAGTAAAAATATTTAATCTATTTTCTCAGCAAATTTCAAGTGCAGCCTGTAATACATTTTTACTAACTACAGTCATCATGCTGTACATTAGGTCTCCAGAAAGTTTTCATCTTATAAATGAAAATTTGTACCCTTTGGCCAGCATTCCCCTATTTCCCCCATCCTTGTACCCTAATAATCAATTCTGTGTTCTTAGGAGTTTGACCATTATAGATTCCACATATAAGTGAGATCATATAGTATTTATCTTTTTGTATCTGTCTTATTTCACTCAATGTAATACCCTCTACTTTTATTCAAAACCTAGTTAACTACATATATGCATCATTTTTATAATCAGAAAAAACAATATGCTTATCAGTTCGGTTCAGTCACTCAGTCGTGTCTGACTCTTTGCGACCCCATGAACTGCAGCATGCCAGGCCTCCCTGTCCATCACCAACTCCTAGAGTCCACCCAAACCCATGTCCATTGAGTTGGTGATGTCATCCAACCATCTCATCCTCTGTCGTCCCCTTCTCCTCCTGCCCTCAATCATTCCCAGCACCAGGGTCTTTTCCAATGAGTCAGCTCTTCACATTAGGTGGCCAAAGTATTGGGGTTTCAGCTTCAACATCAATCCTTCCAGTGAACACCAAGGACTGATTTCCTTTAGGATGGACTGGTTGGATCTCCTTGAGGTCCAAGGGACTCTCAAGAGTCTTCTCCAACACCACAGTTCAAAAGCATCAATTCTTCAGTGTTCAGCCTTCTTCGCAGTCCAACTCTCACATCCAGACATGACCAATGGAAAAACGATAGCCTTGACTAGATGGATCTTTGTTGGCAAAGTAATGTCTCTGCTTTTTAATATGCTAAGGTGGTCATAGCTTTTCTTCCAAGGAGCAAGCGTCTTTTAATTTCATGGCTGAAATCACCATCTGCAGTGATTTTGGAGCCCCCCAAAATAAAGTCAGCCACTGTTTCCACTGTTTCCCCATCTATTTGCCATGAAGTGATGGGACTGGATGCCACGATCTTCTTTTTCTGAATGTTGAGCTTTAAGCCAATTTTTTCCACTCTTCTCTTTCACTTTCCCAAGAGGCCTTTTAGTTCTTCTACACTTTCTGCCATAAGGGTGGTGTCATCTGCATATCTGAGGTTATTGATATTTCTCCTGGCAATCTTGATTCCAGCTTGTGCTTCTTCCAGCCCAGCGTTTCTCATGATGTACTCTGCATATAAGTTAAATAAGCAGGGTGACAATATACAGCCTTGACGTACTTCTTTTCCTATTTGGAACCAGTCTGTTGTTCCATGTCCAGTTCTAACTGTTGCTTCCTGACCTGCATACAAATTTCTAAGAGGCTGATCAGGTGGTCTGGTATTCCCATCTCTTTCAGAATTTTCCACAGTTTCTTATGATCCACACAGTCAAAGGCTTTGGCATAGTCAATGAAGCAGAAATAGATGTTTTTCTGGAACTCTCTTGCTCTTTTGATGATCCGACAGATGTTGGCAATTTTATCTCTAGTTCCGCTGCCATTTCTAAACCAGCTTTAACATCTGGAAGTTCACGGCTCATGTAGTGTTGAAGTCTGACTTAGAGAATTTTGAGCATTACTTTACTAGAGTGTGAAATGAGTGCAACTGTGCGGTAGTTTGAGCATTCTTTGGCGTTGCCTTTTTGGGGATTGGAATGAAAACTGACCTTTCCAAATCTGTGGCCATTGCTGAGTTTTCCAAATGTGCTGGCAATATTGAGTGCAGCACTTTCACAGCATCATCTTTCAGGATTTGAAATAGCTCAACTGGAATTCCATCACTTCCACTAGCTTTGTTCGTAGTGATGTTTTCTAAGGCCCACTTGACTTCACATTCCAGGATGTCTGGCTCTAGGTGAGTGATCACACCATTGTGATTATCTGGGTCATGAAAATCTTTTTTATATAGTTCTTCTGTGTATTCTTGCTACCTCTTCTTAATATCTTCTGCTTCTGTTAGGTCCCTACTTTTTCTGTCCTTTATTGGGCCCGTCTTTGCATGAAATGTTCCCTTGGTATCTCTAATTTTATTGAAAAAATCTCTAGTCTTTCCCATTCTTTTGTTTTCCTCTATTTCTTTGCATTGATCACTGAAGAAGGCTTTCTTATCTCTTCTTTCTATTCTTTGGAACTCTGCATTCAAAAGGGTATATATTTCCTTTTCTCCTTTGCTTTTCCCTTCTCTTCTTTCACAGCTATTTGTAAGGCCTCTTCAGACAGCCATTTTTCTTTCTTGCATTCTTTTCTTGTGGATGGTTCTGATTCCTTTCTCCTGTACAATGTCATGAACCTCTGTCCATAGTTCATCAGGCACTCTGTCTATCAAATCTAGTCCTTTAAACCTATTTCTCTCTTCCACTGTATAATCCTAAGGGATTTGATTTAGGTCATACCTGAATGGTCTAGTGGTTTCCCCCACATTTCCAATTTAAGTCTGAATTTGGCAATAAGGAGTCCATGATCTGAGCCACAGTCAGTTCCCAGTCTTGTTTTTGCTTACTTTATAGAGCTTCTCCATCTTTGGCTGCAAAGAATATAATCAATCTGGTTTCGGTGTTGACCATCTGGTGATGTCTACGTGTAGAGTCTTTTATTGTGTTGTTGGAAGAGTATGTTTGCTATGACCAGTGTGTTCTCTTGGCAGAACTCTATTAGCCTTTGCCCCACCTCATTCTGTATTCCAAGGCCAAATTTGCCTGTTACTCCAGGTGTTTCTCGGCTTCCTACTTTTTCATTCAAGTCCCCTATAATTATAAGGATATCTTTTTTGAGACTTAGTTCTAGAAGGCCTTTTAGATCTTCATAGAACCGCTCAACTTCAGCTTCTTCAGCGTTACTGGTCGGGGCATAGATTTGGATTACTGTGATATTGAATGGTTTGCCTTGGAAACAAACAGAGATCATTTTGTTGTTTTTGAGATTGCATCCAATTACTGCATTTCAGACTCTTTTGTTGACTATGATGGCTACTCCATTTCTTCTAAGGGATTCTTGCCCAGAGTAATAGATATAATATGAGTTAAATTCACCCATTCCAGTCCATCTTAGTTTGCAAATTCCTAGAATGTCGACGTTCACTCTTGCCATCTCCTATTTGACCACTTCCAATTTGCCTTGATTCATGGACCTAACATTCCAGGTTCCTAAGCAATATTGCTCTTTACAGCATTGAACCTTGCTTCTATCACCAGTCCCATCCACAACTGGCTGTTGTATTTGCTTGGCTCCATCCCTTCATTCTTTCTGGAATTATTTCTCCAGTCATCTCCAGTAGCATATTGGGCACCTACCAACCTGGGGAGTTCATATGTCAGTGTCCTATCTTTTTGCCTTTTCATACTGTTCATGGGGTTCTCAAGGCAAGAATATTGAAGTGGTTTGCCATTCTCTTCTCCAGTGGACCACATTCTGTCAAACTTCTCCACCATATAGTTATGTAGATTAATTAATTACCTAGACTAGAACTGGCAAACAAATTGTTCCAAATCTATGTTTAGGATCATAAATCATCTTTTGAATGGCTCATATTTAAAGTTTTAAAATAAAGACATTTTATAAAAAAGTTAAAAATTAGAAAATATCATAGATATCTGACTTCTCTTACAAAAAAGCCCAACTCAGGACTGAATAGTGGCTGCTAACTTGCCTTTCCTCCCATACACATCTCTGTCATGGTAGCTCTATTTGAATTTGTAACCCCTGGGCAAGACAAAAATGTGTGAAAATGTGGAACACTTAATTTCCCAAGCTTGCAAATTCCATGTAGAAGAATGGAAAGTATCTAAGATTTGAAGTTAAAGAAGCCTGAGGTCAAATTATGTCTCTGGCTTAGACTCTTTACCAACTAAGCTATCAGGGAAGCACCTTGTGGCTCAGCTGGTAAAGAATCTGTCTGCAATGCAGGAGACATGGGTTTGATCCCTGGGTTGGGAAGATCCCTTGGAGAAGGAAAAGGCTACCCACTCCAGTATTCTGGCCTGGAGAATTCCATGAACTATATAGTCATTGGGGTCACAAAAAGCTGGACACAACTGAGTGACTTTCACTTTCACTTAGACTCTTGGTGACTGAAAAAATATCTCAATTCCCCAAAGTATCTGCTTTCTTCTCTATAAAATGGAGTTACCTGTGAAAAGTGAAAGTGTTAATTGCTCAGTTGTGTCCAGTTCTTTGTGACACTATGGACTGTAGCCCACCAAGCTCCTCTGTCCATGGGATTCTCTAGGCAAGAATACTGGAGTGGGTTGTCATGCCCTCCTCCAGGGGATCTTCCCAGCCCCGGGGTCAGACTCAAGTGTCTCATGCTTCTTGTACCAGCAGGCAACTTCTTTACCACCTGTGAAGTAATATATATATATGGAAACACCTAGATGAATGCCGTCAAAAGGAAGCCCCTATGTACATGCATTCCCTTCTCAGACTCACAGTGTTTAAAAAGGATAATAATAATAACATTCAGTCCAGTTCAGTTCAGTCGCTCATCATGTCGAGCTCTTTGTGACCCCATGGACTGTAGCACGCCAGGCTCCCCTGTCCATCACCAACTCCTGGAGCTTACTGAAACTCATGTCCATTGAGTTGGTGATGTCATTCAACCATTTCATCTTCTGTTGTCCCCCTTTTCTCCTGTCTTCCATCTTCCCGAGCATTACGGTCTTTTCAAATGAGTCAGTTCTTCACATCAGACGGCCAAAGTATTGGAGTTTCAGCTTCAGCATCAGTCCTTCCAATGCATATTCAGGATTGATAACACTAGCAATGAAAAAATTAATCTTTTAAATGCTTCTTAAATGCTAAGTATTATGTTAAATACTTGATGATTTCTGCCTCTGCATCCATCGTTTCCAGTAATGCCTGGGGTAGTCTTCCTTTGGATATCATGTTCCTGACTCTTTCAAATTTTTTGTTTAAAAATCAGTGAGATCCTTTCTGAGCATCCCTTTATTTTTTCTCTCCATGTTTCATTTCAGATGGCTTTTATTGCTATGTCTTCAAGTTGACTAGTTTTTTATTTTCTTTCCATAATTATCTACTGTTAATTTCATCCTGTGAAAAAGAAATGAAACATTACAGAGACATGGGTAAACCTAGAGACTTTCATAGAGAGTGCAGTAAGTCAGAAAGAGAAAAACACCATATGATTTCCTTTATATGTGGGATCTAGAAAAATAATACAGATGAACTTATTTGCAAAGCAGAAATAAAGACATGGATGTAGAGAATGAACATACAGTTGCCAAGGGGGAAAGGGGAGTGGGATGAATTGGGAGATTGGGATTGACATATATACATTACTATATTTAAAATAAATTACTAATGAGAACCAACTGTATAATTTAGGGAAATCTATTCAATGTTCTGTGGTGACCTAAATGGGAAGAAAATATAAAAAGAGGGGATATATGTATACATATAACTGACTCACTTTGCTATACAGTAGGAAATAACTCAACATTTTAAAACAGCTGTACTCCAGTAAAATCTTTTAAAAATTTCATCCTGTTGTATTTTTAATCCCATACGCTGAAGTTTTAATGTCTAGAAATGTCAGCATAAGGAAAACAGCTATAATAATTTAAGAAATATCTTTGCTAATTCTAACATCTGTGTCAATTTTGGATTGGTTTTAATTTTTCTTCATATTTTCCTGTTTCTTTGCATTCTTAGTAACTTTTTCTTGAATGCCAGATATTGCAGATTTTACTTTGTTGGGTAATGAACATCTTTGTATTTGTAGAAATAGTCTTGACCTTTGTTTTGGGACATAGCTTAGTTACTATTAATAAAGTGAAGTGAAAGCCGCTCAGTTATGTCTGACTCTTTGCGACCACATGGACTGTAGCCTGTCAGGCTCCTCTGTCCATGGAGTTCTCCAGGCAAGAATACTGGAGTGGGTTAGCATTCCCTTCTGCAGGGTATCTTCCCAACCCAGAGATCGAACTGGGTTCTCCTGTATTGCAAGCAGATTCTTTACCAGCTGAGCTACCAGGAAAGCCCTTTAGCTTAATTCATTCAGATCCTGTTCTTAAGATTTGTTAGGTGGGCATAGATCAGGAAATGGTACCCCACTCCAGTACCCTTGCCTGGAAAGTCCCATGGATGGAGGAGCCTGGAAGGCTGCAGTCCATGGGGTCACTGCGAGTTGGACATGACTGAGTGACTTCACTTTCACTTTTCACTTTCATGCATTGGAGAAAGAAATGGCAACCCACTCCAGTGTTCTTGCCTGGAGAATCCCAGGGACGGGGGAGCCTAGTGGTCTTCCTGACCCAGATATTGAACCCACACCTTCTGTGTCTCTGGCATTGCAGGCAGAATTTTTACCACTGAGTCATCATTTCAAAGGTGTGTGTCCATAGCTATCTGAAGACTCTAGGGGACCTTCTGCAAACCTCTGAGCTTCCCTCTCTGTGCATCCTTCTCCCTTCTGGTCTGCTGTCCTTCTCCCTCTGGCCACCTTGGTCTCTGTAGAATCCCAGATTATTCTCTGCCCATGGCATTCAGCAGATTTTTCTTCAGTTTCCCTCCCTGAGACACAGCCTGGAAACTCTCAAGTAGTAAGCTGGAGCAGTCATAAGACTCATCTCATTTATTTCCCATTTCTCAGAAAGTTACTGTCCTTTGTTGTTTAGTATTCAGTATTTTGAAAACTATATTTTTATATATTTGGTTTATCTTTTTGGCTGTTTTCAGGCAAAAAGCTATATTCAGCCTTTTCTTGTCATAGAAGAGGAAGTCTTTAAATTTATCTTTGTCAAAGAAAAATATTAGTTAATATATATATCACAAGAAAGGTCAGCTGGCTTGAATTTATTTCTGTCATTTATTGATTATGGAAATCCCCTTTTGGCATGTGTGCTGGCCAATACTATTTGACTTTTTTAATGACAAATTTAAGAATTCAAAACCAAAAATCACACGAAAACATGGAACTAATCATATTTTCTGAAACTACTACACCAGCAGTAATAAAAAGTAAAATAAAGGATGCTTTTATTTTCCTTCGTGTGTGTCTAGAAGTAGACAGGGCAGGAAAACATCTGGACATAATTGGAATTATCAGACAGCAGGACCACAGACAGGCAAGCTGAATCTCAAGGCATCTTTTATCATCAGTCAAGTTATTAGTGAGACAAAAGAATACATTTTGTAAAGCATTAGAGTAAGATGGTGTCATTGTGAAGGACATCCCTTTGAGGTGTCATGATAGATGGAAATGAACAGTGACTGCATTGATTCTTCCCTCTGGAGTTGTGAGAACACAGATGCCAGAGTGATAAACCAAGGACTGCACTAAGCGAGAGCAGCAGCATTTGTGTGGTGCTGAAGAATCCCAGGGATGGGGGAGCCTGGTGGGCTGCTGTCTATGGGGTTGCACAGAGTCGGACACGACTGAAGTGACTTAGCAGCAGCAGCAGCAACAGCAAAAGGGAAGCTGAGCTTGGGTTATTTGATATGACACAGTATAGGGGATGAAGTGGGTGGAGAACTGAGGCATCTGGAATTTTCTCAAATATGTGAATGTGGAGATGGTAAGGATGCAGGTGGGAAGGGATATCTGTCTGCCTACTTATCACTAGACCATCCAGGGACCTTTCTGGTATTTTTTTTAAAGTGGTCCCAGATGATGTGCTTATCTTTAACCTGACACCTACCTCATATGTTTATATCTTAAATGCTGCTTTCATAATGCAAAATGAAGCTGATATTTTCAACTATCATGAAAATGAAGACTTTGGTTGGAATAATTCAATTTGGTTGCATCTTTGGAACTAGTTAATATAAGTTTTTGCTTTCTTCATATCATATATAAACAATTCTCATAGGGGAGAGTGTAGGATAATACTAACAGATATACTTATTTGGCTCACTCTAGGCCAAGTTCTTTCTATGTATCCCTATTTAATCATGTCAATGGCAACAGAAATTAGATATTTTCGCATTTGTGTATCAGGTGTAGAAAGATTAAGTAACTTGCTCAAAGTCATGCATTTTATGAGTAGTGAATCTGCAAAGCCTCAGATCCTCATCTGACAATGTAGGTACTTCTCAAATTTTCTTGAGTTGTTAGTGCTAAGTGAGGTAATGTGTGTAAAGCACTTAGCTACAGTGCCTAGCACAGAGTAAGCACCCAACACATGGTAGGTAAGCATCACCTTCATTATCTTCAGTGTTTTTTTCAAGACCACACACTTGAGTAAATTGGAGGCTGGATTTGAAAACTAAGTCTTCTGATTCCAGGTTAAGCTTTTTAATCCAATTCATACAGGTTTGATGTGGTTAGAGGCATGGCTTCCACCTATGGCAGGAAGATCTGAAACAGGAAAGTTTAAAGGAAGAAAGCATGATAGAATCATAGAAGAGGGATCCACGGTTTCCAGAGGAGCTGGTTTCTTCATGAAAATCTCACTAGAAGCTTTTCCTGTCTACTCAAAACCTAAGGCAAGATAGTGTGCTTAAGAACAGGCAAGCAGATGACTTGCCAACCAAGGTGGAATGCATGGAATGCCATCAGAAATTTCTGTGAATATCAGTCAAATTGAAAACATGAAAAGATCAGATGCAACTAGTCTACTGAAGAGGAACAGTTTGCCACCCCAAAATGTGCCTCTTTGGCATATGCAAGCAGAAGAATCAGGATTGCTGAAACAAAGAGGGTTGCTCACCACTCAGTTCTACAAGGGTTAAGTTGTTACCTACTGCAGTTGCCAAATAACAGTGCATTCAGAGAGGAAGTTAGATGCTATCAGGATATGACACTCTGTGCATTGGGCAAGTAGGCCCCTTAAATGGTTAGATGCATATCTCAGGAAGAATTTTAGTGACCCCAGATTCTTGCATCTTCCCATACATAGAAAAGGACTAAAATCATTCCCTTGAGATATCTGTTTGTTTGTTTATTTGTTTTAATTAGTGGTAGCCTTTAACCAAGTTGTATGCTTGACTGCATATATTCCTTGCCAAAAATCATATATCAGCTGGCTATTCCCCACCTCTTTAGAGCAGTCTCCTCAAAGCTGAGTGGCTGTCTCCCAGGGTACAGTCCTCAGCAAGACCCTGAATATAACTTAAACTCACAACTTATGTTGTGCATCTTTCAAGTTCAACCTGATTCTTCTCTGTCCCTCCAGCTGTTTTCTTAACTCTCCCTCTAGACCTTATGCTCCCTAAGTAACTCGAAAACAGCTCAAGATTTGCGGTCTATCAGACCTGTAATAAAATTCTGCTCAGTTGCTTATTAAGAAACTTTCTTAATCTCCCTGAATTTCCCTTTCTCCATCTATAATGGGGGAATGATGATAGTACTTAACCTTTGTCAAGGAGCTGCCCAGAATGTGGATCTATCAATCCCAGGATGAAAGAGCTGTAGGAGAGAGGGACCTTGTAGGAAACTTTAAAGAACTCTGGTAGGAGAGTTAACTGGTTACCATCTCCCAAACCTACATTCTGGAGGTTAGCTTGCCACATAAGAACAGGTTTATTTCTTTACTCCTCTTCCCTTCATATACCCAACTCCAAGACTCCAGTGGGGAGCCAAAGAGCATAGCAAATGGGCGAGGAGACCAACAAGATAAAAATAGAGAGTAGAGGCCTCTAACCTAAAGCTCTAAGAGCTGGAGAGAGGAGAAGATTTGATTCCTAAGTAAATATTCATGAGGCAAAGTATTTTCATTTCTGATTTGAGCCTTGTTTTTAATGACAGTGACCAGGTGGTGTTGTAGTACTTGGAAATGGCCAAAAAAGTTCAATTCTTCCTCCTATGGAAAAGAAAACTCATCTCCATTCAATAAAATTTAAAGGGACTGTATGAAGCACAAAGTTATGTGTTACTCATAATCTTAAATTGCTTATTCAATGTATGGTTTACTTCAACGTCACAAATCATTATGACCATAGATAGGATAGAAGAAAATAGAAGCATTAATACTGTGAGTGATGAGGGGTTACTAATAGCCAAATAATCCTAATAGCCAAAGGATGACAAAAATTAGAAGAAACAGTCAAAGAGAGAGCCAAATACCATGGATTTTATAAAAAATGGAATTTTGCTTTACTATTTGTCTCCCTACTGGGGTCTTGGGGTTAGGTATGTTTCCAAACTTTTGCTTTCCTTTCATTTATTTTTGCTGTCCTTTTCTCACCTTCCTTAAATGGATGCTAAGTTCACAGTTTTTCAGCATCTCTCTCTCTTTTTTTTAATATACATTTGAAACAACACATTTATCTCTATAGATAGCTTTAGTTGAGTTACATGTATTATTATGTTATATCTTCATTATCATCCAGTTTAAAATATTTTTAAATTTCCACTGCAACTTTAATCTTTGACCCATGGTTTATTTGGAAATGTATATATATTAATTAAGCTCCAAATGCTTGGTAATTCTCTAAGTATCTCCATTTTTTTTAAAGTAGCATTATTCCACTCTGAGAAAGCAACACTTGGTACAGTTTTCTGTGAAATATTTAGAGACTTGTGTTGTGGTTCATCATATGCTCAATTCTAGAAAAAATTTCCATGTGAACCCTCTTACACTGTTGGTGGGAATGCAAACTTGTACAGCCACTATGAACAGTGTGGAGAGTTCATTCCAGTGCATCAGCCCCAAGCATCCTGTATCATGCATCAAACCTGGACTGGAGATTCGTTTCATTTATGATATTATACATGTTTCAATGCCATTCTTCCAAATCATCCCATGAACTGTCTTATGATCCAGCAATCCCACTGCTGGGCATACACACCAGGGAAACCAGAATTGAAAGAGACATGTGTACCCCAATGTTCATTACAGCACCGTTTATAATAGCTAGGACATGGAAGCAACCTAGATGTCCATCAGCAGATGAATGGATAAGAAAGCTGTGGTACATATACACAATGAAATATTACTCAGCCATTAAAAAGAATGCATTTGAATCAGTTCTAATGAGGTGGATGAAACTGGAGCCTATTATACAGAGTGAAGTAAGCCAGAAAGAAAAACACCGATACAGTATACTAGCGCACATATATGGAATTTAGAAAGATGGTAACAATAACCCTGTATGAGAGATAGCAAAAGAGACACAGATGTATAGACTTTTGGACTCTGTGGGAGAGGGAGAGGNTGCATTTGAATCATTTCTAATGAGGTGGATGAAACTGGAGCCTATTATACAGAGTGAAGTAAGTCAGAAAATAAAACACCAATACAGTATACTAACACATATATATGGAATATAGAAAGATGGTAATGATGACCCTCTATGTGAGACAGCAAAAGAGACACAGATGTAAAGAACAGTCTTTTGGACTCTGAGGTGATGGTGGGATGATTTGAGAGAATAACATTGAAATATGTATATTATCATATGTGAAACAGATCACCAGTCAAGGTTTGACGCATGAGACAGAGTGCTCAGGGATGGTGCACTGGGATGACCCTGAGGGATGGGATGGGAAGGGAGGTGGGAGGGCAGTTCAGGATGGGGAACACATGTATACCCATGGCTGGCTGATTCATGTCAATGTATGGCAAAAACCGCTACAATATTGTAAAGTAACTAGCCTCCAATTAAATAAATTTAAAAATAACAACAATAAAAAAGATATATCTGTTTCAATCACATGTAAATCAATGAAGTTAGAACATTCCTTCACAACCTACATGAAAATAAACCTAAGATGGCTTAAAGACAAATGTAAGTCNCACTTTCTTCAGCACCAGGACATTCTGGTCCTGCTCTTTCACCTCAACCGTCGTCACTTCATCATCCTGCTTTAATTGCCGACAGGAGTGATGGATGGAAGAAGGAAAAAGGGAGAGAAGATTAAAAGGCAAAAGAAGCTAACCAAAGCTGCAGTCTCTCAAGCTGCTTTCCCACCTAATTTCTTTGTAGAGTCAGAACAAATTAGGAATCTGGTCAAGAATCTCCATCTAATGGTAATGGGTTCAGGATCAAGTTCTGCTGCTGCTGCTGCTGCTAAGCCACTTTAGTCGTGTCCGACTCTGTGTGACCCCATAGATGGCAGCCTACCAGGCTCCCCGTCCCTGAGATTCTCCAGGCAAGAACACTGGAGTGGGTTACCATTTCCTTCTCCAATGCAGGAAAGTGAAAAGTGAAAGGGAAGTCGCTCAGTCGTGTCTGACTCTTAGCGACCCCATGGACTGCAGCCCACCAGGCTCCTCCGTCCATGGGATTTGCCAGGCAAGAGTACTGGAGTGGGGTGCCATTGCCTTCTCCAGGATCAAGTTCTATGGACACATAAACCATTAGAAAGACATACGTACTTTAAAGGAAACAGAAAAAAATACAGTGAGGATGGGAGTCGGAGTTCATTTTTAAAACTACTTGAATGATCTGAATAAAGAAATCCAAAGTTCAAAGTCTCAGAAACACAAAACACTAATTGCATGTATACTATTCTTTTACCTGGTTACTGCTTCCTAAACAGTCACTATATTAAAATTGGAAAACCATACAAAACACTAAAACAACGAGCAAGCCATATTAGGTAGATGCAATGGCTATGTAATGTCATTTACATCACAGTCTTACTTTAAAAGGTGGGCAAAAAACTACTCATTCTATTATTCAGTTCATCTCCCTGCCCACGCAAATTTGAGATGGCCTTCACATTTATCATGTACTTGTTTTGCCAGGATATGAGCAGAAAATGGATCCTCTAGTTAGAATCTCATCTGGGCTGAAATTCGGGTGTCATGGGTGAGTGCACTGACTTTCTTCACCTCGATCACTTTTAACGCGGACAGAAGGCCAAACAATCACTCATTTCTGCACACACAGCTTCCACAGCCAGAGCCCAGCGTGGCCCGCTGACGAGGCTCTGTTGGAGTTGGGCTCACTGCTGACCCAGCAGTGTGGAGCCGCCCCGAGTGATGAACACTTTCAGAGTGTGGAGTGTGAAATTCTGATTGGCAACATCCAGCCAGAGGAGATTGTGGTGGGGGAGGGGGGCAAGGAGTGTGTGAGAGACACACATGAGAAAATTTAACTTCTGTATCTCCGAGGAGAGAGCAAAAGATTGATAGAAGAAGCTGAGAGCCAACAAGCAATACCTTAAAAATGATGCTACTTCCTTACAAAGGGAAACAGGTCCTAGGTTTCCTGGCATGTTTCTATGTTCCTGCTCCTGGCAGAAAACCTACATAAATTAGGTATAAACACATAAAAAGAACATTTTCCCCCAAGCAGATAAGAAGTACTATGTCTCCATGCCTTATTAACCAGTTTTCCACTGATTAACTGGAGATGCCAATGTATTTTATTCACCTTCCATAAGAATAGGAAGGCACTATTCTTGTCGTAATTGCCAACCAAGTCAGTGGGAATACTGATTTCAACTCCCAATGTTCTCATTTCTAAGAAAATGTAGCAACCTACTCATTCGAGTCCTCCAAGATCTTCTTAAAAATAAAAACTGCTAGTCATTCCAAACAGCAATATAATTTTATGATCACGCCTTTTTAATCTCTTAGTAGCAAATAATTTTACTATGTAAAACTGATGTATTACATTTCAGCAAGGTCAGGCACGCAGTTACTGTGGCAATTAATGCTGGATATTCATTGTTAAAGTCCCCGAGGATGGCAGTGACTCCTGTAACATGAATACCAATGTGTAATTGCTATCTTTCATTTCTCCAAGGAGGTTCTTTTGTTATCCCTGTGGCTGAAGTGAAATAAGGTGGCTGGAAAGATGAGCATAATATTGACCAAAAAAAAAGGTAGGGGGGTGGCAAAATGGAGTCTGGGATACTGAGACACAGAAGCAGATAATTCAGTAAAGAGCAGGTCTGAAAGGACAAAAAGCTTCCTCTGGCTTTCCTCTTGCTGTAAGCCAATACTTGTTTTATAGGAGCCCGCTGTCATTTTGAAGTCCATTTTACATTCTACGTGCATGTGATATATGGCATTATTAACGTCCGCAGGCCATGTGCATACATGTGGATGGGAAGAGCTTCTCTAANGGAATACAAAACCTAAACGACAGTACAAACCAGTGAACCAAATATAGATGTGCAGAAAATCCCACCAAAAATTAACAGAAGAATACACATCTGTCTTAACTGCACATGGAATAACCTCCAGAATATTCCTGATAATTGGGTTTATATTAAGCCATGGAATAACCATTACAAATGTAAATAAAACAAAATATTGTTTCTGGCATCAATGCGATGTAAATTAAAATCAACAATGAGTGGGAAATTTGAAAAATACAATGTGTGGAAAATTAAACAGCACATTCAGAAGGGCCTGATGAGGCAAAGAATAACTAACAGGGGAAATAAGAACATATTCTGAGGTGATTCAAGTGAAAACACAATGCAGCATGTCATCAGATGCAACAGCAGAATAACCAATATACATTTAAACTTTCATTAAAAGAAAGCTCTCTAGTCCTGGGAAGAAGCTAATCCCCTCTTCAGAAGCTGTTTAAAAAAAATACATCAAGGAGAAAGAGGAAATCAACAAATATTAGTTCAGTTCAGTTGTTTAGTCGTGTCCGACTCATTGCAACCCCATGAATTGCAGCACGCCAGGCCTCCCTGTTCATCACCATCTCCCCGGTTTCACACAGACTCACGTCCATCGAGTATATGAGGCCATCCAGCCATCTCATCCTCGGTCGTCCCCTTCTTTTCCTGCCACCAATCCCTCCCAGCAGAGTCTTTTCCAATAAGTCAACATTTCACATGAGGTGGCCAAAGTACTGGAATTTCAGCTTTAGTATCATTTCTTCCAAAGAAATCCCAGGGCTGATCTCCTTCAGAATGGACTGGTTGGATCTCTTCGCAGTCCAAGGGNGCCTGGCACTGAGCAGCTGGCTGCCTTGGCCAGTGTTTACCAGCGTTTATTGCCAGTGGCTCTTATCACCAGATGGGCCCTCGGGCAGGGAAAGCACATAGAAGAGCAGAGATTAACTCAAGAATCCAAGAAAGGGGAAGATCTGAAGTTGGACTGCTGATGATCTCATCCTTCTCTTTAACTTTCTGGGGCAGGGCAAAGGGAAAGGTGCACCAAATCCTCCCCCTAACTCAAGAGTCTGTGCTGCTCACCTCACTCCCAGTCAGGCCCCACCCAGCCTCAGACCCTGCCAGGCTCTCCCAACTGAAGCACTTTCTCCACCATACAACCCTGGAGGCTGAAAGCGATCCCACCAGCCCACACCCTACTCAGGCTCAGGATCCCAGACTCCAGCCCCCAGGGCTCAGCCGGGACTCCCTGCCTGCGCGGCCTCCACTCCCTGGGGAATCAGCCCAGTCTCCCTGCATCCCTCACCTGGTTTTGGCTTTGAGTCGGTGGGGGCACTGGGTGCTGCTTCTCCTGCACTTGAGGCTTCTCCTTCTGCTGAGCATAGGTAAAGCTGGGGGGCTGAGGGGAGCCTCTGCCACTGGAAGAGGGAGCTTCAGGGGGCCCCAGCTTCTGATGGGGCTGGGACCCGGGTCCACCTGGGGCTCCAGNGGGGGCAGGAGGAGAAGGGGACGACCGAGGATGAGATGGCTGGATGGCATCACTGACTCGAAGGATGTGAGTCTGAGTGAACTCCGAGAGATGGTAATGAACAAGGAGACCTGGCATGCTGCGATTCATGGGGTCGCAAAGAGTCGGACACGACTAAGTGACTGAACTGAACTGAACTGAAGAAATCTTTATTAACCAAACGTCATGATGATTTCATATTTTGTTTTCCTCTAAATTGTTTTTTTACTTTATCTTCAAAGCTTAGATCAATCATCCTTTTCAGGTTAATTTTTTTGTATGTGTGAGGGAATAATTGAGATCTTTTTTTCCATGTAGATATCCAGTTATTTCAATACTGCATATTGAAAAGACTATTCTTTTTCCATTAAATTACTTTGGCATCTCTGAAAATCAATTGATCAAATATATGAGAATCTTTTTTTGTGTGTGGACTCAGTGACCATAACTCATGAAAGCTGAACCAACCGTTAAAAAAAGAATGTAAGATAACCACAGAGATTGAGAAGAGATACGTAAAATTATTAATATCTGATCTTGCAACTACCTCTCTCCTCTCCCTTTACCCTATTCCCCATTCAAGGTAACTACTACGCAGGACAGAAATGTTTCCCAGAGCAAGTAGGTTATTTAGGTCATGAAATTTATTTAATCAAAGGAAAAAGTGTGATTCCTTCATTAGATTTTCTTTGGAAATTGTAGACAACAGCTGACAATCAGGACAGGTACATATTATGATTTCTGCTTTCCCAGTCTGTTTCTTAGCTCTGCTCAAGTCTTCAATTAGATGCATATTGCTACATTAGAAAATTTTCATTCAAGCTCAGTAGATAAGTATAGATGAAATCATCATGAGAAAAAGCATAATCAGGGTAATTCACATTCATGGTAACTCCTAAAGCTGAGAGTGAATGCATATAGAGAATAATAACAAAAGACTAATTGATCTACATGGATAAATAGGATAAAATGGATCCATATTTACCTACATTGGTTCCACATCTGGTGTTATTTGAAATGTCCCTTAAAGGTGTTATTTGCTCAATGAATACATTTAAAAATAGTACCAAAGCCTTAACTGGAGTCAAGGCTAGCAAATTTCAGACAATACAAGGGAAAAGATATTTTTATTGTACTGTATTGTGTACATATTTATTTCATTTTCATAAAACAACCCCTACATTCTCAAATAAACATTGCTATTCTACAAGATACTGCTATCAAGAAGCCTCATCTTGTTTTAGATGAAAGCATCTTTATGTCTTGGTGGCTATCTCCTATATTAATGATTTCCAAAAGGCATTCCTAATAGTGGTTCAAAATTCACTTCCTGAGATCTAATGTGATATAGTCATAACACGTGGTATATTCACCCTTTAGATGTATTTGAACATTACTTGTACCTATAATGGGCTTCCCAGGTGGCTCAGAGATTAAAGCATCTACCTGCAATGCGGGAGACCTGGGTTGAATCCCTGGGTTGGGAAGATCCCCTGGAGAAGGAAATGGCAACCCACTCCAGTATTCTTGCCTGGAGAATCCCATGGACGGAGGAGCCTGGTGGGCTACAGTCCACAGGGTCGCAAAGAGTCGGACACAGTGCAGTGAGGTTTTATAATTGAATCGTCATTTGCTTATACTTCTTATTCTTCCATATAACATATATTTTTGTTTACATTATTCTTTTGTTTATTTTCTTGTTCCGGGCCATCTGGTATTACCGGAAATTTTGATTTANAAAGAGTCGGACACAGTGCAGTGAGGTTTTATAATTGAATCGTCATTTGCTTATACTTCTTATTCTTCCATATAACATATATTTTTGTTTACATTATTCTTTTGTTTATTTTCTTGTTCCGGGCCATCTGGTATTACCGGAAATTTTGATTTATGTTTCTAATTCTTCAGTAAACTCCATAAAGATAAATACTACAGCCTACCCATTTCTTTATTTTCCAAAGCTCTAATGAAGTACCATGAATTTGGTTATATTCAATGTATATTTGTTGAAATAATTTTTTATAGATATTAAAGATCAGGACTAATTCTTTAGTTATATCCCAATTATATTATCGATGTTTCTCTCTAGTTACATTGCCAGGAACACAATCAAGCTTATGGCCTATCCAAGTCTCAGTAACAAGGAGACAGATTTGATGGTGTGGGATGATTAAAATGCTTAATGTTCAATTAGCCTTTTTGGATTAAGTCTAGTAAAGGAAAAGACAGGTAATTTAAAGTTGTATTATGGAGAACATTATATTACAAAAATCTCAAGAGGGCAATTTGAAAAGGGCATTGATGGCTCAAAACAAAATATCCAAGGCATCATTTTGAAACTACAATATCAGACAAAAGGACTATAAATATACCGAAAGTAAGTGGTACAGATTAGAAAACTGAAAAATGTAACTAAATTCAATATGAAGAATTTATTTAATCTAGCAGTAATAGGAAAAGGTGGACAGTATAAATGACTCCTAAATCTACAGTAATATCCATTATAATAAGTTACCAACATGAGGAATGCTATGATACTAAATGTAATTTTCTTGAGTCATTACATTTCAAAGACATAGCACAATAGCAAGTATATAAAAATGTGGATATATGAAATGTGAACAAATTTCCCTCACAGGGAAGCAAAGGAAATTATGGCTCCTTGTGAAGGGTTACAAGAATGAAGTCAGTGTTAGGCAGTTGTAAAGCTAGGGGTGGTGGTGATGTAAGGTGTCTGTTAGGGTGTGTGTGACTGAAGAGAGTGAAAGTCACTCAGTCGTGTCCCACTCTTTGCAACCCCATGGACTGTAGCCCGCCAGGCTCCCCTGTTGATGGAATTCACCAGATAAGAATACTGGCATGAGATGTCATTCCCTTTTCCAGGGGATCTTCCTAAACCAGAGATTGAACCCAGGTCTCCTGCATTGCAGGAAGATTCTTTACTGTCTGAGCCACCAGAGAAAAATCTGCCCCAAAAGCAGATTTTTTTTTAAATTTTTTAATTTTTTATTTTATTTTATTTTTTTTTTTGGTGAAGAGGCTGTGCCATGTGGCATGTGGGACCTTAGTTCCCAGACCAGGGATCAAACTTGTGTCCCCTGCAGTGGAAACACCTCAGAGTCTTAACAATCAGATGATCAGGGAAGTTGTGTGTGTGTACCTAGCAGCAATTGAATGTATCCGCACAATTCAAGAACCAACTCTGAACATGAATTTGGTGACATTTGCCATCATCAGAAACAACTTGTTTTAAAAGATGTCTTCTGAATACAGTGCTGGTAAAGCAAGGGCCTCCCAAAATACAGTCACTTTAGCTAACTTTTACACAGCTTCAGTTTGAAAACTTCCCACTCGGAGTTGCATCCTATCTCATAGAATGTGGGCTTTGAAGGGAGTCTGGGGTAGGGTCAGTAAGTCCAAATTTCTAGTTGGGTGAAACAGTGAACAAGGGGATGGTCTGATCTATCTGAAAAGATGTCACACAAATCCATTCATTCTAAAAATCCACACTTTACTTCTGGACTCTTCTGAATGTTTTCCTGAGATATAATCTGAAATTTCATTCATTGGCAATAGTTCTGTCCAATGGAGTCACAGAGTTAAACACTAATTTTCCACTTCCATTAATACTTTTAAAATGTTTGAATTTAGTTCTCCTTTAAGCATTCTATTAATCCAGATAAATGTTTTCAATTTCTGGTATGATATGACTTCCAGTTCCCAAGCGATCCTGGTATATCTCTTTCGAATAGATTCTTATTTGCCTGTATCTTCAAAGTGTTGTGACTCTCACTGTGATAGAAAAATAGACAAAATATTGGAATGGCTAATTCATGAAAGAAACAAATATAAAGTGTCAAAAAATGTGCAAAAATATTTACCTTCCATGATAATCAACTAATGCTAAGTAAAGCTTCAGTTCAGTTCAGTCACTCAGTCATGTCTGACTTTTTGCGACCGCATAAATTGCAGCACGCCAGGCCTCCCTGTCCATCACCAACTCCTGGAGTTCACTCAAACTCATGTCCACAGAGTCGGTGATGCCATCCAGCCATCTCATCCTCGGTCATCCCCTTATCCTCCTGCCCCTAATCCCTCCCAGCATNGGAACAAATCCCAAGATGTTGGTTAAGAATTAAAATTCCTACAGAAGAAAAAAAAAAAATTAAAATTCCTGGGGCCTACTCCAGATAATGGAATCAGAATCTCTTTGGAGAAAAGCAGTGGTTGGTTCTCAGCTCTGTCTGCCTATACAAGTCACTTAGAGAATATTATTCAGGTTTCCCTGGTGGCTCAGACAGTAAAGAACCTGCTTGCAATGTAGGAGACCAGGGTTCAATCTCTGGGTTGGGAAGATCTGCTGGATCTGGGAATGGCAGCCCACTCCAATATTCTTGCCTGGAGAATTCCGTGGACAAAGGAGCCTGGCAGGATTGAAAAGAGTCAGAAATGACTGAGACACTTTCACTTTCACTTTCAAGGCAATCAAAACTGGAAACAGGATTTCCAGTTGTTGGAGTAGAGAGGTACTTCCCTTGTTTGTAAACAACTCTAGTGATTCATATGCAGCTGAAATTTGTATTTCGGGAATTCAGAGGAGAAAAGATAATTTCCCCTGATGGGGTTAGAGGAGGGATGTGCAAGGGAAAACATTTCCTAGAAGAGATGAGCGCAGTTTGAGGTGGACCTGGGAGAATGGGTGGGCTTTTGCTGATTGTGGAAAAAAGAGGAATACAGACAGTTTCATCACCCTTGCTTAAATTCTAGTTTATTTAGGACAGAACTAATAGCAGTCCAGCTCTAACTGTAGATCCAACTCTAAAGTGGCACAGTGATTTGCACAAAAACCTTTAAACTGCCCACCCCTCCCTTCTCCTCCCTCCCAAGGAAATGAGTAAGCTGTTCACAGATACTAAGGGTCATTGGCTTTTCTAAACTTTCTGCCCTACTCACGCTGTCAGTAATGAAACTATCCCAGAAACGATCATATTTAAACATTCAAATTCCATCCCCAGTTTACCTCTAACATTGGAAAGTGGCACAATGTCTGTTGACAGCCACCTGTTTCAATAGAGGTTTAAACAATAAAACCTCTGTTTCCTAGGTGGCCAATACCACTGGCTCTCATCAGAAGGTGCAGGGGCAGGAATGTGCCAGAGTGTCAGCTGAGGCGAAGAGGATAACAACCAGTCAACATGGAGATGGGCCGCTGAGTGCCTTCCTCACCTTACTGCCTGTTTGTTTAACCAACACCAGTGAGAGTCTTTATTAAGGGCTGTTAACACTCCAAAATGCTGTTTGTGGAGCCCGCCCGAATGATAAGTGCCACTTGTGTTTACTCTCTTGTTCTCAAGGCTGTTGTAGAAGCCAAAAACACAGTCCTGAAGTGGCTCGTTTTCCGTGAACAAACTATTCAATTCTACAAATAAGCCAATGGCTTGGGCACAGAATCAATAACACACACACACACACACACACACACACACACACAAGTCCACAAGTGTTTGTTGGCTGGTAATGGATTTACTTACTTGTGAAGAAAGCTGAGCGCCAAAGAATTGATGCTTTTGAACTGTGGTGTTGGAGAAGACTCTTGAGAGTCCCTTGGACTGCAAGGAGATCCAGCCAGTCCATCCTAAAGGAGATCAGCCCTGGGTATTCACTGGAAGGACTGATGCTAAAGCTGAAACTCCAATATTTGGCCACCTCATGCAAAGATTTGACTCACTGGAAAAAGACCCTGATGCTGGGAGGGATTGGGGGCAGGAGGAGAAGGGGATGACAGAGGATGAGTTGGCTGGATGGCATCACTGACTCGATGGACATGAGTTTGGGTAAGCTCTGGGAGTTGGTGGTGGACAGGGAGGCCTGGTGTGCTGCAATTCATGGGGTCGCAAAGAGTTGGACACAACTGAGCGACTGAACTGAACTGAACTGAACCACAAACACACACAATCACACAAAATCCCCGCCCCTACGCACATTGTCTATATTTCAGAATATACTCTTAAGGTCAGTGTTCGCTTAGTCCCAGCTCTGAATTTATAGTTCAAGTGTTTCATTTCCCAACAGTGTGAGTGAATTGTGCATGTCTGTGTTCAACAAGGAAAGGAAACACCAGAATTTCAGGAGACACGAAACAAATAAGAGTTTGCTGACTCCCAACACAGGTCCTCTTAGTATGAGCAAAGGCTGGCTTTCCTGGAAAACTGGCTTCCTTCAGAACTCTGGTCCACTCTGACTCCAAATGTGGATGCTTGTGGAATTTGCCAGTTATTGGGTTGAGGGAACCCCTCCCCTGGTGAAGTAGAAAAGCATCAAACAAAAGTTTCCTCTATGTCTGTGAGCTGCCCGCCTACCTCTGCTGTGACACCAACCACATCCTCATGCCTTAACATTAACAAGTTGTCTGTAGTCCCTTGTGGGCTTCTAGGACTCAACCAATAGACTCATGCATGTTTTGAGGGCCCCAGAATCAAAACTGAAGAGGTGACTTTAGGAGATCGACAGTCATATGACTTATTGTCCAAACCAGAACCTTTTGAGAGTGAAAGGGAGTGCTGTTAGTCATGTTTCCAAGACTACAGGTGTTGGGGGGAACATTTGGTCTCCTCAATATTTATTGAGCCCCTGTTAGTAATTTAACTCATCCTTTAATACAGCCTTCCCTTGAATCCTCATAATAACTGTATTGACCAGACAATGTTCCCATTTTACAGATGATGAGGGTTCAAGGAGTAACTCAGGTACAATGACTCCTCTATAGTCGTGCCCTGGTAAGAGCAGGCGTGAGTAGAAATTTGGACTGAAATCTTACGCCAAAATGGATGTATCTTACACTATAGTATGTGATTTCTTATCCCATAATTCAGTGATTTTTTCTTTCTTTTTTCTAAAAAAACCCTTAGGTTCTAAAGAGACATAAGTTGCTAGTTAGCTACCAATACACTCCTGAAGGCAAGGGGAAGATCATCAAAAGAGCAACTCCATCCTCATGTTTAAGATATTGGCTAAGTGGATGAAACTTCATTTACTGGGAAGAAGGGGATCTCTACTACTTGAAATAAAAAAATAGGAAGAAAGATCGAAGAAGAAAAAGGAGAAGAAGGGAAAGGAGAAGAGGAAGATGGGAAGAGAGGAAGAGAAGGAAGGAAGAAAGGAAAATAGGAAGGAAATGAGAGAGGCAGGGAGAGATCACTGTTACCCTTTAAGCCCCTGAGTTTGAAACTACAAAGCAGAGTCCCAGAGAGAGTTCCATATCCAATGTCACACAGGAAATCAAACAGAGAGGAAACAATGATCTGAAAAGACGAGTCTTTTGATTTTCAATCCATGTGCTTTTTGCCACACTTTCCTGGGTAGCAAACACTATGTTGAGAGGAAGTATCGCCAGTTGGAACTATTTTCTTATTTCACCTCATTTTGACACTGCAGTGAATTGCTGGTCCTTAGGAAAGCTTTTCTTTAGAAAGAGGGATTAAGCTGCTTTTAAATATTGAGCAGGAAAAGCTGTCACAGTTTTCAGATATACGATGGAAGAGATTTTAAATAGAGACAAGTGTGTGCATGTTGAATTTTGTTGTCTTTCTTAGCAGAAAGACTCATAGTGTTCTTGAAATGCCTTCCTTTTTTCATCACCATAGTCCTGGACTATTTGAAGAAAATTCAATGGTAGTTTTGGGTTGGAAAGTGGAGAAAGCTTCACTGAACTCTCAGTCAAATTGGATCAGGAGACTGGAGTGGGAAAAGGGGCCTTAGTCAGCTGCAGAGTAGCTGGGGTGAGGGAATTTACGAGGATGAAAATAAAACAGGGACTTAAGGAGTCATNCCATCTGCAGTGATTTTGGAGGCCAAAAAAATAAAGTCTGACACTGTTTCCACTGTTTCCCCATCTATTTAAAGCTAGTCTCTCTTTTTTGCATGGGTAAATTTGGCAAAGATGAAAAAAATACCAATTTTGACAAGGATGCAGGGAAGCAGACACCACTGTATGCTGGAACAATAAAAGAAAAAAATCAGAGGAGTGTTCAAAAATTCAAAAACAAACTTTTTTATCATATAGAAAAAAATGACAATAGAGGAGTGGTTAAATAGATTATGGCAAAATGTAGCAACTGAAAATGTTGTAGGATAATTTAGTGACATTGGGAAAATGTGATTTCTTACTAAGAAGCAAAGCAAGCTATAAAACAGCACATTTTATATTTATGTAATTTATCTAGTATNATAGAGGAGTGGTTAAATAGATTATGGCAAAATGTAGCAACTGAAAATGTTGTAGGATAATTTAGTGACATTGGGAAAATGTGATTTCTTACTAAGAAGCAAAGCAAGCTATAAAACAGCACATTTTATATTTATGTAATTTATCTAGTATCTATGGCCACCTCATGCGAAGAGTTGACTCATTGGAAAAGACTTTGATGCTGGGAGGGATTGGGGGCAGGAGGAGAAGTGGACGACCGAGGATGAGTTGGCTGGATGGCATCACTGACTCGATGGATGTGAGTCTGTGTGAACTCCGGGAGTTGGTGATGGACAGGGAGGCCTGGAGTGCTGCGATTCATGGGGTCGCAAAGAGTTGGACACGACTGAGCGGCTGAACTGAACTGATAGAAAAGTACCAGAGAAATATCAAGCAGTATGATAATAAGTATCATAATTTTCTGTCTTTTTAATGTTTTTGACAGTGGAAATTTACTACTTGTCCAATTAGAAATCAAGTAAAAATGAGTTTTAAAAACTATTTCAGAAGTGGTCTGATTAATCCTGAAACTTGCTACTTGTTCTTAGACTCTTTTAGCATCTTAGGTCTTAATGACCTTTTAAAATTGCTACATCTTAGATTGTTCTAAGGGAGAAGGCAATGGCACCCCACTCCAGTACTCTTGCCTGGCAAATCCCATGGACAGAGGAGCCTGGTAGGCTGCAGTCCATGGGGTCGCTAGGAGTTGGACAGGACTGAGCAACTTCACTTTCACTTTTCACTTTCATGCATTGGAGAAGGAAAGGGCAACCCACTCCAATGTTCTTGCCTGGAGGATCCCAGGGACGGGGGAGCTTAGTGGGCTGCCATTTATGGGGTTGCACAGAGTCGGACACGACTGAAGTGACTTAGCAGCAGATTGTTCTAAGGCCTCTAAACATTTTTTATAAATACTATTGTTAAGTCATGCTCCTTTCTCTTTTGAACCTAAGTGCCTGGTTTTACGTTTGTTCCTGTCAAGTGTCTTTTGGTTTCATTTAACCCATACTTTGGACTGTTAAATGTCATATATATATATAATTGTTGTTGTTTCTTCTATTGCCCCATAGTGAAGAGCCACCCACAGCTCTGCATGATCCACAGATGCATTTGCATGGTATTAATGTCCTCATCCAACTTTAACACACTTTTATCCATCAAAGACTGTAGCATAGTATATGCTCTTTTTAACTAGAGATGAGACCTATTATAATCATTATCAGCAAAACATATGTTGGACAAGTCATTTTAATTTGAAGCAAAATTGCCACCAAAGATGGAAGACCGTTCTGAGTTTGTTTCATTGCAGGTGTTATACTTTGGAAGAAATTCAGGAATTTGGAGGAAACTAATTTGGAGAGATTACAGTGATTTCATAAGCATAGAAAACAGTACACTTGAAAAGTTTTACCAATGTTAGGTGCATGGTATAACATGCTACTGGTGTATACTATACTTGTGTTATTCAAGAATTTTAGCCATGGGATTAGGTTTAGTGAGAATCTTATTTTATTCTTGTCAAACATTTTAAGGTATTCTTATCACTAGTTACAACTGTTAGAAATTCAAACTTTTGTCATTTACCAACTAGGTGCTATAGTTTCTTGTCCTGAAAAGGAATTTCACATTGACCCACAAGAAGGTAAACACTGGCAGATTCTCTTCTCTAATTATTTTGTTTTTAGAGCCTCAACTAATCTGCCTTGATAGACAAACTAGGAAAATCTATATGCTTGCAAAGTTTTTTTTTCTCAAAACAGCAAACAGTTTCCCATTAAATGAGAAAGAATTTTAGAATGTGAAATACAATTGGTATTAGGAGAAAAAGTCTTCTATGTGGCTTATAGAAAGTAACATCAAAGGATAGAAAGTACTGGGAAGGGAATAGAAATACTGGATGTTAAAGAGACAGAGAATATATTTGTGCCATTTTGGTGATGGACAATCTTTTTATGGCATATTTGGACCTTTTCCCTTGAACAAGTTCACATGTCAATGTGAACAGAGAATGGGAGTAAGATATGAGAGAGATATTTGTCGTTTTAAAATATTAGAACCAGCAGTTTCATTTTTTTTAATTTTAGCATATCATTGCAGCACCAAATAGATCTGAAGACCAAAGGAAAATTGAAAAGAGAGGCTAATCTTTGCAAAGGAAATAGGTGCCCCCAAAGATGAGATGATCAAAGGCAAGGATCGATCCCTATTATTTTAACCATAGATCNATTGCAGCACCAAATAGATCTGAAGACCAAAGGAAAATTGAAAAGAGAGGCTAATCTTTGCAAAGGAAATAGGTGCCCCCAAAGATGAGATGATCAAAGGCAAGGATCGATCCCTATTATTTTAACCATAGATCATTAAGATGTTAAAAGTCATGTTTCTTCTACTGTTGGTAAAGTTACTTAGACGTGTTCCTTACTTACTAGTTTCCCTTTTCACTTCCTCTGGAAAAGGAAATCATATCATCTTGTGGCATAATAAAATCTAAAACAACATTTTGCTTCCTAGTTTATTTTGTCCGAGGTGTGGGTACTGATATCCATGTAAAGAAATTTTTTTCTAAAGTGTTCCTGATAAGGATTGTCAACATAAATGAGTCATCCATATATCTGCACAAAACTGAGTGATTTTCTTAAAGGCTATATATCAACGTGTCTATGAATATTATGGCAGAGACTGCTGAATGTCCTTTTTGTTTCCCTCTTAGGCACACAGGTAAACATGTTGCCAGGTCATGTGATTGAGTGAGGCCAATAGAATGTGGATGGAATTATGTACACCACTTCTAGACTTGCCTGTGAAACAAGTTACCCATAATTTCCCCATTGGCAGGCCCATACAGAGGTCTCTAAGTATGCAGCGGAGGGCATAGCCACATGATTGAAGGAGCCTGTATCTCTCTCTGAGTAATCCTTGGAGACAAGCTGGTCAGAGCAGATTATCTATAAGGGACTCATGTTTTAGAGAGAAAAAAACATTTTATTGTCACTGAATCTGAGTAAACTCCGGGAGTTGGTGATGGACAGGGAGGCCTGGCGTGCTGCGATTCATGGGGTCGCAAAGAGTCGGACATGACTGAGTGACTGAACTGAACTGAAATTTGAGGGGTTTTGGTTATATTTATTAGCTTGCCCTAACTCGCCTCCCCAAGGTGGGAGGAGAAGGGGAAGACAGAGGATGAGATGGTTGGATGGCATCACTGACTCTGTGGACATGAGTTTAGGTAAGCTCTGGGAGTTGATGATGGACAGGAAAGCCTTGTGTGCTGCAGTCCATGGGGTTGCAGAGAGTTGGGCATGACTAAGAAACTGAACTGAACTGATCAGCTTGTCCCAACTAGGTATTGATTATGGGTCAAATTGCCCAGGTTCAAAATCTCATTCCATTTCTAACAAGGCAACCATGGACATGTTACTTATCTGTTATTCAATTTTCTCATATATAAAATTAAGTTAAAGATTTACTGAGAGAAGCCACGCCCATGAGAACAAGTACCAGTTTCCCTCACAGTCTCTTCCATCAGGAAGCTTCCATAAGCTTCATGTCCTTATCCATCAGAGGGCAGACAGAATGAAAACCAGTCACAAAAAACTAATCAAACTAACTGCATGGAACACAGCCTTGTCTAACTCAATGAAACTATGAGCCATGCCATGTAGCACCACCCAAGACAGACTGGTCATGGTGGAGAGTTCTGACAAAATGTGGTCCACTGGAGAAGGGCATGGCAAACCACTTCAGTATTCTTGTCTTGAGAACCCCATAAACAGTATGAAAAGGCAAAAAGATATGAAACTGAAAGATGAAATCCCCAGGTCAGTAGGTGCCCAATATGCTACTGGAGAAGAGTGGAGAAAGAACTCCAGAAAGAATGAAGAGACAGATCTAAAGCAAAATCAACGCCCAGTTGTGGATGTGACTGGTGATGGAAGTAAAGTCCGATGCTGTAAAAAAATATTGCATATGAACCTGAACTGTTAGGTCCATGGATCAAAGTAAATTGGAAGTGGTCAAACAGGGGATGGCAAGAGTGAACACTGACATTTTAGGAATCAGTGAACTAAAATGGACTGGAATGGNATGGAAGTAAAGTCCGATGCTGTAAAAAAATATTGCATATGAACCTGAACTGTTAGGTCCATGGATCAAAGTAAATTGGAAGTGGTCAAACAGGGGATGGCAAGAGTGAACACTGACATTTTAGGAATCAGTGAACTAAAATGGACTGGAATGGTAGAATTTAACTCAGATAACCATTACATCTACTACCGTGGGCAAGAATCCCTTAGAAGAAATGGAGTAGCTCTCATAGTCAGCAAAAGAGTCCGAAATGCAGTACTTGGATGCAATCTCAAAAACAACAGAATGACCTCTGTTTCCAAGGCAAACCATTCAATATCACGGTAATCCAAGTCTATGCCCCAACAAGTAATGCTGAATAAGCTAAAGCTGAAAGGTTCTATGAAGACCTATAAGACCTTGTAGAACTAATAACCAAAAAATATGTCTTTTTCATTATAGGGGACTGGAATGCAAAAGTAGGAAGTCAAGAGATAACAGGCAAATTTGGCCATGGANGCCCCAACAAGTAATGCTGAATAAGCTAAAGCTGAAAGGTTCTATGAAGACCTATAAGACCTTGTAGAACTAATAACCAAAAAATATGTCTTTTTCATTATAGGGGACTGGAATGCAAAAGTAGGAAGTCAAGAGATAACAGGCAAATTTGGCCATGGAGTACAAAATGAAGCAGGGCAAAGGCTAACAGAGTTTTGCCAAGAGAATGCACCGGTCATAGCAAACACCCTCTTCCAACAACACAAGAGAAGATGCTACACATGGTCAATACCAAAATCAGATTGATTATATTCTTTGCAGCCAAAGATGGAGAAGCTCTATACAGTCAGCAAAAATAAAACCAGCAGCTGACTGTGGCTCAGATAATGAACTCCTTATTGCCAAATTCAGACTTAAATTGAAGAAAGTAGGGAAAACCACTAGACCGTTCAGGTAATGACCTAAATCAAACCCCTTACAATTATACAGTGGGAGTGACAAATAGGTTTAAGGGACTAGATCTGATAGACAGAGTGCCTGAAACACTATGGATGGAGGTTTGTGACACTGTACAAGAGGCATTGATCAAGACCATCCCCAAGGGAAAAAAATTCAAAAAGGCAAAATGGTTGTCTGAGGAGACCTTAACAAATAGCAGAGAAAAGAAGAGAAAGAACGACAGGCAAACGAGAAAAGGAAAGACACACCCATTTGAATTCATAGTTCCAAAGAATTGCAAGGAGAGATAAGAAAGCCTTTCTCAGTGATCAATGCAAAGAAATAGAGGAGAACAATAGAATGGGAAAGAGTAGAGAGCTCTTCAAGAAAATTAGAGATACCAAGGGAACATTTCATGCAAAGATGGGCACAATAAAGGACAGAAATGGTATTGACCTAACAGAAGCAGAAGATATTAAGAAGAGGTGACAAGAATACACAGAACTATACAAAAAAGATCTGCATGACCCAGGTAATCATAATAGTGTGATCACTCACCTAGAGTCAGACATCCTGGAATGCGAAGTCAAGTGGGCCTTAGGAAGCATCACAACAAACAAAGCTAGTGGAGGTGATAAAATTCCAGTTGAGCTATTTCAAATCTTAAAAGATGATGCTGTGAAAATGCTACTGCACTCAATATGCCAGCAATTCTGAAAAACTCAAGTGTGACCACAAGACTGGAAAAGGTCAGTTTTCATTCCAATCCCAAAGAAAGGAAATGCCAAAGAATGCGCAAAGTACCACATAATTGCACACATGTCACATGCTAGCCCACTCCAGTACTCTTGCCTGGAGAATCTCATGGACAGAGGAGCCTGGTGGGCTGTAGTCCATGGAGTCGCTAAGAGTTGGACACGACTGAGCGACTTCACTTTCACTTTTCACTTTCATGCTTTGGAGAAGGAAATGGCAACCCACTTCAGTGTTTTGCCTTGAGAATCCCAGGGATGGGGGAGCCTGGTGGGCTGCCGTCTATGGGGTTGCACAGAGTCGGACACGACTGAAGTGACTTAGCAGCAGCAGCAGCAGCAGCACATGCTAGGAAAGTAATGCTCAAAATTCTCCAAGTCAGGCTTCAACACTACATGAACCATGAATTGCAGATGTTCAAGCTGGATATAGAAAAGGCAGAGGAACCAGAGATCAAATTACCAGCATCCGCTGGATTATCGAAAAAGCAAGAGAGTTCCAGAAAAACATCTACTTTTGCTTTATTGACTACACCAAATCCTTTGACTGTGTGAATCACAACAATTTGTGGAAAATTCTTAAAGAGACGGGAATAGCAGACCATCTGACCTGCCTCTTGGGAAATCTGTATGCAGGTCAAGAAGCAACTGGACATGGAACTACAGACTGGTTCCAAATCTGGAAAGCAGTGCGGCGAGGCTGTATATCGTCACTCTCCTTATTTAACTTATATGCAGAATACATCATGCAAAATGTCAGGCTGGATGAAGCACAAGCTGGAATCAAGATTGCTGGGAGAAATATCAATAACTTCAGATACACAGATGACACCATTCTTATGGCAGAAAGTGAAGAACTAAAGAGCCTCTTGATGAACGTGAAAGAGGAGAGTGAAAAAGTTGGCTTAAAACTCAGCATTCAGACAACTAAAATCATGGCATGTGGTCCCATCACTTCACGGCAAATAGATGGAGAAACAAAGGAAACAGTGAGAGACTTCATTTTGGGGGGCTCCAAAACCACTGAAGATGGTGACTGCAGTCATGAAATTAAAAGATGCTTGCTCCTTNTTTGTGACCACATGAATTGCAGCACGCCAGGCCTCCCTGTCCATCACCAACTCCCAGAGTTCACTCAAACTCACGTCCATCGAGTCAGTGATGCCATCCAGCCATCTCATCTTCTGTTGTCCCCTTCTCCTCCTGCCCCCAATCCCTGCCATCATCAGAGTCTTTTCCAATGAGTCAACTCTTCCCATGAGGTGGCCAGAGTACAGGAGTGTCAGCTTTAGCATCATTCCTTCCAAAGAAATCCCAGGGTTGATCTCCTTCAGAATGGACTGGTTGGATTTCCTTGCAGTCCAAAGGACTCTCAAGAGTCTTCTCCAATACCACAGTTTGAAAGCATCAATTCTTCGGCACTCTGCCTTCTTCACAGTCCAACTCTCACATCCATACATGACAACAGGAAAAACCATAGCCTTAACTAGACGGACCTTAGTTGGCAAAGTAATGTCTCTGCCTTTTAATATGCTATCTAGGTTGATCATAACTTTTCTTCCAAGGAGTAAGCATAGGTTATTATTACTTTTTTTCCTGAGAGATTCTCATTTTAATATCATATTCAAATATGGGTCTCTTATAGCAGGGATTCTCAACCTCTGGGATCTAATGACTGATGATCTATGGTGGAGCTGACGTAAAAATAAAATAAATAAAGTGCACAATAAATGTAATGCACTTGAATCATCCTGAAACCATCCTCCCTCCCTAGTCTTCAAATGATCTTCCATAAATCTGGCCCCTGGTGTCAAAAAGGTTTGGGACCGCTATATAGGTTTGTTGCTGCTGCTGCTAAGTCACTTCAGTCGTGTCTGACTCTATGCGACCCCATAGACGGCAGCCCACCAGGCTCCCCTATCCCTGGGATTCTCCAGGCAAGAACACTGGAGTGGGTTGCCATTTCCTTCTCCAGTGCATGAAAGTGAAAAGTGAAAGTGAAGTCGCTCAGTCGTGTCCGACTCTTAGCGACCCCATGGACTGCAGCCCACCAGGCTCCCCCGTCCATAGGATTTTCCAGGCAAGAGCACTGAAGTGGGGTGCCATTAAAGTACTCTAATTTGTAAAATGAGAAACTATCCATATATGATATTCAGCTTCAAGACTGCTGAGTTTTGTAGCAGGGAAATAAGTGGGGATGGAATGAAAGGAAAGGAAAGGAAGTAATGAAAGAGAGAGGGAAGATAGAACGCAGCCTTCTCTATTTTAAGCAGCTTGTGTACTAACTCAACTTTGCTAACAGGTCTAACATGGCAAAATAAGCAATATACCTCAGCATCAGATAGCTAATGTTGACAAAGCAAATTTTGGAGGCTGACCAACATCTTCGCTTGCCATTGTCTACAGTAGTATCCCAGAAGTTTTTCTGCCTTGGATATTGAATCTCTCTCCCCCACTGCCACTCAACATTTTCCCCCTCCTGACATATATTCTCTGGCTTTGTTCTCCTCTCCTCATTTGTCTTGTCATGAAAGTAAACCAGACTGAAATATACCAGTAGTCCTCTGCCACTTAGTAAGCTTTATTCTAAGGCATGATGCTTATAAATAAAGCAATTTGAAGCCAGGGGAAAATAAATCCTCACCAAATGCGCAACTGTGCATTTACAGTTTCTTCTATAAATAGATGAAGATTATAGGTTTATAAAGTGAGTGAAAGACTACAGCAAAAATTGTGTGAACTCAGAAAAATGAGTGAAGCATAAAATATACTCTATGTAATAGAAATGGGTATTTACTCAGTAGCGATGACAACAAAGTCAAACACAGGGAAGTGATTGCTTTGTAGGTTAGATAACAAGAAACCATGAAATGCCCTGCTTTTAGTCCCTTTGGAGTTTCTTAGAAGAAACTGCTCACTAGGTAGGCAAATATTGGCTATTTATTTGTCAAGATGTTCTTCACTTTTATGAAAGCGAGCTTCTCTATTTTTCTGGAGTCTCCAAGGCAGGAACAAAAAAGCTATCCATGGAAAAAGAGGAGCTTTTTACTTCATAAACAAATCTTGCCTATTCTGAAAAGAAAAAAAAAAAGTAGAGAACAACCAAAATAAATGATGTATTCTGCAGTGTTACGATGCCCAAGGACAGTTCTGATTTGATGCCTTAGCAATTTACATGGAATTTTACTCTAGTGGATTCTCTAAGATTCAGCAAAAATAAGCAATAGGACAATATGCTGTCTCTGAGCCATTTCAGAGCCTGGTGCATATATTTCAAAATTCTCTTCTTCTAACAATATCATATGAATGGGCTGTAAAACAAAACAAAACAAAACAAAACAAAAACGTTCAATCTTCATGGTGATTGAGTCTTGTGGGGCATTTGATTTACCATCCAGAGAGTACATAGACTCAAAGATCATGTGTAGTACAGCGAGGAGGGTGAAACCAAAGGGTAATATTTCACCTGCCACTGCAGATGTCTTATTTCATTAACCCAGGCAGCTGAACTGCTGCCAGAGATGAGGCTCTGGGGACAATTCAACAATAGGACCTGCCAGTTATACCAGGTAACCTCTGTATTCAACAGCCCTTAAGAGTATCAATGACTTTATCATCCTCAATAACAAAAGATGACACTGACTTTTATCCATCCATTCTTTAATCCTTGAATTTTATGACAATAGGACATGGCCTAGAGTTACCAACAAACATCGATGATAGAAAGTGTTAGTTGCTCAGTTGTGTCCAACTCCTTGTGATCCCGTGGACCAGGCTTCTCTGTCCATGGGATTTTCCAGGCAAGAATACTGGAATGGATAGCCATTCCCTTCTCCAGAGGATCTTCTGACCAAGGATCAAATCTGGCTCCTGTATTGCAGGCAGATTCTTTACCATCTGAGCCACTAGGAAAGCCCATATAGGTAACAGAGTATTAACAATTACTGAGCTATTACTTCAATTATACAAATATTTCTATAGTTCAGTGGAAGAATTATTTTGATCATGAGTAGAATCAACATTAATTGGAGCCTTGGCTTCCAGGAATAGTCTTCCAATAAGTCAGTATGCATTTTCCAGCTACTATTCTGTGCTAAAACAAATAAACAAGGTAATGGAGAAAGTACTAAAGAAAGAGTCATGAGGTTAAGTCTCAGTACTGCTATTAGTCTGGTTTATAGCCACTGGCAAGTCGCTTCACCTCCACCAGTCAATTTCCTCAAATCCAAGATGCAGGAGTTGGATGATTTGGTCTCTAAAGCCACTTGCAGTTTTATAAGTCCAGGCAATGTACAAAGGCTGGCACTGGCTCCTTCAGTCACAGGATCTATGAATACTATGAAAATGATGAGGTCTTGTCTTTTAAAACTGCAGTCAAGGAAAAAGCATTTTCCCTTCTTGGCCCTGGGATTATAAATTATTTATTGTGCTAAGACACGCAAACAACTGACACTGGGCAACAGAGTTTGTTCTTTGCATTTGACATGCCACATTAAACACTACTTTTTTTTTTTTTTAATGTGTCATCTGATTATATTTTCTTGCTTATTGAAATTAAACTGAGCTTACAATTAATGTACAATTAACATCACCAGGTGAAGTACTTTAGTGTTTTTTGTTTTTGTTTTCTACGGAAGTAATGAGTGATTCTCTTCTAGTGGCTTTATACTTCTGGAAAGGTCAGTGAGGTCCCCAGTTCAGACTCGTGTTCCCACATGAGCTATTTCATTCCAAATCTTCAAGGAGCAATTTCCTTATACAATTTTCTCTTTTTCACAATGGTCACAGTTCTTTAGCCATATAATAAAAATCATGCAAATCAGAGTTTGCTTATGGTAAAGACAGGCTTATTTGAATAAGGGGACCAGTGTTCATTCACGTCAGTGTGAATGGAGCTTGATGCGATGTTTTTCAATGTGACTTTAGCTGAGCTGCAATCGGCAGAGCCTGTGATACAGATTGCTGTACTTCCAGGTCTGATTTGTGACTGCCGTGGCATATAATTGTGTCCTCAGTTCTGGATGTAGCAGCTTCTCTAGCTTTATTCTTTTGGCCAGCTGCTGATTGTGTTTTACATACTCTTAGCAATCAGTACATTTAATCCGGATCTTCTTTTTTCTTCAAGATTCTAATGTAACCCAACAAATTTCAGATCAAGTCTAAACTAGATTTTCTGTAATTCATACACATCAGTGAGAAATACAGGTTTGCGTGTATACCTTTGTATACACACAAACACACATGAATACACATATATACACAGAGACTCTATGTGCATATGTACAAACATCCTTCCAAATTGTTTTTTCTTTAATAGATTTGATAACAATGTAAAATCATATATTTTAACATTACTACCATAAAAATATAAATAACTACTGATCATTAGACTAACTTAGAAAGGATTCAAATATTAATTAAAAAAAAATCTTTAAAATTTTCTTGCTTTTCATCAAGGATTCTGCAGAATTAAAAATAACATTTACTTTATTATTTTTAGTTTGCACATTTTTATGTTCATATCAGAAAATCATGGCCGTTTTCCAGAGTCCATTTGCCTAGAGCCTTGGATGATATGGAAATATTTTTATTTTTTACAAATATTAATTAACTTCTGAGATACATACATATTGTTGATAAATGAGTTTAGTCAAACTTTTCAATGTTAAGATGCTGGGAAAAATCCCTTTTTAGTTAACTAGAACCTGTGATGTGGACCAGACATTTGCACAAAAAGTTCTCTCCTTGAATTTTGCTCCTTTACCATTCGCTCTCTATCAGTAAACCTTAGGTGGAAAATTTCTCAACATAGGACAAATTAGACTTTGTATTTCCACTAGCAGTAGAAAGCTGAAGGTAAATGGGACTTTCCTGGTAGCCCAGCATTTAAGACTCTATGCTTCCGATGCAGGCAAGTCTGATCACTGGTCAGGGAACTAAGATCCCACATGTCATGGGGCATAGCCAAAAAGTAGAAATAAATAAAATAACAATAAGAATAATAAAATAATTTTCAAAAGAAGAAGAACAGGAAATGGAAGCAGAGAAAGTTAAGACCGCAAAGAAAAATAAGTCACGTAATTCTATCAAAATGATGATGCACTGGAAGTCATTCAATTAGGCCTAGACAGTGAGAATAATCTGATTTTTGCTTCCCAATCTTAGCAGAAAAAGGAGATAAGAGACAACAATAAAAAGTGTAAAACTGGGGTTTAAGAAAAAAAAAGGGAAGGGGAGGCCCCCCCCTTATCCCTCCAAAGGAAACACTGCCCATTCTACACATATCTACCATCACAGAGTGAGGGATACAAGGCTTTGCAGAAGTCTCCATCACAGAGCAACACAGTGAGGCAGGAGAACATGGATTTTTTTTTTTTTTAAGTTTCTCAGTAAAACAAATAGGGTTGGCCTTCCATTTACCAGAAAAGTAAATCAACTACATTATGTCATTCCTTGAAACACTCTGATAACCAAGGTTTCCTTTTTATTTAAAAGTGGAACTTCTATATCACAACAGGGGGGAAAAACAGTCTGTATTACCACCGTGACATTTTCATCTGTTTATTTTTCCTTGAGTGGGCATTTCTATCCATCATTAGCTTGCAAAAACTAACATATATACAACTGAAAATCACATGAGGAAAATACAAAAGAAAAACAACAATAACAATTTCAACAATGAAAGTGGCACTTGGTCATTTTTATGGATGTGAGTACTGAGGTATTGAAATGGCAGAAGAGAACAGGAAAGAGGATTTTGCACAAGAGGACCCATTTTAAGGACAGCTAATCATGGGACTTAGCACTGGTAGAGACCTACAGAGAGCTCCTGAGGTGAAAAGTATCATCACTTGCAGCCTCCGAAACAGGCTGTGAGTTGGGCCCAGCTTTGACCTCTTAATACTGGTAAGGATGTCTTTGGTCTCCGAGCTCCTCTCTCAGTAATTTAACCCTCTAATATTTGACAAGCAACGAGTGTCTGGAGAACAAAGTAATCTTAAGATGGAGACAAGAAACTATATTTCTTGGCTTCTATTCCTCCCTGTTGTCCCTTTACCTCATATTTTCCCCAACTAAATGGAGTCATGGGGAAAATATCAAAAGTACCCTTTGTTCACAGGGTTCCTAGTCTGTGGCCAAGACCATCCTTGGGATACTTTCTGCATAATCTTGATATAATACATTTATTTGGCACTGAAATCAATTGGTTGCTAGTCTACACAAATGCTATTCTATACAAATATTAGCAAGGGGAGCAACCTGGAATATATTAGAGCAATTAACAAATTACAGATCGTCTGCTAATGTGTCAAAATGTGTAGGCAATAGCCCACTGGGGTGGTCACAGGTGTCACATGAGACAGCGTATGTGAAAGACTCTACATGACAAAGCACTTTGGACATCAAGGTCATTATCACTGTGTTATTGTGGTATAGCAATTGATACACTCTGGGGAAAATAAACCCCCAAGAAGGCAAAAGCTCCAGTCAAATTAAATATGGGAAATCAATTCCTCTCCATGTCTAACAGTTGGCACTTGGCAATGATAATGTAATGTGTGGAGAGATACATCTTGGGCCTATAAAATAGAAATTTGAATTTACAAATATATATTATGAAGTATGGTAGGATACAAATTGATGTAAAAATATGCTTTGCTTTCCCTGTTTCATGATTTTAAAAAGCATCAAATTTTGTGTTGTCAGATGTTGTAGTAGAGTTAGTAAACCCTTTTGGTTATGTTTTAAGAATGTTTTCACAGTATATGTTATTACAGTGTTGGTGTATTATATGTTAAATCGCTTTCTGAAATATTTAGGACCTGACCAAAAATAACTAAACATTAATACAGGTCATTCTAGTAATATGTTTAGTTATATTTGGGAGGGGGTAGTAAGAATGGTGATGAGAGTAGAAATTCATCAAGATTTGCTAGTTGACCCATTCTGAATGAAGTGTCTGAGATAGTCAAGTAATCCTGATGGGTAGGGTATCCATGGTATCTTCCTTGTTAATAAGGAAATGGCCTGAGGCTTTATCTGTTGGAGGTACTGTAGGAAGAGGGGAAGTCAGAAAGAGATTTCTTCCCTGCCCCAAAGCCAAGCTGTCACTGTGGCAAGTTTACCCAGAGAGCATTTCTTGGGTCAGTGTTTGACAGTCAATCATTCTTCAAGATGGTGGCTCAAGAGACTAGAGTCAGTAACCTTGCCTCATGAGGTCAAATCCCAGGGATTTTGGAAGTTATTCACCATCCAAGAATCCTGGGCAGCTACCTTGAAGGATAATCTTCCAAGTTCTTAGGTCACTGTTGTCATATTACTGGCCTTCATTTCAATTTCAGTTAAATTATAAAGTGCAATATGTAATGTTGAACCTTCATAAAGAACGTAATGAGCACAACCAGCCTCCACAAAATCCCAAGTTCAAATTACAGGTAGAATCACCATCCATATCTGAGAATGTACAGAAACTTGATCATCGTTGTTGTCTTTATCATCACCATCATCAGCATCAGCATCATTAGCATCACAATCTGAGCATCATGATCACGTCAAGTGGTGTGGCAAGGTCAGAAAAGCCAACATCAAGACACTGTCCAGTTTGGGTGTGTAAATATTATCCTGTGTTTCTTGGCCCATTTAGCAAACACTTTCTTTTCAGTGATAAACCTATGCCCCCCATATGGGGCGTGTTCATGAAGAAAATATTCATCACATTCATCTCTTCCTTGCTCATAGTAATGGTAGGGGACTTTTCTATACCCTTCTGTCCTAGAAAAGAAAAAAAGAAAAGGAGAGAAAGACAGAGATGAAAAATGAAGCACTCATTTATTAGAATCCATTATGTGCCCAGTAAATGCATTACTTGCAAACCCATGCCTCATTCTTGTCCATGAACTCAGTTAAAAGCTATTATACACAAAAGCTTTTAGAAAGACACACTAGGTCCTTAGTGCTTTAATAAATCAAATAAAATTTATGCATCACACCAATTATACGCAAACATAGAGCCATTCTTTGAGGGAGGAAATGGTGTATAATGGAAACAAACTTTGGATAACCTGATTGCTTTAGCAGAGCTTGAGGAAGCTTAATGATTTTCAGAGTAAGATATTTGGTTCATCTGTGCTCCATTATGCTTATAGTTAAAGTAGAAATATTTGATTATAAAGACTGTGGCTTAGGTACCATTTGACAATACAATTAAAATACTCTCTGAATGATACTGTGCCAATTGTTGGTAGGGAAATCTATTTCATTACCTTGATGAAGCATGGAAGGCTTGTTTTATTATCTAATTAGAAACTATCCTACCAGCAGGGATATACTGTGGATAAACACACACATTTTAAATAAGGATCTGACAGATTACTCACTTAGCAGTGAAATATAATTTCTAGGAATTCTTGTTAAGGTATCAGCTTCTCTGAGGCTTCAGGACATTTCGTCCTTCAAGATCAAATATAACCATTGAGCAGATAGCCATTCATCAACCATTAGAGCAGCAGAAAAAACAAACCTGTTCTGCAAATTAAATAACCATTGAACTTGTTCTGTATTTTCAAGCCACAAGTCCCTGATATGCCACAGACTAAGGGAAAAATGTTCCTTCTGACATTTGACATTAGACTGTGGTAAATATTTTTCTTTTTATCATCCCTAAAAGTCACAGCTTGATGCACTGACAATAAAATGTCATGTCAGCAAAGAATGCCAGGAAAAAATTGTTGCTTTATCTGTTTCTCAGATTTACAGTATTAAAATGAATTGTGATATTTTGACAAGATATCAGAATTGGAGATGCATAAAAATAATTTCCTGTGATCTTACTTGCAGTAAGTGTCGTTTATCATCCCGTAGACGTGAATGCCGTAACAGGCATCCATGGCCAGAATGAAGGTGAACCACCCCGTGCTGAGATAAGAGCCAGACTGGACTCTGTGGGGGGAATGAAAACAAACAAACAACAAACAAAACAACACAGAAGACATACACAGAGCAACAGCAAAGTGTGGTGAGAAATGAGCAACCTTTTATCAAAAACGTAGCACTTGTTATCAGGAAAAAACATAAGGAAACTTGACGATCTGTCAAAGAGACACACTTATTTTGAATTATCTCTGAATAGTTTATAGGCATGCTTTCACTCTTACCACCTTAAGCCCAGAAGCTATGTTGTATGGAAAAAAAGCCATATGGCAAATATCTGGAGTCAAATAATCCTGCTCCCTTCAGGTGAAAAATAATTTATTTGCCTTTCCGTAAGACACAAATTAGTGCTGTATATCAGAGGACAGGTTTTCTCAAGTTGCTTGGAGCCCTGATGGGAGCTGAATGGTGTTATCTTACTTACCTGGACATATCACTTTCTTGGAGGCTTGCTGGGCTTCTAAGTGAAAATTGGATGCAGTGTAAGTGAATGACTTTGTGAAAGCATTTGAAAAGTTTTCCTTCACTGTTTTCCTGGCATCATGAGACAAGATTTTTCCTTTATAAGACCTGTGTTACCAATCTCCTGAACATGTTTTAACTGAGCACCTACTATGTGCTCATCACTGCTGTATATGACACAGATATATAAACAGAGTAAGTATCAAAACAAGGCTTTTTGTCTTCACAGAGCCTAGAGGATTGTATCTGAAGATGGCTATGTTATAACGGTTGATCAGGGAAGGCCTTTTTTGATAATAGACACAAAGATATGGGGAAAAGAGAGGGCAGGAGAGGTGAATGGGAAGAAACCACATGGGCCTACTGGGAAGGCAGCCTCATGTGGGCAGTCTTTCAACCCCCTCTTGGTCACATAAGAATAGGCCTTGGGCTTGGAACACTTGCTTACCAAGGAGTTTTCACAGCCTGTGCTGGACTTACTACCTTGCGTGAAAGGAGCCTCTTCTGTTCCACACTCAGCGTGTACTCCTTTGCTCTGCTTATGTGACATATAGCACCTGGCCAACCTCACTGCTATAACTGTTCCCTGCAAAAAGGTGATCGGGTCCTTTGTTCTGTGGTACAAGAAGGTTGCACGCAGGCCAGCAGTCCTGTGTCAGCTACTGGGAGGGACCTGCTGACTGTGCACTGACCTCCACTCTTACAGCCAACCTTGCTCTGTCTCTCTTCTCTATGTGAGGAGAGCACTGTTCCAAGCAGTGTTTGACTGTGTTGTGTTTTCTTTGGGGACTCCAGTACCAAGATACAGTGGGCAGAAGTGTTTGGACTTCTACTCCTGATGACGAGCAACAGATGCCATTTGCTCAATAGACCGTATAATGGAAGAGTGTTCCAGGAAGTGTTCAATATCACAGATATGAGGATGTGTGCTCATATGTTTAAGGAAGAGATGGGAAGTAGAATAACTGAAGGGGTAGAGAAATTAGATCAGTGCTGATGTGAGGAGTCTGTCAAGTTGCAAATGGTTCAAGGAAATGTTGGATGAAAAGCTGGATCTCCATATTCGTCTTTGGCCAAGACAACCCAATCCATCCAAAACAGATGACTGCCCATCTCCTTAAAACTTTCCCCATAGGGGCATCTGGGTCACCCCAGATTGTTTGGCAGCTGTGTAGCACCACTTTCTAAAAAAAGACTGAATTTCCAGGCTTGCACCTAGATGTCTTGGTAAACTGGCGCACTGTCATCTCTCCTCCTCCTCCACTTCACCACTGGTACGGCGCTTCCACCAATAGTGTTTCCCCCTGATGTCCAACATCCTTGGTGCAGTCCTCCAGGACCAAGTCATCAGTGTGCTACAGTTCGGACCCTGAATCCTTTTATTCTTTTATGAACAGGCACCACTTAGTATCAAATCTCAACAGGAAAGCATTTCAGGGGCAAGGAACTCACAGCGAGGGTTGATAACCGGATTCTTAGCCTTTATTTTCATCAACTTTGGTTGATTTGCAAAGAGAAACAAACCCAGCACATCCATATCCACCCCCTCTGCCTATTTGTCACTGAGTCTGAAATGCCAATATGTAAAATGACTTCCTTTGTATCTCCTGGTGTGTCTCCTAAATGGAAAACATTCCAGAAACAGCACCACATTGAGTTACATGCACTCTCCTCTGTGACAGGAACAGTTGCAGCAGCATGGGTTAGGAACAAGTGCCAAATGGGTGGGAAGACATACCACAGGGAGGGGAAGATAGAAGAGAGCAACTTTGCCCAGAATACAATGCAACCTGCAGTCAATCCTGCAATTCTGGTGTCTGAGGAGGAGCAGCAACAATGGGAAGTGCTTAAAGCACCATCTGCTGAAAAAGTCATTTGAAAATTGGGAGAGATCAGAATAGACAAAAGTCTTGACCAAAAGCTCCTAAATCAAATCTAGAAATTTTATCTACATCCTGATTTCTTTTCCAGTTATTCTTCCTGTTGAATTGTATTTTTTCCCCTCTTCTTGCCTTTTCCTTCGACTTTTCTACCTTCCAATCCTCCCTATCCATTCTTCATTACTAGGCTGACCAAGCATTAGTAATGATCATAAAAAATCACAGCATTCATTGCATATGATGAGAAAAGACAGGTCTCACATATTTACCCACTTATTCACCTTTTATAACCAACATTCATTGGGATCCTATTATGTGCTACTGACTATACTAGAAGTTGGTGATGAGTATCAAACATTTTCTTAAAGAGCACACAGTCTAGTGGGGGAGACCACACATGTTAAAGCAATTAATCACAATACAGGGTAACAAAGCAGAACCTGTGTGTTTCAGAGTTAATACCAAGCACAGTAAAGAACTGAGTGAAGGTATCTGGTTTCCCATTGCAGCTGTGACATGACTGGAATGTGAAGCTTTGGACAACTTAGTTTCTTTGGGGCATCTTGGTTTCCTTTTCCCTAAAATGAGATAGTTTAACTAAGCCTTATCTAAGGTTTACTCTCACTTTAAAATCAAACGATTCTGTGATCATCACCCACGAGAGTCAATCTGTTTTCATCTGTAGCCATGTGGCAGTTCCATGCTCCATGTATGTAGGGTGTATAATTGACAAGCATGCAACACAATTGGTCAGGTCACAATAAATGCACATGTGTAACATGGGAAGGCCTTGGAATGCCTGGGGTATATATAGAAAGGGTGTACAGTTTTATCTGGCAGCGGTGGTGACTACCTTCCCTCAACTTTTGGAGAGAGAAGCTCCATATTTTTCTCTTTCACACAATTGCTCATAGAAGGTACTGGAATGGCTGTCTAAAACCAAACACACCACCATTACCATTGAGGGTAAAGATTAATTTGAGTGAGAAAAAAAATCTGAATTAAGTCAAATTGGTTTTCTTTTTAAACGAAATTAAAAACAAGTTGGTACTTTTCTAGGAACTGTTCCCTCCACATAGTTGCTGTCAAAGACCAAGGTAGCATCAGAGCCCCGAGACAAAGGGAGGATCGCTCATGAGACATATGGACCCCTACTTGGCAAAATAAGCTCCCCTGGCTCTTTCTGCCACATAGTTGTTTCTGAGAGTCCAACAGCCAGGCTTTCCTAGCAGAATCCTCAAAGGATAAATAGGGTACAGTTGTCAAAGTGATTTCTCTATGTGTTTGTCTTCTCTTTACCACAGGAAAAGAGGGTCAAAAATTTCAGGGTTTGGCCTCTGGTCAAAGATCTTTCCATCTTTCCACCTAATAAGGAAATTTTTACCCCATTTCTGATATCGATGGGTTTTAAGCTTCAACTGATTTATTTTGTTTCTGGAGAGACAGCATAATAATTAGCTCAAAAGCTCTTTGAGCAAGCTGCATTTGATTCAGACTAGGAGGTTCATACTGCCCAAGTGCCCTGTCCTACAACCATCACCTAATTAAAGAGTTGCATTTTTTCCCCCCTGGTGCTTCTGACATATTTGGGATGTAAAATCATATGAGGTTTCCTACCCAGAATACTTGCCTGGGCTAGCAAAGTGGTTTCTTCTCAATACTTCCAGCTGATATCTGTATAATGATACTTTCAGTGGAAGAATGGCAGTTGATGGATTAATAGAGGAATTCTTCCAAATAAATAAAGGGGCTTCCCTTGTGACTCAGTTGGTCAAGAATCCGCCTGCAATGAGGGAGACCTGGGTTTGATCCCTGGGTTCGGAAGATCCCCTGAAAAAGGGAAAGGCTACCCACTCCAGTATTCTGGCCTAGAGAATCTCGTGGACTATATAGTCCATGGGGTTGCAAAGAGTTAGACACAACTGAGTGACTTTCACTTCACTCCAAATAAATGCCCTGATGATCTGGGTTCCTAAGAGAATTCGCTGGCCTGGATGGCACTGCATCTGGGAATTCTTGTAGCTGCACCATTTCTAAACTCTCCTGCTGTGTGGGTATACTAGAAAGGAGGAAGTATAAATTTTACACCCCAGTTGACCTTTTGAAGGTTCAATAGAATCAGCGACAAAAAGACTTGAGCTGATATATGTGAAATTGTTTATGCTTCTTAGCTTGGAGAGACCTAGAGATAACTATCAGATGCCTTTAAAATTTCCAAAAGGGTCACCTCTTGGGCCAAATATTGTCTTGTTATTTGTCAGTCATGCACATAGCACTATGTACCAGCTGGCCATAAGCCATGGCACTTTTTATACCTTCCACAATTGGGGATCGATAAAAACAATTATTGTCACCTACAAATAAACAATCAAGATTCCCATAGGGATGATAAGAGAATGTTAGCCCCTAATTCAATACAATAGGAAAGTTTAAATTAATGTAGCAGAATAATGAGCCATGCAGGGGAAAAAAAAAAAGCAAGTGTTAAAAGGAAGCTATCAATCATTTGTTTTCACCAGCCAACTTCGCATCCCACTGCTCCTTGGTAATCAAGATACTTACCACTTGGAAACTGCTAAAATTTACTTGCTCATCTCTTGGAAAAATGATGCTGTCAACACCTTGACGTAGCACATGCTTGAAGGCATATCATTTAAAATATAATTTTCATCTACTTTATTACCAATAAAATATAAGCTAACATGCCCCTTGATGTTTACCCCTGTTCCTCGATGCTAAAGGCCGTCACATGGCCACAGGTGTATGTTGTCTGTCCTGCTAGCCTTATTATTATTTTTTTTTACCAATCCCAATATCTTCATTCCCTGCACCCTTGCTTCTGAGCATGTTCCCTCATCTTCTCATTTCTGGAAAAAGACTGCGAAGCGTTTTTCTCCTAATGCCTGGCAAGCTGGAACTTTCTAGTGAGCGACATGTCCCTTTGGGATAATTTCGGAGGAGGAACTGAGGAAACAGAAATGGTCACTTTTCAAAAGAAAGCTGACTTACATTGAATTTATCTATTTACAGAATGCTCTCATGACTGAGTAACTAAACATACACACACACACAGGATGTTCTAATTATTGAGCACCATTAGCTCAGTGACTTGGATTCTGAACTCAAGAAGCTTATACTTTGATGGGCAAAATAATAGCCCTTTCCCTATATCAGGGTTTTTAAAATCCTGGCCTGCTTTAGATGCGATAATTCTCTTTTGTGGTATATGCCCTGTGTAATAAGTTCTCTTGCACATTTCACCAGATTCCTCTTTGTTCCAAGCTCCTCTGAGCTCTAAGAGGACAGTAGACTTCTCGACTTGCTGGTGCATGGTCTTTGCCTGAGAGAGATTTGCCATGGGGATGTCTCTGACCCCAATTCAGGCTCTGCAGGCTCTCCTTATGTACAGCTCCCATACTTTCTGCTCACTGTCCCACTGGCTTTCCTTACCTAGCCAAGCCTCTTGACAAGTCTATCTGAAGCCATTCAGGTTTGGTGTATACTGAAGTATTATCTTACCTTGCAACACAGCCCTAGAATCAGCATACTTACTTGGCCTAAACCCAAAGGGAAGTCCCTAGCCTACAACGGGGCTGTGCAATGAGGAAGGGAAACCAGTGTCAGGGAACAAGGATGAGGAGTCCAGTTGCCTCCATCTCTGTGGCTGCCACCTCTTCACAGAATGGTTCCTTTGGGGGCCTTTGTTTCTACTGTTTCTAATCCATTTATTCTACAGTCCAATGCAAACAAGGCCCAGGGCATTACGAGTGAAAATTTCAAAAGCATAATAATCATTTATCAAAGCCCAAAGGGGATCCAAACCCTTCCAACAATGAAGGTTTATTGGAGAGCACAATTGTGGCAGCAGTTTCTGCTGAAATCTGCTATACTCAGGAGTAAAAAGGGAATTTTAAAAAAGATTTAATCAATATTTCATATCTTATTTTAACACTATTGGACCTCAGTTCTCTCATCAATATACTACACTGGCAGGATAAATAAAAATAGTAAAGTAAGTTTCTATATACCTTCCTAGGGAGAAGGAGTATCTGGCAGAATACAGATTATTGAATTAAAAACATTCTTCTATTTTTTTCAAAAGCACATGGATAATGAAAGAATATATTTAAACAAAGAGACTGGCCAGGAAAAACAGTTGATGATTATCAGTAGCACCTTGGGATTCAATCTAATATTGTGAACCAGTCTAATGGAAGCAGAGCTCAAAGTGTGGAAACAATTTCAGCTGTCCCCAAGTCATATATTTTTGTATATCATTTGATAGTTGGGAGCTATGGTAATACTCTGGAGTTTGCCCATTATATTAACAGTATATATTTGTACTATCTATCAATGGGACGTGCCCAGCAAATCTTTAGGCAGCAACAACTTTCTGCAAATCAGGTAGCAGAATTCTCCATCTGGGCTTGAATCGTATACAGATGGACATAAACTTTTCACATGGATAAAAATGTCATACTGTGGAAGATTCCTAAAAGAATGCACTGGACAAAAGGAGTCTAGGTCTGGAAAATAATGAAATATGGACCATGAGTAAATGGAGAAAGCCATAAATCTTTTAAGACTGTACTACCATCCTGATCAGCTAATGCAAAAATGCCTGAGCTAATCAGTAGACACTTGGACTGTAAATATAACAAATAGTTTTCCTGCCATAGAATCAACAGGACTCTGACTAGTGATGAATGCAACAAGATTGTACAAAAGGAGCATAATAAGAAATGACTGTGTTCTTTGCAAAATGTACATTTAAAAGTAAAATGGCTCACCTCCCAAAGGTATGATTTATGGCTGCTGTAGAAATAGAAGATACCACTCACAAAAATTACTTTGTTCATTCATCTCAGAAATTAGAAGGTTATTTTGCTCCTGCCCTTGGGCTTTAAGGCCCCTTCAATTGGAAATGTTGATTTCCGGGATTTCATTCGATTTTTTAAATTAACAATGGAACCTCAGGAATGACAGGGATGGATAATGGAAGTCTCTTTGGACCACTCCATAAAGCAGGACTAGATCCATAACCATTCAATATTGGTTGAATTGTATCCCCTCCAAATTTTTATGTTTAAGTCTTTACCCTCGTTTTGATGGTGTTTGGAGATGGGGTCTCTGGAGGTAATTAGATTTACATGAGGTCATGAAGTTAAGGTCCTGCTGATGGCACCACCGTCCTTATATGAATAAGAAGAGAGCAGAGCTCCCTTCATGTTACACGAGGACATAGCAAGAAGGCCACAAGCCGGAAGGAGATTCTCACCAGAAACCGACCATGTTGGCACCTTAATCTCAGGCTGCCAGCTTCCAATACTGTTAGAAAATGAATTCCTATTCTTTAAACCAACCAGAGTACGGTATTCTATTATAGGAGCTCAAGCAGACTAAAACAATGAGTACCTCTTGGGGCTCTTCCCCAACAAACGTAACCCCCCTACTCTTTCTGAACTCCCAAGCCTAGTCACATGGGTCCATTTATGGCTCCTTAGCACATCTTGTACCTATAAGATTCTGCCTTTTTTTCTCTTGACTTGTGTACGTTTTCCTTCTTCCTGAAATGCTCTCCCCACATCCTCTCCAGTTTCTAATCTTATCAAGCTTTGATTCTGCTTACCCTCATCCATTCAAGAAAGATTCGGTGAGTGCACTGTAGGTGTGAGGCACTGTGCCAGGCACTGGAAGACCAAGTTGCCCTTGACCTCAACTCAAGGTCAAGATGGGGAAACAGACTCAGTGACTGTTTTCAAAAATAGGGCTATTGAGAGAGTAATCCCCTTACAGGTGTTATGAGAATACTGAGGGAAGAGCAACAGATTGTGGTGGAGGGAACTGGGGAAGGTAGGAGGTAAGACCTGAGCTGCAGACTAAGGGTAAAGACCAAGCGGATAAAGGAATAGGAGGAGACCTTTTAGGCAGGAGGAACAGGCTATGGGACTGCACTGAGGTATGCGAGTAACCAGAATACAGAATAGTTCTGCTCTGCCTTCTAATCTGGAGCAAACCTCAAAGTGTCATCAGTACTTAATTTCCATAATAAATTATTGGTTAGAGACAGGACGCACAACTAACGCTGATTTATTTATCTTCCTTACATTATGTTTTGAAATATTAGCAATACCTTGATGTTTTATATACCTAGTTTTTTCAGCTGAAGGAAATTTATGGATCTGGTGAAAGTATCCAGGGGAAAAATGGCAGAATTATATTTTTACTTCCTCATTAAATTCCTCATTAATTCAGAATTGAGAAAAATGTAAACAATATATGATGAAGAATAAAAACAATTTAAAAAGGTGTGAGGCTATTGGAGGTACCCAGTGGTGTTCAACTGTGTTATAAACGAAGCTACAAGTCATGAGCAAATGCATCTAATCTCCATGCAGTCTCCAAGCAAACTTCCTCAGTATACACCCAAAGGCTCTCAACTTGCTGCACTTAAAAAGGAAATAGTTTTTACATAAACATTTAACTTACCAAGGGTTTTTAAATTATTATTATTAGACATGAAAATGGATACCATTGCTGTTTTAAAGACATGAACACTTTGCAGTTGCTTTCTGGTCAAGAAATGCTGAACTACATGTTCTCTACAGCAACATCTCCTCTACTCGGTGAAGCTTCTTGGAGATGGGATTACATCATGTGCCCAATCTCTACTCTGAATAACTGTTGCCTTCCCTGGACCTGTGATTTTTCTAAATGGCCCATAATTTTGAGGATATGAGGTGTTATGGATAGTCCATGTGATTTCTAGTTTCACACTATTCAAGCTACCACAGAGGCCCTTGTCTCAATGACCACAGTTTTTCTATCAACTTTCCTGCGCTAGATTGTTTTGATTGTTTCTTCCTTGAACATGGCTTGCTCATGCGTCAGTAACGTTCCTGCCTCACTGTTTTAGGCTTGGCCAAATGACTTGCTTTGACTCATAAACTGTTAGTAGAAGTGAACAAGGAGACAGTTCTCAGTAGAGATTTTAAGTAACCCATGCTTCCCATTTCTTACATTTCTTCTCTTCATCATGAGAACAACACATCCTAGATAGAGAGTGCTCATTCAATCTGGGTCCCAGGCTGCAGATCTGAGCCTTAAACTAGAGCTCAGGTCTAAGTTAATTGAAATCTAGGAGAGTTACCACTGATCACAGATCTATGAGTGGTAAATAAATGTTCTTGTAAGCCACTGAGTTTCAGGGTTATTTGATAAGCAGCAAAATGCTAAGTATATTTTTTGATAAATAATAACTGCTATTATTTATGGAGAATTTATATGTACTAGACATTGTGCCAAGGGCAATATATAGATCATTTTGCTTAATTCTTACAACAACTCCATGCTTTGGGGAGAATTAATATCTCCATTATACAAATGAAAGTTTGGGAACATATAAAGGACTTGCCCAAAGACTGTCGTACCAGAGAATTCAGGTTCTTAACTAAGCTCTCTCTTGTTTACCATCATTCTCAGCATTGCCCGAGGCATCACATGTCTGACAGTTCAGTACAGTTCAGTCACTCAGTATGTCCGACTCTTTGTGACCCCATGGACTGCAGCACACAAGGTCTCCCTGTCCATCACCAACTTCCAGAGTTTACACAAACTCATGTTCATTGAGTCAGTGATGTTACCCAACCATCTCATCTTCTGTCAGCCCCTTCTCCTCCTGCCTTCAATCTTTCCCAGCATCAGGGTCTTTTCAAATGAGTCAGCTCNCCACCCTTAAGGCAGAAAGTGAAGAAGAACTAAAGAGCCTCTTGATGAAAGTGAAAGAGGAGAGTGAAAAAGTTGACTTAAAGCTCAGCATTCAGAAAACTAAGATCATGGCATCCAGTCCCATCACTTCATGGGAAATAGATGGGGAAACAGTGGCTGACTTAATTTTTTTGGGCTCCAAAATCACTACAGATGGTGACTGCCGACATGAAATTAAAAGATGCTTGCTCCTTGGAAGAAAAGCTATGACCAACTTAGATAGCGTATTAAAAAGCACAGACATTACTTTGGCAACAAATGTCCATCTAGTCAAGGGTATGGTTTTTCCAGTGGTCATGTATGGATGTGAGAGTTGGCCTATAAAGAAAGCTGAATGCCGAAGAATTGATGCTTTTGAACTGTGGTGTTGGAAAAGACTCTTGAGAGTCCCTTAGACTGCAAGGAGATCCAACCAGTCCATCCTAAAGGAGATCAGTTCCGGATGTTCATTGGAAGGACTGATGTTGAAGCTGAAACTCCAGTACTTTGGCCACCTTATGTGAAGAGTTGACTCATTGAAAAAGACCCTGATGCCAGGAAAGATTGAGGGCGGGAGGAGAAGGGGACGACAGAGGATGAGATGGCTGGATGGTATCACTGACTCAATGGACATGGGTTGGGAGAACTCTGGAAGTTGATGATGGACAGGGAGTCCTGGTGTGCTGCGGTTCATGGGGTCACAAAGAGTCGGACATGACTGAGTGACTGAACTGAACTGAACAGTTGGTACAGTAGGGTTTCCCTGATAACTCAGTTGGTAAAGAATCCACCTACAATGCCAGAGACCCCGGTTGATTCCTGGGTCAGGAAGATCCTCTGGAGAAGGGATAGGCTACTCACTCCAGTATTCTTGGGCCTCCTTTGTGGCTCAGCTGTTAAAGACTCTGCCTGCAGTGTGGGCAACCTGGGTTTGGCAAAATCCCCTGGAGAAGGGAAAGGCTTCCTACTCCAGTATTCTGGTCTGGAGAATTCCATGGACAGTCCATAGGGTCACAAAGAGCTGGACACAACTGAGTGACCTTCACTTTAACTCCTCTTAGGTGGCGCAGTGGTAATGAATTGGTCTGCCAATGCAGGATTCACAAGCTGTCAGCTCTATCCCTCGGTCAGGAAGAGTAGCAAACAGCAACATACTCCAGTATTCTTGCCTGGAAAATCCCAAGGACAGAGGAGCCTAAGGGGCTACTGTTCACAGGTTGGAAAGACGCATGACCGAACACACATATTTATTTTTAATAGGAAAAGTTATGCTGTACCCCCTTTAGTCTCATCTATTAAACTGCTTTTATGTAGCTCACTAAAGAAGGACAATTCAATTAGAAAAGGTCAGAAGCAACACCTGACACATAGGTCTTCAGGGACTGAGAATTTAAGTATCTAACTTAGAGAAGGCGGTTTTATTTGTCATTTTCCAACATACTGACTTTCATTGACTACCTTACGCACAGTATCTTTGCCAAATTATAGGCTATCATCAGTGTGTCAAAGGGCACACTGATCTAATTCTTCTACTTCAGCATCCAGGGATTCCTAAGGCGGGGTATCTGTTTGCTCTAGCGGAACATCCGACATCAAGTGACTCAGTGATGGAATCTTCCTTGAAACAATCAGAGCTAATGGAGTCTCACTTACTAAACAAGATTTTTGTCCACTAAGGTAGAATGCTATTCCAATTTAGTCCTGAGAAATCCATTTTCATCTGTATTCTTGGGATGGGATAGGGTTTGAAGTCTATCCAGAATTTTCCAACTGAGCTAGACCCCTTGCTTAGTGAAGAGAAGAATTTCTTTCATGGAGGTGTGATTTCCCCATAGTGTTGATACACAGGTTGGCTGGCAAACTGCAGAAAGGAGCTGTGTCTTTGTTGTGTTTACTTACAGTAAGTTTGTTCCTGGGAAGAAATCCTTCTATACACAACCTCCCCATACCAAAACTTCTCCCGTACTGGGTCTTTTTATTTAAGGACCAACTTTCTGATCAGAGAAAAGATAATGGTAATAATTCCATTCTTTCCAGCAGAAGAGATGACATTTATGTATCTCTGGAATTCTTCTAGGCCAGTAGTTTTTTTTCTTATTGAGGTATAATTGATTTACAATACTGTGTTAGTTTCAGGAGTACAGCATAGTGATTCAGTATTTTTGCTAGTTATTGCAAGATACCGGGTATAATGCCCTGTGCTATACATTTTATCCTTGTTGCTAATTTATTTTACATACAATAGTTCATATCTGTTAATCCCTTCCCTATAATTTGTCTTTCCCCTTTGGTGACCACAAGTTTGTTTTCTATGTCTGCCAGTCTATTTCACTTTTGTGTATACATCAAGCTCAGTGACTTTGTGACTCTAGAGTAGACAAAATTTCATAAAATGGGAACTAGAACACAGAGCAAAAGGAATATATCTTAGAAAATGCCAAAAGAAATATGAAATAGAACTTAGAAAATGCTTCTCATTTGAGAGCATCTGATTAAAATGTGAGTGTTGTTTTCTCCACACACTTTCCTACATTGCAACAATCACAGAATGTCAGAAATCTCTATGCCTTGCTATATAAATGAAAAGGACATAGGAAAACAGTTGAGACGGTCCTCCACCTTGCATCTTTGCTTTCACCAGTTGGTGATAACACTTTGTGCCTATGTTTCTAACTAAAGAGGCTGCAAAGACAAGACAAGAAGAGCTACTGAATTCTGAAGACTGTTGAACAGCAGCAGGAGATGAACAGAATTGCTCCTATTTTAGGAGCCCACAAACTGGCTTCCCTTCATTCCTCTTCCCCTTCCCTCTGCTTAGTCTTAAGTGTCCATAATCATGCCAAGAGGATGAAAAGAATTACATCGTTGCTTTTTGTAGAGAAGATATATGAGGCATGAAATTTTATGAAAGCCTCACTCCAAAATAAGAAAGTAGATTGAAGGGAACTTAGTCTTCCTGCCTCATGAACCAGATAAAGGGAAGTGGCGAGTGATGCCAACTAATTGCCCTCCTACCAGCTCCCTCCCCATCATCACAGCCCCAGTCCTTGGGCTGCTAGAGCACAGTATTCCAGACCCCTCCAGCATTTTCTCATTCTGAAAAACTCTTTACTGTCACCAGAGGCCAACATCTCTGATGTGATGATTTTGACTCCACAATCCTATCTCCAGGGCTCCTCTCATAGCTGTCAGTAAAGAATCTGCCTGCACTGCAGGAGACCTAGGTTCAAATACTGAGTCAGGAAGGTCCCCCGAAGAAGGAAATGGCAACCCACTCCAGTATTCTTGCCTGGAGAATGCCATGGACAGAAGAGCCTGGCAGGCTACAGTCCGTGGGGTCTCAAGAGTCAGCCATGACTTAGGGATTAAACCTCACAATCCAATCCCTTCCTTCTCCCAGGGATATCCTTTCTTCCTCGTTAGTACTTGGATCCCACTCTCTACCCCCAGAGCCTTGGCTCCACTTCCCAGACACAGCACTGATTCCACTCTCTGTAGAAGCATTATTTCCATCGTCTGCACCTTTCCCAAGCTCCATTTACCACCACTGCTACTGATAATGGATTCTGATTTTATTGTCCTATGGGTAAAGTCTGGTATTCGTACTTAGTAAAAGTTGTTTTGAAGAAAAAAAAAAGCTTTCCTGGGTGATTATAATGTGATGTGTGTAGCCACGGTTGAAAATCACTGCTATAAATGCTTGTTAGGTTTGAGGATTCTATTAGAAGTTGAGTTCCATTTTATTATGAATTAAATTAGCTTTTGAGGATTAGCCTGAGAATCTAACCACCATTTAAAAAATTTGTTTCTTTAGGAAAATGTTTCCCAATTTATAAATAGCTGACTTGCAAACTGACTAGATATTTGCCAGTGAGGGGATGATGGTAACCAAAAATATCTTGGCCTTTTAAAAAGTTTATTTATTTAATTGAAGTAGAGTTAATTTACAATATTAGTTAGTTTCTGATATACAGCATAGTCATTCAATACTTTATAGTTTATACTCCACTTAAAGTTGTACAGCAGAGACATTTTATTTTCTTGGGCTACAAAATCACTGCAGATGGTGAGTGCAGTCAGGAAATTAAAAGACGTTTGCTCTTTGGAAGGAAAGCTATGGCACTTAAACAACGTATTAAAAAGCAAAAATATCATTTTGTTGACAAGGGTCTGTATATTCAAAGATATGGTTTTTCCATGGTCACGTATGGATGTAAGACATGGACCATAAAGAGGGCTGAGGACTGAAGAATTGATGCCTTCACATTGTGGTGCTGGAGAAGTCCCTTGGACTGCAAGGAGATCAAACTTGTCAATCCTAAAGGAAATCAACCCTGAATATTCATTGAACTATAGCCATTATTTGTAATAACTTGGTTGTTCAGTCACTAAGTCGTATCTGACTTTTTGTAACCCAATGGACTGCAGCACACCAGACTTCTCTGTCCTTCACAATCTACTGGACTTTGCTCAGATTCATGCCAATTGAATCAGTGATGCTATCTAACCATCTCATCTTCTGCTTACTTCTTTTTCTTTTGCCTTCAATCTTTCCCAGCATTAGGATCTTTTCCAAAGACTCAGCTCTTCGCATCAGTGGGCCAGAGTATTGGAACTTCAGCATCAGTACTTCCAATGAATATTCAGGATTGATTTCATTTAGGATTGATTGGTTTGATCTCCTTGCAGTCCAAGAAACTCTCAAGAGTCTTCTCTTGCACCACAATGTGAAGGCATAAATTCTTTGGCAGTCAGCCTTCTTTATGGTCCAACTCTCGCATTCATACATGACTACTGAAAAAACCATAGCTTTGACTATACAGACTTTTGTTGGAAAAGTTATGTCTCTGACCGTAGGCACTCAGTTGGTTCAACTTAGTTGAATAATTTTGGAATGCAAGTTGTTCCTAAGTAAGAAATTGCTAACATTTTCCCTATGGAACTTTAGATAGTTTATATATATATATATATATATCATATATATATGATAGAGACGTGTGTGTGTGCTCAGTCATGTCCAACCCTTTGTGACTCCATGGACTCCTCTGTCAGGCAAAACTGTGTCCCTGGGATTCTCCCAGAAAAAATACTGGAGTGGGTTGCCATTTCCAACTCCAGAGAATCTTCCCATCCCAGGAGCTGAACCTGCATCTTTGGCATCTTCTGCATCACCAGGCAGATTTGTAACCACTGAGCCACCTGGGAAGTTCATAACAGAGATACTTACTGATATATCTGAGAATATATTACATGTCAGAGATACAACCCAGATTATCACACAAAATTTGATAAAACCCATACTTACCTCTTGTATCTATTTACCTCCAGCATCAGATTTCTTCCCAGTTTTATTGAGATACTAATGAAAATTGGTTTATCAGTGGTAAAGAATCCACCTGCCAATGCAGGAGACATGGGTTTAATCCCTGGGTCAGGAAGATCCCTGAGAGAAGGAAATGGCAACCCACTTCAGTATTGTTGCCTGGAAAACCCCATGGACAGGGGAGGCCCACAGGCTATGGTACATGGGGTTACAAAAGAGTCGGACCCAACTTAGTGACTAAACCACAACAATGACACATAACATATGAAAGTTTAAGGTGTACAGTGCAATAATTAGATGCATGAACATACTGCAAAATGATCACCACAGTATGGTTAGGTAACATTTCCATCCCTTTATATTATTACAGTCTGTGTGTGCTTGACATTTAAGATTTATTCTCTCAAAAATTTTCAGGTATATAATATGGTATTGTTAATTATAGTTACCATACTGCACATTAGATCTCCAGCTCTTAGTTATCTTGTAGTTAAGATAGAAAAAAAAATATTTTTTTGCAGTCAGTTGAACCAAAGTTCAATAAAAAATTCCTATTTCATCTATCAGGATTAAAGTGTGCTCTGTATTTTTTTTTTTTTAATAAATATCAAATCATAGCACAGGGGTGGCCATATATGGTGCTCCAAAGAAAAAAGAATAAACAAATATGGGGCTCCAGAAGGTGGGAATATGTGTTTTTGTAGTTGATGGGACCTACAGTGGATATATCAACATCAAGGGGTGTATTCATTGTTAAATTCCAGCAATCATGAGATAACATACCAAGTTACCTAAGTTAATTTTAGTCTCTTGAATTTTTCACTGCAAAGCAAACTCTTAGAAAATTAAGTGTCATCTCTACCTTCCTGAAGTTATAAAGCACATATTTAATAGAATCTCATGGCAATTAATGCCTTAGGTCATTCTGCAGACACAGGGAAGACTCTTCCTCTCTGTGACTGCTGTCCTGTACCCCTCTTGTCACTGCCGTCACCAGTTTGGCAATCAACAAAGTCCAGAAAGTGCCATTTGCATACTGGCCTCCCCTTGGCAGGAAAGTTTCAGTCTTTCTGTCAGCACAAAGCTCATTCAACTATGAGCTTTGTTCAACCGCAGACGTGCCATTTTATTTATCAGGAGGCCACTTTCTGGTTTTTAAATGGCTTTGGACCTGCCACTTCTTTGAGCAACCCTGACTGTAAGAGTATTTGCCATTCACCTTGGGCTGTGCTAGCAATCCTCCATAACTAGCATGCTGCTAATAGGACTAACAATGCCTGTGGGATGGTGTCCAGCCTTATTGAGACACCATTCTAAAACCCAAGTTTTCCATGGCTGATTTGCACATCGTAAGAGAAGAAAATCTAAGTGCTCAAAGCTGTGGTGCTGCAAGTACTGCTTCTTTCCGTTCGTGGTTTGAGAATTAATGGTGATATTAACACAGCCACGAGAGATGTCAGATGGGAGATGGCTCCAGCTCCCAAATTATCTCATTTAGTTTGTTTGGATGATGGCTCTATGATTCTCCAGGATATGTGCATCACCCTTGACTCTGCCCTCTTCCTCATCTTTCACATCCCGTTAGTTACTGAGTTGTGTTAACTCTTCATGTTCTCTCTCACATCTGTACATTTGTATCCCTCGACTACTTTAAAGGACTTCCCTAGTGGCTCAGTGGTAAAAAAATCTGCCTGCCAATACAGCTGATGCTGGTCTGATCCATGATTTGGGAAGACCCCCTGGAGAAGGAAATGGCAACCCATTCCTGTATTCTTGCCAAGGAAATCCCATGGACAGAGGATCCTGGTGGGCTATGACTCATGGGGTCACAAAAGAGTTGGGCACAACTTAGCGACTACAACACACTACTTTGAAACCCTGGGTAACAAAGCAGCTTAGATGTAGGCTTCAGATTAGTGCAGCGAGCCACTGTGGTGCATCGCTGAGATATGTGTACACATTTAACAGAAGGGAATGGGGTAGTGGCTGGGCTGGTGGCAAAACAGTGGATACGAATGCAGCCTCAGGGAGCCACTACCAGCAAGCAAGATGTCCCTTCACAGTCTTGGCATTTTCTTTATAATCACAAAAAATAGGAAGCAGGGACAGTGGCAAAATTTTTTAAAAGGGAAACATTTAAGCACTGCTGTGGAGAAAGATAAGTTTTCCTATCTCCCTACCCAATAATTTTCTCTAGTCACTGGTGACTTTATTGTGGAAACAGCCTCTCTGTATTTCCTGGTGAGGTGTTGAAACTGAAAACGCACAAGCTGGGCTAGACACAAAATCAATATTCTTTGATTCGGTTTCAGCTCTTCACTGTGGCACTTGCCCTCATCATCTCTTTCTAGAAGGTAATGCAAAGGAAAATCAGATTTTTCTCTAATTAAGGGTAAGGAATGATTTCTAGCTTTGTTTTAATCAAGGCACTTCAAAGAACTCAGAACATCACGACCATTCAAGTCTTGATTTCATATTACGACATACCACCAAAAACTTATTTTGATTATGATCGGTTTTTTCCTTTGTACACTAATGCAAAAGTAACAGTATTTAATAAGCATGTTAAACATAGGCTGAGCACTATTAAGTGGAAGGAAATTTGAGTGTATGAATGTGTGAATTAGTTCCCCCCAACAAGTCACCTAGACAAACGTACTTTTGTGAAGAGTGGGATGGAGCATGGAGAAGGAACCATTTTTCTATTGACAACCATTATTTCCCTCTAACACACATACTTTCTTTCTTGGCATTCATAACACTATAGAGGGCAACTCAGGGATATGTGATCTTAGCAGTTTCTTTTTGTCTTAAAAGAAATACATCCAGGATTTGTTTAGAGAATTACATCTCATGCAATTCGTGCTTTAGACAAAGGTACACTAGTTTTATTTTTAGCTACCCAGCATGTGAAAATACAAAGAGAAAAAAAAAATTGGTAACTTACTAGCTTATTTAGAAAGAATATTAAGTTCATTTGAATATGCTGAAATATCTGAAATGATTATTGTACCTTGAAAGTACTGAGGGAAAGAAAACTGAAATTTAAAGATCCAGTGCTAAGAAAAGCACCAGTTAATGAAGGATTAAAAAACAATATATGTTTAGCACTTCAGGAGTTATTTGATATATGTGTATGTACATTTAAAAAGCCTGGAAAAAAGATTCATTTTTCTCAATTTAATTTATGACCCATGTTGTTTCAGGAGCACATTGGTTGCATAAAAACAGGGGAAGACAACACGAGTGCATTTATTTAACAAGCTCTGTGCAGCTACTCCACAAACACCAAGCACAGCAAGGGGCCTGCCATGAGCATGGCCCTGAACAGCTAAGGTATTTTGCTTTTTGATGTTGAGTAATTCTTGTATCAGGAAGGAAAACATATAAACATCTTTGTGTGTTTTCATGCCCAAGCCCTTAGAAGATCGGTGAAGTATTTTTTCTATGCAAGTATGGCGTTCCTCTGAATAAAGGGTTCTGTGGCTGGGTGAGGAACTGGTTTCAAAAGGGAACCTAACATCCCATTTCTTCCCTGCCAGACCATGAATGTCCAACACTGTCCCAACAGTGCTTCAGAGGAAGTGTTTTTAAAAACCTGATGGATACTCTTCGATGCTCTTCTAGGGATCCTAGACCCTCACAATCCAGCTCGCTCTGTTTCTTCTCTCTGCTTCATCAGGGCTTCGTCCTTGTCACCTCACTTTGTTCCTAGCATCAGGGACAAGGTGCTCAAGGAGAAGTTTGATCCTTATGCTGGGATTCTATTATTTCCTGCTCCTCTGACCTGTCTTTGATGCCCTCCTGTTCTATGGTGAACTGGAGTGACAAGAGCAAGGAGTTATTGCTTCTAAGCAGAAGAGGCTGTCTGAACTGCTAACCCTCTGGAGCAAAGAGCAATCATGTTTACTCACAGTAAGGAAAAATGGAGACACTTGAAGCATCATCAGTAGAGAAAGCAGAGCTAACGCGGCGGGGGCGAGGGTGGATTCTACAAGCTTGCTGCAACCAGTTAGCACAGTGCTGGCTTCATCTCTCTTTTGGCTATTTCATAGAAAATATTTCAAATGAAGAAAATAAAATCCTATGATAATTCCTATGCTGTATAAATTGTTTTATAACCCTCCCCCCAAAATATGAAACAGAATTTCCCAGTTCGTATAACCAATTTAACATCACACCAATAATAAAAGCTAGGAAAGAACCAAAGGAGAGTCAGGGCAGAAAATGACAGTACAATCCCATTTATAATCACAGATTCAAAAATCCTCAATTAAAATCTATCCAATATAGGACTTTCCTAATGGTCCAGTGGCTAAGATTCATCACTCCCAATACCAGGGGCCTGGTTCAATCACTGCTCGGGGAACTAGATCCCATGTGCCACAACTAAATGATCCCGTATACCACAAAGAGATCCCACGTGCCACAACTAAGACCCAGCAGAGCCAAAGAAATATTAAGACTAACAAACAAACCCAGCCAACAGATCAGAGCACTAAAATAAAGAGACATACTCTACGACCAAACAGGTTCTGTTCCAGGAGGGCAAGGACAACTTAATACAAGGAAAACTATTAACATGACACTTCTCAAATGTGTTATTTTGAACATTAAATCAGCGGGATACTAACCAGAATTTTATGAGGGAAAGAAGGACAGGTAATATCTGGGAATGGTGGGTTTAACAGTTAACTGAACTTCTTTTTTCCATTATGTTGAGATATAACTGACACATAGCACTGTATATAAGATGTTCAGCATAAAGATTTGATTTATACCTATTTTGAAGAGATTGCCACAATAAGTTCCATAAACATCCATCATCTCAAATAGATAGAAAAAGCATGTGGGTTTTTTTGGTGATAAGAACTTTTAGGATCTACTCTCTCAGCGACTTTCAAATACAGAATTACCCTACAGTATTATGGTGTATCTATATATATGCCGGATTTCCTGACTGCTGGACCTATCATCTTCCATACGATAAGAGTTAATATGTCTCTAGGAAGTGAATATGTGAGGCAACATTTCCCCAAGCTATTTGACCAGATGACAATTTCCTCCCTTCACATTTTTTTTTTTCTTTTTGGATGAACCAGCGTGAGGAAAATGTATTCTCTGGGAAACATCTTTGGTGGATCCTATATTAATTTAAAGCATTGTATCAATCATTCAAGGAAATACCATATCATTTCTTCAAGAGATGTTAGAAAGAATTTGATACAATCCAACATTCAATCCAATTAAAATTGTTTTAATCTACGACTAAAGGGATATTTCCTTAAGGTAAGGAAAAACAAAAAACCTCTCTCTTAGACTAAGGGCTAGAATCATAAGTAATTGTAAAATACTAAAAGGAATGTGTTGCTGAGATCAGGAATAAGAAAAATGTATAGGCTATTATTTTTTTCCTTTAACATTGTTCTGAAAATTTTAGAGAATGGAATAAAATATGAAATGCTAATGATAAGAAAAAACAGAGCTCTTATACTTACATGAAATAATTGTTTAAAATTTATAGAAGGAAAGGACCTCCTATATAACACAGGGAACTATACTCAATATTTTTAATAACCTATAAGGGAAAAGAATCTTAAAAAGAATATATGTATATACATACACATAGATATCTGAATCAATCTTCTGTACATCTGAATCAATATATATTGTATTTGAGTATTTTATCAAACTCTCTTATTATAATAGCTTTTAGCTTCCTCCTACATTAAAAATTTTTTTTATTTTCATTATTGAAGTATAGTTGATTTATAATGTTGTGTTGCTGCTGTTGCTGCTGCTGCTGCTAAGTTGCTTCAGCCATGTCCTACGCTGTTCAACCCCATAGACAGCAGCCTATCAGGCTCCCCCATCTCTGGGATTCTCTAGGCAAGAACACTGGAGTGGGTTGCCATTTCCTTCTCCAATGCATGAAAGTGAAAAGTCAAAATGAAGTCGCTCAGTCGTGTCCGACTCTTAGAAACCCCATGGACTGCAGCCTACCAGGCTCCTCTGTCCATGGGATTTTCCAGGTAAGAGTACTGGAGTGGGGTGCCATTGCCTTTTCCAATAATGTTGTGTTAGTGTATAGCAAATTGATTAAGGTGTACAGCAAATTGATTAAGGTATACAGCAAATTGATTCAGGGATATAGCAAATTGATGTGTGTGTGTGTGTGTGTGTGTGTGTGTGTGTGTATTCTTTAAAACATGGGAAAATAATTTGAAAAAGATGTATATATGTCTCTGAATCAGATATATGATTCTGAATCGCACACATATATATATATGAATCGATTTGTTGTACACCTGAATCAATTTGCTGTACACTAATACATTATAAGTCAACTATATGTTAATAAAGAACATAAAATTTAAAAAAAGAAGGAAGTTGAAAGCTAATAAAATAAAAGCATTTGATAAAATGATCAAATACAAATGAGAAGTTTCATCTTCTCATTTTTTTACCTTCTCTTTTTTACCTTATAACCAGAACTAATATTTAAAAATGAGAAGTTTCATCTTCTCGTTTTTT
>SJYV01049284.1:926890-963853 GCA_006410875.1 Neotragus pygmaeus | reverse complement strand
TTTTTTTTTTTCTTTTTGGATGAACCAGCGTGAGGAAAATGTATTCTCTGGGAAACATCTTTGGTGGATCCTATATTAATTTAAAGCATTGTATCAATCATTCAAGGAAATACCATATCATTTCTTCAAGAGATGTTAGAAAGAATTTGATACAATCCAACATTCAATCCAATTAAAATTGTTTTAATCTACGACTAAAGGGATATTTCCTTAAGGTAAGGAAAAACAAAAAACCTCTCTCTTAGACTAAGGGCTAGAATCATAAGTAATTGTAAAATACTAAAAGGAATGTGTTGCTGAGATCAGGAATAAGAAAAATGTATAGGCTATTATTTTTTTCCTTTAACATTGTTCTGAAAATTTTAGAGAATGGAATAAAATATGAAATGCTAATGATAAGAAAAAACAGAGCTCTTATACTTACATGAAATAATTGTTTAAAATTTATAGAAGGAAAGGACCTCCTATATAACACAGGGAACTATACTCAATATTTTTAATAACCTATAAGGGAAAAGAATCTTAAAAAGAATATATGTATATACATACACATAGATATCTGAATCAATCTTCTGTACATCTGAATCAATATATATTGTATTTGAGTATTTTATCAAACTCTCTTATTATAATAGCTTTTAGCTTCCTCCTACATTAAAAATTTTTTTTATTTTCATTATTGAAGTATAGTTGATTTATAATGTTGTGTTGCTGCTGTTGCTGCTGCTGCTGCTAAGTTGCTTCAGCCATGTCCTACGCTGTTCAACCCCATAGACAGCAGCCTATCAGGCTCCCCCATCTCTGGGATTCTCTAGGCAAGAACACTGGAGTGGGTTGCCATTTCCTTCTCCAATGCATGAAAGTGAAAAGTCAAAATGAAGTCGCTCAGTCGTGTCCGACTCTTAGAAACCCCATGGACTGCAGCCTACCAGGCTCCTCTGTCCATGGGATTTTCCAGGTAAGAGTACTGGAGTGGGGTGCCATTGCCTTTTCCAATAATGTTGTGTTAGTGTATAGCAAATTGATTAAGGTGTACAGCAAATTGATTAAGGTATACAGCAAATTGATTCAGGGATATAGCAAATTGATGTGTGTGTGTGTGTGTGTGTGTGTGTGTGTGTGTATTCTTTAAAACATGGGAAAATAATTTGAAAAAGATGTATATATGTCTCTGAATCAGATATATGATTCTGAATCGCACACATATATATATATGAATCGATTTGTTGTACACCTGAATCAATTTGCTGTACACTAATACATTATAAGTCAACTATATGTTAATAAAGAACATAAAATTTAAAAAAAGAAGGAAGTTGAAAGCTAATAAAATAAAAGCATTTGATAAAATGATCAAATACAAATGAGAAGTTTCATCTTCTCATTTTTTTACCTTCTCTTTTTTACCTTATAACCAGAACTAATATTTAAAAATGAGAAGTTTCATCTTCTCGTTTTTTACCTTAATTTTTTTCCCTTATAACCTTAACTAATGGGTAGAAAATATAATGTACTAAAATATTCCTAAAATTCATAATAACAGCAAAAATATTTTAAAAATACAAAATAACAATCTTAATTAAAACTTATGGGGTATTCAGGACTGGACTACCAATGTCACTCACTATGAAGACTGAAGGCTGTAAGTATGTCTATTCTGCCCAAATCAACACATTTGAATGCAGTTCTGATAAAAATTCCACTGATGTGCCCTATGTTCATATAGCAATAGCAACACTATTCACAATGGCCAAGACATGGAAACAACCTAGGTGTCCATCAACAGATGAATGCATAAAAATGTTGTCGTATATTACTCGGCCATAAAAAAATAATGAAATAATCTCATTTGCAGCAATATGGATGAAACTAAAGATTATTATACTAAGTGAAGTGAAGTTGGTCAGTCGTGTCCGAATTTTTGCTACCTCATGTACAGTAGCCTACCAGGCTCCTCGGCCATGGGATTTTCCAGGCAAGAGTAATGGAGTGGGCTTCCATTTCCTTCTCCAGGTGTGAAGTAAGGCAGAAAGACAAATACCATATATCATTTACGTGTGGAAACTAAAATACGACACAAATGAACTTATCTACCAAAAAATGACTCTCGGCCATAGAGAACAGATTTGTGGTTGCCTAGGATGGTGTTGGGGGAGGGATAGATTGGAGTTTGAGGATACAACTACTATAGATAGGATGATAAAAAACAAGGTCCTACTGTATGGCACAGGGAACTATATCCAATATCTTGTGGTAAACCATGATGGACAATAATATAAAAAAAAGAACGTATGTATATGTATAATTGAATCACTTTACCTTAGAGAAGAAATTGATACCACATTGTAAATCAACTATACATCAATAAAAAAAATATTCCTCCTGTGCAAAAATAATCACAAAAGTAAAACACATTGACAAAGTAGAGGAAAAACATTGGTGATACACATGGAACACAGAGGGCTAATGTTTTAAAGACTTCTTTTTAAAATGATTGGAAAGAGGAAAGCACTGAAGAAAACGGGCACAGTTGCACATGTTCACACATTTCTGGCTAAGAAATTTTGGTCTTCTCTCTGATGAATGCTCCTTCTTGGTGCGCTTTCTCCTCACCAACCTGTATCAATAGCAAATTGACCATTCCTCACCATTAGTCCCCTCACTCAGCCTCATTCTCCTCTACACCACTCATCACCACCTGGCAAATGCCCGTAGAGACTTGTTTACTCTCCTCCTCCCATCTGACTGTTAATTCCATAAATGTCATTTATTTGGTTAATTTCTGCTTTTCCCAAGGTCTAGCGTCCTTGTCATATAGCAAAGACTCAATAATAGTTTGTTGATTGAATGAATAAATATCATTTAGTCTCTTCTATTCACTTAAGTATTTCCTAAATTCATTGCATGATTTGATTCATTTGTTTTATGTGCGACTGCCTTTTTCTTTCATATCAGTATGTTCATGCCTTAGGTTCATGTACTTAGGGTTACATCACTGGCTCAGGCTAGACGCTATTTTGCAATGAAATTGTACTTTATATGAAGCAGGGCATTAAAACTTCGGGTACAAACCACATTTCAATTGAAATCTGTCAGAGGCCTATGAAAATTCCCATTTGTGTTGGCTGATTGGCTCATCTCAGTGTATCAGAAGATTCTTATAAACGAGGTAATTTAAGAGGCTTGTTACCTAGCAGCAGGCTGGCTGCAGGGTTAATTAGGCAAATGTTATGCTTGGTTAGGGTAGTCGTGGGACCATATAAGGTACAGTGTTGCTGAGTCAGAACCAGAGCTGTAGGTCATGGCTGGACAGCGTGTCCCCTACACAAGGGCACAGGGCCAGGAGAGAGGCTGGGCATGTGGGGCCTGTAATCAGCCTTTATTCTGCTTTCTAAAACTCATGCTTTGGTTCTGGCTGCATCAGCCCAGAGAAAGAGATGCCCTTCAATATTCCCTCACCTAGAGGGTGCACCTTTCTATTCTGTAATGAGGGGATATGATAGCATTACCTTCCCTTGTGGCTCAGCTGATAAAAAATCCATCTGCAATGTGGGAGACCTGGGTTCAATCTCTGGGTTAGAAAGATCCTGTGGAGAAGGAAAAGGCTACCCCCAGTGTTCTGGCTTGGAGAATCCCATGGACTGTATAGTCCCTGGGGTCCAAAGAGTGGGACATGACTGAATGACTTTCACTCACTCACTCAAGATAGCATTGGGTCTAAGCACACTGAAGACTCTCCTTAGTAAATTAAGGACCAGTTCAGAAGGTAGAGAAAAAAGAAACTCACCAGCAAATCCACAGATATAATATTTGTTGTTAAAAAAAAAAAAAAAGCACTAGAAAGAGCTTCCACTAATTAGCAGTTAGGAGAGCGGAATGCTTCATTTTAATAAATCCCAGTAAACTTAACTAAAAAAAAAAAAAAAAAGTTTTAAAAACAAAGAGATCTAAATGAATAGGTTCTAAGAACCCGTTCCACTAAGAACCTGTTATTCCAAAGCCTGAAGCCAAATAAGAGGTCTAAAGTCCCTCCCTGTCTGTGGAATACTCTTAGAAAATCTGATTTAAAAACCTCTGTGGTGGATTCATGTCGACGTATGGCAAACCCAATAGAGTATTGTAAAGTTAAATTTAAAAATAAATNGAAGCCAAATAAGAGGTCTAAAGTCCCTCCCTGTCTGTGGAATACTCTTAGAAAATCTGATTTAAAAACCTCTGTGGTGGATTCATGTCGACGTATGGCAAACCCAATAGAGTATTGTAAAGTTAAATTTAAAAATAAATAAATTAATTAATTAAAAAAAAAAATAAAAACCTGCTTGGGATTTCCCTGTAGCTCAAAAGGTAAACAATCTGCCTGCAAGGCAGGAGACCAGGGCTTGATCAGGAAGATCCTCTGGAGAAGGGAATGGCAATCCACTCCACTATTCTTGCCTAGAGAACTGCATGGACAGAGAAGCCTGGTCCGTGGAGTTGCAAAGAGTCAGACATGACTGAGAGACTAATACAGACATAATTGCATTACAATGTTGTGTTAGTTTCCACTGTACAACAACAACAACAACACCTGCTTAACTTTCTACATCATTAAATCATTGACCAAAACTTTTTTTAAATTAAAAATAAACATAAAAATAAAGAGACCAAAGTGAGAACAATTTTGGAAATATGACCTTGAAAAAGACCCTGAATAAGTTTACACCCAAAATTAAGTTTGGTAAGATTGACAACAAGAAAATTTTAACACACAAGTACCATCTATCCTTCTTTTCATGAACTCATATGTTTAGTGCATCACTGACTCGATGGACGTGAGTCTGAGTGAACTCTGAGAGATGGCAATGAACAGGGAGGCCTAGCATGCTGTGATTCATGGGGTCACAAAGAGTCGGACACAATTGAGCGACTGAACTGACCTGAACTGAACTGAGTGACATTCCTTCAAGTGCTGTGAAAATACAAGGAGGATGGAGTTAGGTGAGGAGATAGTACAACGTGTCAGGTGTTACAATGGAAGTACAAATTGAGAATGTTGAAGAAGGTGTTCTAAGGAAGGTGATATTTCTGGGTATTAAAGTATGAATAGAAGTTTGTTTGTTAAATAAAAAAGGTGAGAGCATTCCTGACAGAGAGATGGTATATGACAAAAGACAAAGTTAAACTCTGGCACTTTCAGGGGATAAGGAGTTTACTATCACCACACAAGGGAGTATACACAAGAGAGTGGCAGGAAATGAGGTGAAAGAAGTAGATTTTAAAATCTGAACTGTAGAAGAGGCTCTTTGCTATGTTTGTGTGTTTACGTTGTACATTTTAACCTATAGAGAGCTAACATATGTTTGCTAGGAAATAACTTGGTTAGATTTTTACGATAAATCTGTGTTAACTATGAACTACATTTGGGAAATAAAAGTGATAAAATGACAAGATAGGAAGTCCAGTTAAGACATAACGAAGATGGTGATTAAGGTGTGACAAAGGATTAAAGAGAAGAGAGACTAGAGCTAAAGAACATTCCCGAATAGCAAAATGAATGCACGAGGATGCAGCAAAGAGTCAATTGAAGGTATTTCTAATATGAAAATTAGGTGGGATGTTGATACCCACCTAGTAGAGAATGCAGAGTGGAAATGAAGAATCCAGAGGCCACAATATTTTAGGCTGTAATTGAACAGGGTTTGGTATAGATGTGTTAAATTTGAGATACTTCTGGGACCTGAGCCTGGGAAGTTCCATAAGGAATTTAGAATATTTGGACAAGTCAGGTTTAGATAGAGAAGTCTTGACATAACCAGGTAATGGATTGTAGAGGAAGAAAACAGATTAAGGAGAGAACAGGAACAATAATGAATCTTTGAGGAACTCTAACATTTGAAGTGTTGGCAGAGGGCAAGAGGTTGAAGACAGAGATGGAGAAGACACCATAAGAGGTCATCTGATGCAAGATCCTTTTAGACTTGGCTAGAGATTACACTTATATTATCTCTCCATCTCTCATATTTAAATTGTGCATATTGCTCTTTTCATTAATGTTTTTAATGGAAAAATTTATACCAGTTCAGTTCAGTTGCTCAGTCGTGTCCGACTCTTTGCGACCCCATGAATCACAGCACACCAGGCCTNGTGACAATATACAGCCTTGACATACTCCTTTTCCTATTTGGAACCAGTCTGTTGTTCCATGTCCAGTTCTAACTGTTTCTTCCTGACCTGCATACAGGTTTCTCAAGAGACAGGTCAGGTGGTCTGGTATTCCCATCTCTTTCAGAATTTTCCACAGTTTATTGTGATTGCCACAGTCAAAGGATATGGTGTAGTCAATAAAGCAGAAGTAGATATTTTTCTGGAATTTTCTTGCTTTTTTGATGATCCAAAGAATGTTAGCAATCTGATCTCTGGTTCCTCTGCCTTTTCTAAATTCAGCTTGGACATCTGAAAGTTCATGGTTCATGCAGTGTTGAAGCCTGGTTTGGAGAATTTTGAGCATTATTTTGCTAGTGTGTGAGATGAGTGCAGTTGTGTGGTAGTTTGAACATTCTTTGTCATTGCTTTTCTTTGGAATTGGAATGAAAGCTGACCTTTTCCAAAGGCCCACTTGACTTCGCATTCTAGGATATCTGGTTCTAGGTGAGTGATTACACCATGGTGGTTACCTGGGTCATGAAGATCTTTTTTGTATAGTTCTTCTGTTTATTTTTGCAACCTCTTCTTAATATCTTCTGCTTCTGTTAAGTCCATACCACTTTTGTCCTTTATTGTGCTTATATTTGCATGAAATATTTCCTTGATATCTCTAATTTTCTTGAAGAGATCTCTATCTTTGCAACAAATCTCTATTGTTTTCCTCTATTTTTTGCATTGATCACTGAGGAAGGCTTTCTTATGTCTCCTTGATATTCTTTGGAACTCTGCATTCAGATGGGTATATCTTTCCTTTTTTCCTTTGCCTTTAGTTTCTCTTCTTTTCTCAGCTATTTTAAGGCCTCATCAGACAACCATTTTGCCTTTTTGAATTTCTTTTTCTTGGGGATGGTCTTGATCACTGCCTTCTATACAATGTCACAAACTTCTGTCCATATCGTTTCTATCCTTTATTTCATGCCCATTTTGCATGAAATGTTCCTTTGGTATCTCTAATTTTCTTGAAAAGATCTCTAGTCTTTCCCATTTTATTTTTTTCCCCTATTTTTTTGCATTGATTACTGATTAACCTTTGAGGTTGCATTTTACATATTCTGGAAAAAATATACTATATATTTTTAGTAATCTTGTGTTATGTACAGGAGTTAAATTGATAATATTCATTATAACAAAGTACTTCTTACCTATTAAAAATGAAACACTGAATTGATCTGTCCTGATAATTCAAATAGTCAACCACTCTTTCAAAGAACTGTGACTTTGCTAGGACCAGTCAATTCTTTATATTGTTCATGGTGAAAGTCACAAAAATTTACACATTAAACCAAACATGTATGCTTATAGACTAGTACCAAATTTTTCCTATATATTTGACTTTTCATTTCCAACTTAATTTTGTCCCCAATCTACATCCACTACTATGAAATAATTCATATAGACGAAAGACTAGAGGTAATGTATTCATCAGTACACAGAAGAATAAACTACCAAGCTTAAAAAAACTCAGCATTAAGAATTCAGATCCTAGTATTCCGATCTTAGCAGGAGTAACCATTACTTTGGTTTTTGGATTATTTTTAGTATAGTTTTAACCTACCTGTATGTGTCCACAAACAGAATATTATTTGGTTTTGTGAGTTTTTTCAACTTTGCATATTATATATATAATGCATGGCATCATTTTGCATGTATTTGTCTGTGACTTGTCTTTTTCATTCAACATTTTGTTTGTTAGACTCTGCTATGCTTGTGGGTATAATTCATTCATTTTTACTATTATAGTAAAATTCATTTATGAATACAGAACAGTTTATTTATCCATTCTTTTGTCAGTGGATATCTGAAATGTTTCCAGTTTTCTTTTTTCTTTTGCAAACATTACTACAATGAACATTCACACAGCTGTACCAGTGTTTCTCTAGGGAAATATGTAGGGAGTAGAATTGTTAGGTAGAAAGGTAAGCAAATGTTCAATTACAAGGTAATTCCAAATTGTTTTCTAGAGTCTGGGACCAATTTCTATGTCTATCAATAGCATATAATCATTCCTGCTGCTCTTTGTGCATCCTCAATAATACTGTATATTTTTAGACTAAAATTTTGCCAATTTGGTGGGTGTATAATGGTATTTATTTTGGGTTTGAGTTTGCATTGCCCTGATTACTAATGAGGTGGAGAATATTTTCACATGTTTATCAGGTATCCACGTTTCCACTTCTGTGAAAATGTCCAGGTTATTGTTTATATTTTCCAGTGGGTTGTCTTTTTCTTAATGATTTTTAACTAATACTATATGTTCCTCCTGTTTGTATGTATTACAAGTATCTCCCCTCACCACCATGGCTTATCTTTTTACTTTTTTTCTTTGGAAACACTTAAAATTAATCAGCTAAATTGATGAAGCTTTTACAAATAAAATTAGCATATTAATTAATATAATGAATACAATTAATCAAATGTATCAATCTTTTCCTTTACAGCTTGTGCTTTGGAAGCTGTTTTTTTTAGGAAATCCATTCCTAATCGGATATCAAATTTAAGATTCTTTAAAAAGTACATTTCCTTTGCTTGCCTTACACTTAAAAAATCACAAACCTGTTATTATACCTGGGCTTACTATACTAACAACTTACAAACAGAATGATTTGGGCGGCCTCAAGTGTAGCTTTGGGTCTCCTCTCCTGCTGATTGCCATCCTCCTCTCTGCTCATGCATCACCTCCCATGTGGACTCGCACATGTGTGCACACACATGGAGAAACAGTGCACCTGTGCATCTCTCTCTCTCCCCACTCTCAAGTCTAGAATTGCCATGTCACTGAAGTGGTCCCCAGTCATAATTTGGGTGCACTGCCAGCATGGACAGGGAGGCCTGGTGTGCTGCAATTCATGGGGTCGCAAAGAGTTGGACACGACTGAGCAACTGAACTGAACTGAACTGAACTGCCAGCACCAAACTATCATACTTAAGCTTGTTTCTATACGTGCTTGGTATGCGCAATTCTTAACAAAGCTGTCAGTAGTCAGGGCTGCCATTCATTTTTTTGTTTTGCAATCCTTTTCTCTCATTCTTTCTTTTTTCAATTCAAGAGCATTGACTTTTATTAATTCATATTAAGTCACTGGAAATTATACTTGTTACATTTAAATGCTCATTAATGCAAATGGTTGAACAAATCCATTTCCAAGGCCAGTCAATATAGTTGTCACTTCAACACAGCCTTATGACAACTCCCATATCAAAGTAGTACTTTATTTTCTAAATTTTGACCCATTTGAACTATGTTGTATTTTTCTTCAGCAGTCAAATATACATTTGACAGCGTTTTTTTCTCTTTCTGCATACCTTATTAATGTCCTCAGATGATGTCTTCACCTCTTTTCAAAGCAATTAGAGATGGTTAAGTCTCTAAATATTTCTTTCTCCCTATCTTCCCACTACTGAAATTTCTTCATTTGGTATCTGTTTTCATTCATTTGGATTGAGAGGGCTATCTCCCACTGCATTTGGGACCTGGTGTTTGGATCCTGCCCCTGCCAACCCCTAGTTAGACTTCCTCCTCTTCCTTCAAAATCTCTCCATTCCTAACGTTTTCTCCTCTGTATACAATTGTACTCTCCTGCCTCCCTCAGTTGGTCACTTTCACTACTGCCTATGGTAATCTCCTTATTTCCAGCCCATTTTTTAAAATTTATTTATTTTAATTGGAGGTTGATTACAATATTGTAGTGGTTTTTGCCATACACTGACATGAATCAGCCATGGGTTTATATGTGTTCCCCATCCTGAACCCCCCCTCTCACCTCCCTCCCCATCCCATCCCTCTGGGTCATCCCAGTGCGCCAGCTAAAAACCTGAAGGTGGCCTCAATATTTTGCCATTTTGTAGATGACCGTTGCCATGCAATTTTTTAGTAAAATGGAATTGGGAAAAATGCATTAGATAAGTGGCTTCTAATGTAGTCCTCTAATCTGATTATTAAAGCTAATATATATTCATAAATTGAAAGTTGGCAAAAAGAATGTTGCTTTGATGCATTTATCTGAGAATAGCCCTGACATGATTTAAAACATGCCGAGTAGACTTCAAGACACAACACAGCACAGTCTCAGCACTGTGAAATACCACAAAAGTGGAAGAGATTTATATTCTGGATGAGATTATATACTGGATAAGATAGATTTATATGCTGGATGAGATGTATACTCAGTTCCAGGAATTTCTGGTGGGGAAGGGGACACAGGAAAATGAGCAGAAACCTTTATATCCCTATATATCCTGGATTCTTATATCCCTAGCTCCCCAAAGAATGTATGTAGTCAGAGTAGGTCCTCAGAGAATGTTGGACCCAATAATAAGGGTAGGTTGAAATAAGACTCTTCATTTGAGAGCAGTGAAGATGATCCCATTTTCAGATTAGTATACCTTTAAGTTAACTTTTGGTCAAAAATGGATTTTTAATTCCTACCTATTTCTCTCTTCCCACAAAACCATTTTTCCAGATGTAGAGAATAGAACACAGCACATAGGCTATCAAATTCTGTGTCCTGAAAACTGCATAAATGATCATAATTTCATTGACATGCCCTACCAAAAATAATAAAATATGATAGAGAGAATGGAATTTTTTTCTAAGCAACACTATTCCTATCACACAAACACACTGAGCTTAAAAAAAAAAAGGTAATACAACAAGGAAATAACCTATTTTATCATAATTTCTTGGATATTCATATGTAGACATAGTACTCAGCTCTTTTTCACCATGAAATGTTTACTCTTCAATTATCCTTTTACAATAAGTTCATACTTTAAAACTTAAAAAAGAAAAAAGAAATCTTACATAAACAAGTCAATTATTTTATGCATAAGAGAATGATAAAAGATGATTTATTTTAATGCAAATAGATAAGGAAAAATAAATGAGAAGTATTAAAGGTATTTTTAAGTCAAATTATGGCAATAAGCAATTTAAAAAATATATGTAAGAAAAAAGTGATGCGATGAACCTAAAATCATGGGAAAAAAGCAAGGATACTAATAAAGATGGATTATTTTTGAAAAATAAATATTTTAATATTCAGTTCCATAAAGTATTTTTGCCTTTCATGAAGAATACAAAAATGCAGTGAGAAACAGATTTACTTAGACTTCACATATTTTTGTCAGAAATTTATTTTTTGTATAGATACAGAAAGAAGTATATAGTAGATATTAGTATTATTGAAAAATATGCCCTAATTACTCCTCACTTGAATACTTATTAAAAAAACAATCCTTCTTTTGGTCTTCCGGAGGTTGCCCATTTATTTTTTATTTTGTGAAGTATTTAAGGTAGAAATCAACAGTGACGCTCAGTGCTTGTCTATAAAAGCACTCCTGAATCAAGGGTATAGTAGAAATCAGAAGGATTATAGGAGGTTTGAAAAGGTATTTTACTTTATTCCATCACTGAACACAGTGGAGTCGATACAAAAAGTTTCTAGATCCAGAAAGATTGAAATAGGATTAGAATTTATATTTCTTTTCCAAGGCCTCATCATCAGTTTAAATTCTGAATCTGTAAGCAACATTTTGCAAAACAGTTCTACTTGTCAGCTTGAGTCCAGTCATTCCTTTGGTCCCCGGGGATACTCTATCATTCCGAAAGCCCTGGATACATACCATGGGGTGGGCAGCTGGAGAGAAATGCATACAGTTTCCCCATTGCCCTCCCACCAGAAATGATGCCCACAATTGTTAAAGAGGAAACTTCCTTCCCCAGAATCTATACTCACTGCCAAGTCCACTTCTTCATATGGGCTTCCTAGGTGGCCCTAATAGTGAAGAACCCTCCTGCCAATGCAGGAGACCTAAGAGACACAGGTTTGATCCCTGTGTCAGAAAGATCCCTTCGATCCCTTAGAGAAGGGCTTGGCAACCCACTCCAGTATTCTTGCCTGAAGAATCCCATGGACAGAGGGGCCTGATGGGCTACTGAATAGTCTACTGACCTTGGGGACCATTCTCAGAACAGGGGAGTAGTTTTATCAGCAACTTTCCCAGTTTATATGGAAAGTGTGAAATCAAGTAGGGTGTGTGTGTGTGTGTGTGTGGGTGTGTGTGCGTATCTATAGGTTTCCATTAGAAAGGGAAGGAAACTCACCACTGCCATGACCAGGACCCTGCAAATGGTAAGTAAACAACTTACATTTATTGAATTAATGAAGAGAAGATGACTTGAATGATTAGTCAAATTGGTTCTGCTGCTATATTAGAGCTTTTCTCCATGCCCTGAAAGTTCTGGATAGGAGTGTCTTTGGCAGGTCTCCTACACACATCAAATGGGAAAACTAATCAGTAGAAAACTGCCTACTATCTCTTTGCTTTATGCCTCCAGACTCAGACTAAACTATGGATTTTCTTTCTTTATTCTTTCTTTTATTAATGTCCCCAGAAATCTTTTAGACTAGTAAATCTCTCTGAGAACACAGCAGTAGTTAGCAAGAAGGAAGAAACAGAAACCTTTTTAACCATCTCTTAAAATGAACTCAGGGATAATTATAAGCTTACGAATATAAACGTTCAATCAAAATTGAATTTAGTTCTGAAGAGACTAATAACATCCCAAACATCTTGGTGTGTGGAGATCCAAATTGTGGCTGGCCAAGGGTACAATTCATTGAAAGCATCAGTTATAACAAATGTTCTGACATGAAACATGGGGGGAAGTCCTGGGCTGATGTTATTTTGGTTTTGCTGTGGCTTAATGGAATTAGTCATTCACTTGTTAGCAATCCCTATGTCACTATATGTTTCTTTGTTTTTTAAGATGAGTTGCTAGGCTAAACTATTTAAATCAAAGACTTGATAACTGCCATGTATCTTATAATTATCAACGACGATACAAGTGCAGATTTGTCTATATTGAATTTCTTGGAATTTGAAATCAGTGTTGTCCAAGAAGAATTTTTTCAGTTCATAATAAAACACTTTATGTCTTTTTTTTTTTTTTTTCAGATTTACACCCACACTCACTTCCTAGGGGCTTCCCAGGTGGCATAGTGGTAAAGAATCCACCTGCCAGTACAAGAGACACAGGAGATGCAGGTTCAATCCCTGGATCAGGAAAATTCCTGGAGGAGGAAATAGCAACCCTTTCCAGTAATCTTGATTGGAAAATTACATAGTCAGAGGAGCCTGGTGGGCTATAGTCCAGGGGATCACAAATAGTTGGAGACAACTGAACACACACACACTTCAATTCCTAAAGCTCTTATTGAGTGACTAGTATGTGCCAGGAGCTGTGTTAAAAGCTGAGACTATCTCACATAGACCGTAGATGGTCTCTACTTCAGAGACCGACTATTTAACTGGAGAGACAGGCATTAAAATATAACTTCACGTGATAAATAAAATAAAAGAGGCATGCGTAAGTTATTAAGCAGGGAATAATTAATTCTTCTTGGGGAGGCAAAGGGGAAACGAAAAGCTAAAGCAGGAAGTCCTTGAAGAGTTTTCCAGAAGTCCTCCAGGCCTCATATTAATAAACAAAGCCCACATTTCACGTGTTTATATAAAAAGATAAATTTTGAATTTTTAAATGCAGTGGTTCTTAGCTTCAGTTGTGTATTAGAATTACCTGGGGAGCACTTAAAAATGGGGTTAAGGAGACTACACAAATCATTTCATTCAGAGTCCCTGGGGTAAGCTTCAGTCACCCATCCTGTATAAAAATTTCTCCAAGTGATGCAAATTATCACTAGGACTGAGAACTATTTTTCCATAGTAAACAGCTATAGGACACCTCCTTTGCCCTAAGCCAAGGGGACCATTATTTTTGGAGGAAAGTGGACTAGAAATATATACATTTCTATATAAGAAATAAATAGAAAGAAAATACAATAAAAGCCAAAGGTCTTAATTACACACCTTCACTTTTGTATACCTAACTGCACTCAACGTAAAAATCAGGTCTAAAGTGACTTAAAACTCATACATGATGTTTATTGGGCTTCCCTTGTGGCTCAGCTCTCCTGCATTGTGGGAGACCTGGGTTTGATCCCTGTTTTGGAAAGATCCCCTGGAGAAGGGAAAGGCTACCTACTCCAGTATTCTGACCTGGACAATTCCATGGACTGTATTGTCCATGGGGTCTCAAAGAGTCGGATGTGACTGAGCGACATTCACTTCACTCACATGTTTATTGATAGATACTGGGCCTTGAGAGTTATAAATCAGCGTGTGGACCTAAAGATTCTTACACACTAAACACTTCGGGATTACAAGTACTTAGAATGATTTCGGTCTCATTTAACCTATCCTGAGTAGTTTTTGACCATTTTAAGTATGCCGTGGTGATATATTAACTGCATGAGAATTTGAACTTCAGCTAACTTTCCAGTTCTCTTCCCCTGTAGCCTAATAAGGTAGAATATCAACTATGTTAATAGGTCAACATCGTTTCTGATAAAAATGTCATCTGGTTGATAAAGTGCATCTCAGCTGGGAGAACTATAAACACCTTATGAGAAGCCACAGCTTTAGAATTACTTGAATGTGTGAGTGTGGGGACTCCTTCTAATCGGCATGACCCTTGTGGGGGTCTTGGAAGCTATACCTATGATGTTGTTACAGGAGACAGAGGCTCCTGTGAAGCATAAGGCTTTTAGACCAAGGTACTTCTCACATCTGCCTGGCATGGAGCTTATTTTCTTACACTTCGCTGTCACCTGGAGGCCAAGAGGATACCTTCTGGATAGTTGTGTGGATTCTGCAAGGTGTCCCCTGAGAGGAGAGTCTGATGCTGCCCTTCTGGCAGGCTGCATTTCTTGTCCTATAGTTTTCTAAGCAACGGAATTGTCAAATGTAGCTTCTGGGAGAACTCTCAGTCTGTTAGAAGAGCACTGCCTGGTGGATACTGACTATCTGTATCATTACCTTCTCAGAGAAGCTGTAGATAGATGAGAAATGCTGTTATATTTTCTCTCAGACACCCAAATCCACTTTCACACTTCTATTAAATGGTTGCACACATAGTACAAAGATCAGTGGTAGTATAGGTAACTGTTCAGGCAAATTATGTGCAATCATAGCTAATTCAAAGATAATCAAAGAAAAAAAAAAGTAAAGGGTACAAAGGGGCATATTCATCTATTTTTCTGTCCCTCCATCTATTCACCATTAATCCACCCATCCATTCATCCATTCATCTGCCCACATGTGCATCCATCTATCAATTCCATCAATCTGTTTACCTAATGTTATTGAGGCTTCCCTTCCTGAGAAGACAATATCAGGACATAGTTAAGAACAATTTATCATGGGGTATAATTTGATAACTCAGGTCTTCTGAAAAACTAGATGCAACAAGAGGGATTACACATCTTTCGTACTTTTGAAGGTTCCAAATGTCAAGGATATTAAGGGACAAGTATGTTCTTTTTTCCTAAGAGGAGAATGAAAATTTTAAGAATTGGGTAGTTGTGTTATGTTTTTCTTCTTTTCTGTTTATCCATAAATCATCTTGCAAATGGAAATCATGGGATCTCATGTTTGTAATACTGACTGTTGGGACTACTAGCTTTCTATTTAAAAACAAAATCAGTTCTAGATGTGTTTAAAAAATAGCTGTTTAAATAGCTTCATTTGTATGTCAGTACTTTTACACTCTCTATATTTCTTAGAAAAATATATTTATTTCTAAGAATCACACCAAAATCACATGACCATATAACAACTTCAGCAGCCACTGAAAGTTATCACCTGCTTTCCAGGTGGCGCTAGTGGTAAAAAACCGGCCTGTCGATGCAGGAGACAGATATGGGTTTGGTCCCTGGGTGAGGAAGATCCCCTGGAGAAGGAAATAGCAACCCACTCCAGTATTCTTGCCTGGAGAATCCCATGGACAGAGGAGTCTGGTGGGCTACAGTCCATGGAGTCACAAAGAGTCGGACACGACTGAAGTGACTTACCACACATGCAGCAACCCATGTTTAGAGTCATGTCTTAAGGGAATCCAGGAGGCCCTTCTGGATAAAATGCAGGGTGAAGGGGTATCATGAGGGCATCTCCCACTCCATGACTGTAATGGGCTTTGTGTGAATCAAGACAAGTCTTAAGAGATTTCTGCAGGTGAGTGGTTGGTGTATTCTAAAAGAGTAAGTCCCGCCTCTTCGCCATCAAGGCACCAACCCATGACCTATGACATCAGCACACTTATTCCACTGTAATGACACCATTTATTTAAGGGCTACATAGACTCCAGATCACCTGACCTGTCTCTTGAGAAATCTGTATGCAGGTCAACAAGTGACAGTTAGAACTGGACATGGAAAAACAAACTGGTTCCAAATTGGGAAAGGAGTATGTCAAAGCTGTATATTGTCACCCTATTTGTTTAAGTTATATGCAGAGTACATCATGAGAAGTGCTGGACTGAATGAAGCACAAGCTGGGATCAAGATTGCTGGGAGAAATGTCAATAACTTCAGATATGGAGATGACACCACCCTTATGGCAGAAAGTGAAGAAGAACTAAAGAGCCTCTTGATGGAAGTGAAAGAGGAGAATGAAAAAGTTGGCTTAAAACTCAACATTCAGAAAACTAAAATCATGGCATGTGGTCCCATCACTTCATGGCAAACAGATGGGGAAACAATGAAAACAGTGACAGGCTTTATTTTGGGGGGTTGCAAAATCACTGCAGTTGGTGATTGCAGCCATAAAATTAAAAGACGCTTGCTCCTTGGAAGAAAAGCTATGACCAACCTAGACAGCATATTGAAAAGCAGAGACATTACTTTACCAACAAAGGTCTGTTTAGTCAAAGCTTTGGTTTTTCCAGTAGTCATATACGGATGTGAGCGTTGGACTATAAAGAAAGCTGAGCACCGAATAATTGATGCATTTGAACTGTGATGTTGGAGAAGACTCTTGAGAGTCCCTTGGACTGTAAGGAGATCCAACCAGTCCACGCTAAAGGAAATCAGTCCTGAATATTCATTGGAAGGACTGATACCAAAGCTGAAACTCCAATACTTTGGCCACTTGATGTGAAGAATTGACTCTTTGGAAAAGACCCTGATGCTGGGAAAGACTGAAGGTGGGAGTAGAAGGAGACGACAGAGGATGAGATGGTTGGATGGCATCACCAGTACAATGGAAAAGAGTTTGAGTAGGCTCTGGGAGTTGGTGATGGACAGGGAAGCCTGGTGTGCTGCAGGCCATGGAGTTGCAAAGAGTCGGACACGACTGAGCAACTGAACTTTCTTTTTCCCTTAGACTCCAGTATGAGTACCTTGAGAGCAGGGGCTGGGTCCCATTTACCTTTGATTCGCCAATAAGTATCATAACTGGTAGGAATTCAATAATTAATTATTGGAATGAAAATAAACTTTTGGGGAAGTAGAGCAAACAGTCTCAGATAAAGTATCTGGGAGGTGATTTTGAAACTCTGGAAAATGTTGTTACCTTCTTTATGAAAGAAGGAAAATATAAAAGTAGCTTAGAAAGATAGTCTATAAAATATCTCTTTATTCTGCCAAGTTTAATTTATTAACACCATGCCCTGTTAAAGGCCAGCAGAGCTTTGGATCTCTTTTTATTATCTCTATTTTAATTCATCTAGATAAGATGAATAGTTATTTCAAAAATTCTCACCATGCCATGATTTTGTTATCTAGTTTGGGCACTAAGAACTCAAGGTAGGAGCTAATAACGTTGCTAGTAAGGAGATCAAATTAAAACTTAACAATGTAATCACATAAAATTCCAGTGATAGCATCACCATTAGCTCTGCAAAACAATACAGTTCTTTACAGAATCTTCCTTTGCTTCTATACTGCATTTTGTCTGATAATCACTTGCCAACAAAGACATCATACTAATTACAATATGTTATATGAGGGACAGGAAAACTGATAAATGATTCATTGATTATTTTCTTTCAAAAATAATTCTTCTATTCTTGTCCTTAGGTTACATATGGATTATAAATGGAGACTTTAAGTGCTTTGCCAGAGAGTTGTTTAGAAGAAATCATGTTGACATTTTTAATTCTTAGCAACTGTGAGTGGATACCCAACTGGGGGGAAAAAAGAATGAGATCAACACACAAAATTTGAATCTTTTGCATGTGAAGAAAAGAGTAGTTCTTTTTAAAAGGAAATCTGCTGTATGAAACATTCTTTTCTTCTCTCTACGGTATTTCGAGTCTTCCCAGGTAGCTCAGTGGTAAAGAAGCCACCTGTCAATGCAGGAGACACAGGAGTTGGTTCGATCCCTGGGTCAGGAAGATCCCCTGGAGAAGGAAATTGCAATCCACTTCAAAATTCTTGCCGGGAGAAGTCCATGGACAGGGGAGCCTGGCAGGCTACAGTCCATGGGGTCACAAAGAGCAGACATGAGTGAGCCACTGAGCAGACATGATACTTCAGTCCCTGCCTTGCCAAATCACATCAGGGGCATCTCCCTCTCCTCTACATCCCCAGGTGGATGGCCAGCAGGGCAAGATGTCGTCCTGGTTTTCCTGTCTGGAAAAGGTCAACACATGGTAGCTGATTTGTCTGAGGACAATGGCTGGGCAATAGCAAGAATTTGGCTGAAGAGAGGGTGTAAGCCAGTTCACAAGGTCTTCGGTGGCTCAGAAGGAGGGACCAGGAGGTCTGAGATGAAGAAGAGAAGGGAGGGGATGGAGCGAGAGACAGAGGGCTCCAAGGCTCTGTTCGATGCCTTCTCTTCCATAAGTAAGGGAGGGAGTTAATAAGTATGTAAGTGTATCATCTCTCCTGTGTGTGTATAGTGCTCCTCGTCAATAACAGGCCCTGAACTCTTCTTTGTGTATTGTCTCAACTGTTTCTGCTTTTCTGTACCCTCATCTCAGTTAAGGTTTGTCAGCAGTCATGTAGCCAGAAACATTCCCTCGTTATCTCCATCTCTTCGTTCTCCTTTAACTCCACATGTTCTTGCTGGATTTTTCTGTGTTTCTCAAATTCATCCTCTTTGTCTTTCACTTAGAACCTCATCATCCCTGTTCTGGACAACTATCATCACTTCTTGACTAGCCTCTCTGCTTTCAACCTTTTCTCCCACGTATCTATCTACTAAACTGCTGCCACAGTGATTTTTCTATAATGAAAAGCTTTTATGTCATTGTCTTTGCTTACAATACTTCCATTGCTTTCCACCACTAAGGCCAGAGAACTAAGACCAGTATTCTCTACCTTGCATTAAGAAAATCTTCACCAGTTTACTTTTGTTTACACTTCTGGCTTCATACACAGAAGGTGACTCTCACATGATATACATGAACCATTTAGAATAACTTATAGAGCTCTGCACTGTGCCATTTGTAAATTAAACTGACATTTATTGTTTTGATGCAAAGCACCAGTCACTTTATAGGTTCTGGGTATACAGATGTGATATCTTTGTGCAGCCTGTTCTGGAATACATGTCCTGGGGAGTCTTCACTGACTCTCTCAGGCAGAGGCAGCCAGGATCTTTCTGTGCTACCGACTATATTGCCAAACACACATAGCTCTGATATGGCATATTATAAATACATATTTTGGTATCTCTTTTCATCACTAAACTCTAGGGTTGAAGTCCTTGAAGACAAGGGCTGTGCATCCTTCATCTCCATATCCTCTGATATGGAGTAGGGCTTGACAGGAGTAGATGGCTGGAAAATGTTTTCTGAATGAATAACAAATACTGTCCATCATATGTGTCCAGGATATATGGACTTCATGCCCATCAGCCTCACACTCTACCAAGTACAGACCCCTTACCAGAGGACCCACATAAATACATAAATACTTACAGCCAAAGTGATACCCCAAATTTCCAGATAAAAATAAAACTTGTTTTGGTGAAAAATAAAAATAAACCTAGAAAGAAAACAAGTTTTCTCCGGGGGTGGGGTGGGGTGGGTTCCCAGTGGGAACCTGATCACAGGCTTGAAATATCACTCCCCTACACACACACAAAGACACATAGACACACATACACACTCCACCTAGTTAACTCAATAATCCCCATATCTTCACTCATCTGCATTTTTTTCAGAAAATCTTCTAGAACCCCCACCTCTCCCCAGATTAAGCAGTTCCCCTGTCATGTATTCTTATTGCATCAGCTATCCTCTTAGCTGTTCAGTTCAGTTCAGTCACTCAGTTGTGTCCAACTCTTTGCGACCCCATGAGGCACACCAGGCTTCCCTGTCCATCACCAACTCCTGGAGTTCACTCAAACTCACCTCCATCTAGTCGGTGATGTCATCCAGCCATCTCAATCTCTGTCGTCCCCTTCTCCTCCTGCCCCCAATCCTTCCCAGCATCAGAGTCTTTTCCAATAAGTCAACTCTTCCCATGAGGTGGCCAAAGTAATAGAGTTTCAGCTTTAGCATCAGTCCTTCCAAAGAAATCCCAGGGCTGATCTCCTTCAGAATGGACTGGTTAGATCTCCTTGCAGTCCAAGGGACTCTCAAGAGTCTTCTCCAACATCACAGTTCAAATGNTCTCCTCCTGCCCCCAATCCTTCCCAGCATCAGAGTCTTTTCCAATAAGTCAACTCTTCCCATGAGGTGGCCAAAGTAATAGAGTTTCAGCTTTAGCATCAGTCCTTCCAAAGAAATCCCAGGGCTGATCTCCTTCAGAATGGACTGGTTAGATCTCCTTGCAGTCCAAGGGACTCTCAAGAGTCTTCTCCAACATCACAGTTCAAATGCATTAATTCTTCGGTGCTCAGCTTTCTTCACAGTCCAACTGTCACATCCATACATGACCACTGGAAAAACCATAGCCTTGGCTAGACGGACCTTTGTTGGCAAAGTAATGTCTCTGTTTTTCAATATGCTATCTGGGTTGCTCATAACTTTCCTTCAAGGAGTTATACTCATTCATGTAATCATTTGACTAATTTCTATTTCCTCTTCCAAACCATAAGCTCGACAAGGACAGGCTCCATGCCTGTTACGTAGGAGATGTGGAATGACAAACAATGGATCTGATTTAATCCTCATAACAATTATTCAAGGTAAACACCATTAGCATCTGAGTTTTCCAGAAAAAATATAGACACTGAGAACAATATCCTGACCAAAGTCATACAATCGGGGATGAAATCCTGGGATGGTTGCTGGTTTCCTGTGTCACAGAGAACTAATCTAGAGCTATTTAAAAACTTTAAGTGAATGAGCTCAGCTTTATTATTCAATGTTGAATGCCCAAGAAAATTAGTAATTTTAAACAAGTTTTTTAAAAATTTAGTGGACCCACAGAAAGTTCATCTTTTTTAATCTCTCAATTCTGATTGGAAATAATTCAGTATTAAGCGAGCTGCTAAAATCTCCACCACGAAGAGCCATGTGGGAGCCTGGAGTCTGACAATCGAAAAGGTAAGCCTATTTTCTCCTCTAATGTATGGTTCTTGTATAATTCCCAGTGTGAGTTTGAAATAATTTAAAAAGTAATCTGATATTTGCAATGTAGTGAAACAGATCTGACTACTGGGTATTGAAAAATTTATTGTTGCATTGTTTTATAGCCTTCCTAAAAATCCTAATCCTATTCCTTTATAAAATGGATAGGTCCTTTCCTAGTAAAAGACACAGACATAATGGCAGGTGAAAGATGGTCACATTAAGCAGTTGCTCAGAACCTCAGTAAAGTGTGGGTCTTGATTACACAGGGTTCCACAAAGCCCAGGGAATGGGGAGTGGAAATAGAGGCACCACTTGAGTATAGATGTACCACATGACATGACTTGATGTGAGAGATGTGAGACATGCGTGCTCAGTCCTGTCTGACTCTGACCCCATGGACTGTAGCCCACCAGGCTCCTCTATTCATGGAACTCTCCAGGCAAGAATACTGGAATGGGTTGCCACTTCCTCCTCTAGGGGCTCTTCCCAGCACAGGGATCAAACCTGCGTCTCTTGCATCTCCTGCATTGCAGGTGGGTTCTTCACCACTGCACCACCTTGGAAGCCCATCATATAACTTAGCCACACTGAACACATTTTTCAAGGTCCCTTTGCTGATCCTGCTCTTAGCTGCCATTGGATTCAGCCAGAAATGACTAAAATACATGCCCAGCTTTCAGGGTACTTAGCCCAGTAAAAAGGCAGGTGCCACAACACAAAATGGATTATAAGAATAAAACTGGAATCTACCTGCTACCCCTCAGAGAGAAAGTAAAGAGTACTGTTGCCCCCTGTTTGCCAAACTTGGTGTGGATAAAAAGCTATATGCAACAGGAGCGCTGGTCATCAAGCAAGAACTTGTTTCTAAGTCATTAAATACCTGAATGTCCAGTTTATCTGTTTCTGGTAGAATTTTTCTATCTTCAATAATAATTTAAGCTACCCTTGAGCCAGTCTTTAGTTCCCTTGGCTTCAGGTGGATTCTCTGAACATTATTCAAGCAACTGTGCGGTTAGGACCAGAGCTCTGAAAAGGCAGCCCTAGCCACCTGGCATGTTGCTTCATATTATTGCTGAATTTCAGACATAAATTATTTTAATGGCCCATTTTATTAGCTACTGTCTGAATTCTTACAAAAATTACCCAGTTTTATTCTCTAACCACTTAATAAAAATCTCCAATTTTTCTCATTCAGAAGCAGAGAGTGGAAACCAGGTCAGGGCACTTTGTCCTGCCCACCAGGCAAATCCCTTTACACCAGGGCAAGGGGCAGGCAGTCTGGTGAGTAGGACTGAACTGTACGTTAGAAAGCACAGGGGGAAGGGAAACCTCAGTTCAGGGCGATTTTCCTCACCTGGAAAAATACAGGCCCCTCTTACAGGCTCCTGTAGAAGTGTCTGACTGTCATGTGAAATAATTTAGTCCTAACGATAAGTCCTCAGAATAACACATAGATATTTGCCAATGGCAGGAGATATTGGAGACCAAAGCAGTGCTTTGTTATGATAGAACATTTTGGTGCATTATTCATGCATTTTTGTTTTTATTCAGAGCTGTGTAGACACATGTCTACTACATTAGCTTTCCCATTCTAACGGAATCATTGTGGGCAGAAGTAGGTTCCTATCACCATGTGTAATGTATCAGTCAGGGTCTAGACACAAAAAGAAACCACTCTGTACTTCAAGTAGAGAAAATTTAACACTGGAATTAGCTACACAGAAAGACATGAAAAGCCAATCAAGGGAAGATGAGGCATCACAAATATAGGCAGCAGCAGGAAGCCAATACCCCCAGGAAGTAGTATTTCCAGAAATCAGTATACTCAGGCTGGAACAAGTACCATTAGGGAGGCTGCTGAGCAGAAGCTGGAGGCCACGGAGGGAGGAGTGGGTAGAGCTAAAGGAGAAACAGCTTCTATTGGAAATACCCCCAAGGCACTGGGAGAAATACCTTGCTTTCTCAGCCCTCCCATCCTCCAGTCTTCTGCTAGTACCTCTTGCTGATGAAAATTACCCGGAATTTGGTTGTCAAGGGAACCTGAAAAATGGTGCTTCCTGTGATTAACAGTAAAGCAGGGGAAGGGAGGGAAATGGACCTAGGGACAGACAGGCAAATAGCCAACCAGCACACATGTGCTGCCCTCCAGCCTTCCACCCATGGCAAGTATCAAGCACATTCCTTCTGTGCTATCAGCCTTGCAATTCAGTTAACTTTCTCTTCTCCTTAGATTTCTATTGACTATTATTGACCTATCTCTTGTGTCCTGTATAACACACAGATGCTGAAGTTTGCTGTGATAGAAAAGCAGAGATCAAGAGGGAGGTATCAAAAGTGGAAGACAGTGGCACTGTACACTTTATTTGAATATAGTTTCATTTAAAAAAAAATTCTAGGGGAATGTTTTATTTTTACTATTTAAATTTGTTTCTCTTGACAGACTTTTTTTTTTTTTTAAGGTACTAATGACCATTGAGCATTTAACAAGTCCATCCTTCATTTTTAGGATGGGCGTCTAGCAAGGAGCAGAATATCTATAGGTAAAAAAGGAGAGCAGCAAAATGTGTTCGCTGCATCAATCAACCCTGCTTCCTCCCTCCATCCCCTTCTGGCATTCCTCGGGCTGGCTGGAGCACAGCACCCCTGGTACGCTTTCCAGGTTCCTGGAAGCCCAGGTAAATCATCCTTGGTGGATGCTCTTGATGAGCTTATGCTGCCACAGCCAGCAATGGGATCTGTCTGCACCTCTGGTGCTGAGAGCCTGCCTCTTGTTAATCCCAGCCTTCCTTTCCTGCCCACCTGCCATTTCTCTTGTGCCACTGAAACTCAATTAGATTTGAATCTCATTGCCAGAAGGTTGGGGTGTCTTCATGAATTCCATTCATCAAGAGTCCATTATATGTCTGGAATTGAACCAGACACTTTTTCTGGATTATTTCATTTAATCTTCATGGGAACTCCCAGTTCAGAGATGAAGAGACTGATTTTGAGATTAAGTTGTTTGCCCAGAGTCATCCAATTTGTAAGTCAGAGAAGTGTGATTTGAACTGGCTTTTGTGTCCAAGCACATATGCCATTATACCTTCTGACAGCCCAGGGCCAGTACAGAGCAGCAGTACAGCAGGCTGCTCCTCATTTACACCAGGTGTCAGCATCTAAGGAATGTGGCCCTTTCACCAGACTTCTCAAAGCCAGCCCCAGCTCTGTATACAGATAAGAGCTGAGAAGAACTGGATGGGCAGTAAGGCCTTTGTAGACACCTGGCCAGCCAGTGACATGTGCATGTCCACCATGTACTGACTAGGATTCACACAATATACTCTCCCAGTACCTGGACTTATAATCAGCCTTCCATCTCACAGAATGAATTGGTGTCAGATAAGCAAATACATTTCTTTCCTTGTCTCTTCTCATTTAGGGGGCTGTGTCTACTTCCTACAGCTTATTTTGTACCATGTATCAAGACTAATATAAAATCATTCTATAATAATCCACCCAAACTGGCCTTCATATCTGGTGCCTGCTGGAATATAACAGAAATCTTTCCATTTCGGTTTAAAGAATTGCTTCATCTAACCAACTGAGAGCAAACTTACATACTTTCTAACATAAATGCTATGGGCCAGCAGATAAATGCAAAAATTCTATTAGTTTTCAGACCTGAGGTTTATGATATTCATTTTAAATAAAATAAAAATCCTATACAGGGATAGGAAAAGGCCCAGGGATAGTTTCAGTTTTAAAAGCATCCACTTAGCTATTATATAAGGGCCAAGAAGGTAGTAGTTCCTGAATTACCATGTAGATACTTTTTTTCCTGCTCATTGACTTTGACAAAGACAGTAAATAGCATACAGAGAATAGATATATTTGAAAGAAATATTAAAACACTGATTCATATAATATTAAGATGTATAAAGTCTCTTGCATAGATTGAGAGAAAAATTAAAATGCTTTTGGTTCCTAATGAAACTGCACCAGGCTCATATAAATCTAAATTCCTTACCTTAACCTGAGCTTAAAATAATGGGCTAACTGACAGAGCTTTACAAATCCTAGCAATGAACATTATCATTTATTACCAGAATGAGAGATAATAGGAGTAGCAAGGAGATATCACATATTGGGAAGTGTCCAAAGAGTTTAGCAAGACAATATTTCTTTTTCACAATACAAAGATAAAAGAGTTGTGAAACTGAGAGCTCATTTCATTCACTTGGAAGAGAAGGGCAGGTGGGTGTTCTCGTTAAACAGATTGCAACCCTTTCCTCCAGGAGCATAAAGGAGAATGAATAAACACAGGAGGTAATATTCACTCCACAGTGCAAGAAGGTACATGGATTTAAAGTCCATCTCAGTAATTAAATTTCAGTGTTGACACAGTACATCTCAACATTCAGAGTTCTAAATATAGTTTATACAGTGCCTGTGAGCAAAATGCAACACACATGAATATTTATCTCTCCAGCGATGATTCTTCTGTCACATGCTCAGAAAAGAAGTGTTGAGATTAGGACAGACCAGAACAGAGTCCACAGAATCTGATGATAATCATTTCACATAGCTGAAATGATCTCATGGCCTTCTCTGATGCCATGGTTTTCTACACCTTTTTGGTTGCAGAACATTTTGTACAATGAAATTTAATTAGAAGCCAAATATTTGAAGTGGATTGAAGTGGAGTAGGCCTGTAGAATTATGAGGGGCCAAGGGATGCTCCAGAACCTTGACTTCTTAATGCCACAGCCAACCCTGAGACGCAAAACCTAAATCTATAACCCATAAATAAGTATAATAAAAATTCGTTTGGTATCTGATTGATTTTAAGGTACTGTGGTGATTTTGAGGTGCTCACAGGTTGTAGAGAGCTATTGAATTTCAAAGGAAGGTCTTATGGAATCAGTTGATTAATACCAGAGAAGCAATATGATTAGGAGAAATAAATGTTATTTACTTTCTGCCACTCCTCAGGAAGATACTAACTCCATTAACAGTATTCCCAGGCCCTCAGCTTTCGGCCTGGTCCCATCTTGGCAGTTCATCTGCTCTGTGTATGCCTCGATCCCCAGTCTGTCCAGTTCTGCCCTCAGAGGATGGTGTCTGTGCTGGGTTTTTCCTTTGCTGAATGTGGCTGGGACAGCAAGGTGCTGCTCTTCTTTTATGCCTAACATGTTTTTCCAGCATTAGTTCAGATCTCCTTAAGCATAGCCACTAGAGTATCAGTCATCTTAGGTACAGCATGAGGTGGTAACAAACAGCCTCAAGTACTCAGTGACTTGTAACAACTTAACAACTCTTGCTGGTTTTACATGAGCATAATGGGTTTGCCTTTCTTTGGGACTGGAGTGAAAATCGACTTTTCCAGTCCTGTGGCCACTGCTGAGTTTTCCAACTTTGCTGGCATATTGAGTGCAGCATTTTCACAGCATCATCTTTCTGGATTTGAAATAGTTCAACTGAAATCCCATCACCTCCACTAGCTTTGTTCATAGTGATGCAAATCCCTTGGACTGCAAGGAGATCCAACTAGTCCATCCTAAAGGAGACCGGTACTGGGTGTTCATTGGAAGGACTGATGCTGAGGCTGAAACTCCAATACTTTGGTCACCTCACATGAAGAGTTGACTAATTGGAAAAGACCTTGATGCTAGGAGGGATTGGGGGCAGGAGGAGAAGGGGACGACAGAGTATGAGATGGCTGGATGGCATCACTGACTCGATGCACATGAGTTTGGGTGAACTCTTGGAGTTGGTGATGGACAGGGAGGCCTAGTGTGTTGCAATTCATGGGGTCACAAAGAGTCAGACACGACTGAGCGACTGAACTAAAATGAACTGAATGGATTTGCTAGACGTGTTCTTTATTCTGGGACTCAAACTAATGGAATCTTTATATTCAGGACATTGCTGACCTTGTCACGGAAAAAAAGGCTCCATGACAGTATGCTCCATAAGGATTCTGAAAACTTTCTGTTGGAAGTGGCACACATCACTTCTGCTTACATGCCACTGGCTCAAAAAAGTCAACTGTCCAAACTGGATATCAGAGAAGTGGGATGTGGGTTTGGGGGTATATCATCTTTCCACAGAAGAAGATAAGAAGTCCCATAAGAAGGAGTGGCTATATTTTCAACAATCTACTACAACTAATTATTAAGATCCCCTCCCTTACTCTACCTTTGAGGAAGCTCAATTGCATAATTTGGCTTTGTTTCTGCTGACACATAATTTTAGTGATGGGTATCTTATTTCTCTAAAGTTGGCAGGACTCATGGCGCTTTCCACTGAGAGTCGGAAGTAGGATTTCTTGTAAGCTCTGTTTTTCAAGCTTGATTTTCCTTTTAGGGCTGCCCATTAAAAAATTTCCTGTCTGAGGTTGCTGCTAGCTTTTAAAATGTTTGGAAAGCAGAGACATCTAACATGCCCTGAAAAAGAGGACTTATCTGCCTCAGTGCTGCTGACTCTACCAGAAGGATGTTTTTATGGAATTTTATAATTATGGAAGGGCTTCCCTGGTGGCTCAGCTAGTAAAGAATACTCCTGCAATGTGGGAGACCTGGGTTCGACCCTTGGGTTGGGAAGATCCCCTGGAGAAGGGAAAGGCTACCCACTCCAGTACTCTGGCCTAGAGAATTCCATGGANATGTTTTTATGGAATTTTATAATTATGGAAGGGCTTCCCTGGTGGCTCAGCTAGTAAAGAATACTCCTGCAATGTGGGAGACCTGGGTTCGACCCTTGGGTTGGGAAGATCCCCTGGAGAAGGGAAAGGCTACCCACTCCAGTACTCTGGCCTAGAGAATTCCATGGATAGAATGGGGATCGCAAAGAATTGGACACAACAGAGCCACTTTCACTTTCCCAGGTGGCTCAGTGATAAAGAATCTACCTGCCAATGTAGGAGATGTAGGTTCAGTCCCTAGGTTGGGAAGATCCCCTGGTGTAGGAAATGGCAACCCACTCCAGTACTCTTCCCTGGAAAATCCCATGGACAGAGGAGCCTGGCAAGCTATACTCCATAGGATCATAAAAGAGTCTGACATGACTTGGTGATTAAATTGCAACATAATTATAGAATCATAGATTTAAATAAATAATTTTCATTACACATTAAGAGAGACACACTTGATTTGCATCAAGAGGAACTAGAACATCATATGCTTTTTAGTGGATTCATGGTTGAATGACTCATAACATATTTATTCATTCATTGGTTGAGCATTTCTGTCAATCAAGCAAGAAGTGTCCCACATAAAGTCATGTCCTCCTGCAGTTTATAAACATAACCCAACCTGGGAGGGATAGTTGATGTCATAAATGGCATGTTCAATATCTGATATCACCACAAGTGCTATACTGATCCCAACTCTGCCATTTGTTGACTGTAAGACCTACCTGCCTGGCTTCTATAACTTTCTCCATACCAAGGTGGGGAGAATATAAGTAATTGCCTCATAGATTTGTTGTGAAGATTTCCTGAGATAGTGGAAAGCACTTAAATGTGCCCGGAGCATGATGAATGCCCAATAAACATTAGTCCTGGGTTTTGTCATCACCACAATCACATAAAATATTAGAACAGGGCTGAGGAAGAGAATCTGGCTTTACAAAATTTCATCTGAAAAGGATCAGGAGGTCTTCATTGAAAAAATTCATGATGGGTCAATGGTATAAAGTAGCTATTAAAAAAACCTAAATCCAACTGAAATAATAGATGGAAAATATTAATATTTTAGCAAAGTCAGTTCTCCTTCAGCCTTCTCTGATAAAAACTCACCTAGAATATTGAACTATGCTTTTTGGTTTGAGGCCTGTATTTTTGAAAATGAATTACCAACTGAATCACACAGGTTCCTAAGAACATAGTCTCTATGAAGATGAGTTCTTGGCATTATATGCAGGCAAGCAGTCTTCCATTTTTGTTAAATCACCAGGAGTTATGACATGCTCTAGCTTTGGTTTCTTCTAGGAATTTTTCAGACAATTGGTCAATCCTACAGGGAGGCTTTACAATGCCCTTCAGAATGTCAAAAGGACTTACACCAATCCCTAATTTCCTGCTGATCTTTACCATCTGCTACCTTGACCTTTTCATCAAAAGCTCCTCAAGCTGCTAGAAGCCCTGCATGTTAACACCCAGTATGATACTCTTCCTGTGTTTCTTTGCCTCATCTGCAGCAGACTTGCATACATTTTGTCTGCCATTATGGTTTGAAGCCATTCATCAGAACACAAAAATATATGGCAAAAAGAGAGACTTCTGAGGGGTATATAACGCACATTGCTGAACACTTTCAACTCAGTATGATGCTGTGGCATGTTCACTGGCTGAGATTATCTGCCATATGGGGCACAAATATTTGCTACCTGGAAGCATGTAGAACAGTCTACCACACCAGCTCTCACTGCCTTAGTGTATTCTGGCATTCCGAGGATCTTAAAAATTATGTATTAACAATGTGCTTTAATGAATTCTTCAGTAAATACCTATGTTTTCTTTGGGAAAACCAGTTCATATGCAAATAACTTTGTAGCAAGGGGCAAGCTCAGTTGTGTCTGACTCTTTGTGACCCCATGGAGGTCACCCCTACCAGGCTCCTCCCTCCATGGGATTCTCCAGGCAAGAGTATTGGAGTACTCTTCCAGTACTCCAGGGGATCTTCCCAACCCAGGGATCGAACCCGGGTATCCCTCACTCCAGGCAGACTCTTTAACCTCTGAGCCACCAGGGAAGCCCAATATTAAATGGAACATGTTCAAATTTAGAAGCATTTTAAAAAGGGTTAAGAATAAACTATTGTTGATTAAAGGTCATGAGAAATATAGGAAACTTGGCTAGAGCAACTAAGAATGTGAGCATCCAAAGAAAAAGGTTTACTTGAAATCTACTTTCAAACAAAAAAGGAAACTGACATGCTCTGCCCAGTTAAAGGAGGACCAAAAACTGATAATTATGAAACAGTATATTTTCATTTAACTTGAGAAAAGTTTTTCTAAATTTCATACTATCCAAAAAAGGAATAATTTGTCTTCTGTAATCATGAGCTTCTTATCACGAGAGGTAGTAAACTTGGATGACTATTTGTTACAGACAAAATATACGGGTCTCATTAACTGGGTAGCATGGTGGTTTATAAACAGTGGCCACAAACTGTCAACTGGACAAATTGACATTCCTTCTGTAGAAATGTGGGGTCTATGTTTCTCTCCTGAATCTGGGTAGACTTGTCATTACTTTAATTAATAAAGGATGGTTGCAGTGATACTATATCACTTCCGATGCTAGATCATAGTTACACAGCGTCTGTCTTGTGTTCTTGGAATGCTCGATTTTAATAGTCTTTCTCAGAACACAAGCGCCATGCTGTGAGAAATCCAAGCCACGGGAAAAGATCACATGTGGGTGGAAAAAATTCTGATTACATTTAACCTTTCATTTATATCTATTTTCTATTTGAAAAATTAGAAATGAAGTTATACTAAAATGTAACATTCTACATCACAGTGGCAGCAACACACATCCATATGTCAGAGAGTCAACATATTAACATTCAGCATACTATGACACACTCTGACTTAGGTGGTCTAATCAAATTGGGTTATACGTTTATTATTATATTTAATTTTGTATTAATTAGTCCTATTAAGTGCACAATGGGCTTAAAGATATACCTGCAAAGAAACCACAGATTGACAAAAATACTACCAATGCAAACACAGGCATGCAGCAGAAACTGAACAGGGCTGACACATCCCCATCCAAGGTCAAGCTTCTTGCTAGTCACAGTGCCAGGATTAAAGCTGTGACGATCTGAACAGAACTAACTAAACAATTTAGAAACTAGGCAGATATATAAAATACAGATTTATACCCATTATATTGTTGGCCCTCACCTTAAGAGTTGTGCCTTGGTATATTAGCAGTCATAGCATATATGTGCGTATTTGTAAATAATAGATACAAATGCATGCTTAGTTGCTCAGCCGTGAATCTGCCAGGCTCTTCTGGCCATGGGATTCTCCAAGCAAGAATACTGGAGTGGATTGTCATTTCCTTCTCCAGGTGATCTTCCAGACCCAAGGATTGAACCTGGGTCTCTTGCATTACAGACAGATCCTTTACCTTATAAGCCGTCAGCCATCCTCTTCTTTAGGTCCTACTTATCTCTAGGGTGACTGAGGGCTCATGAAAGACCACTCAGGTTGCAAAAATAGAAAATTGCCAATGTTCAAATAGCTTGGACCCATAAAATATCCATTTCATATAGATGGCCTAATTTAACTTATTGAGACTAAATGCTCAAAAATCACTTACCTTCAGAGTAAAGGCAATAAAAAACTGTAAAGTACAGATTTAAGGAATAAGATGTATGATAAGCATGGATTTAGTAAGTACACAGGAAACCATTCAAGATCGCTCTCCAACTTTATATGTAAGCACTGACATATGACATGTTACAAAATTATTGCTATCTTTGTCTGGGGGGATAATTTTATTATAACACATGGACTCTTTCCAATTAGAGTGGCTCTTAGCATCCAGATATATTGTGAAGCTCTGACTTGAATGACAATGATTATTCTTTGCCCGACTCCATTCTGCAGAGATCTATGTAGAAAATCAACATTCCTTAGGAAGAAACAAGGCTTTAAAAAGAATGATCTTTATGGGAGATGGTGGTTATAGAGAATTTTAGTGCCAATAAAAAGAAGATGAGGATTACTTGTTCCTTTGAGGCCGTGAGGTAATTAAAAAACAATATTTAGTGGCTTTGAGAACACCTATTTCCATGAAATCTCGGCACTGAACAATTCAGGAAAATCAAAATAGATAAATCACCTAAACAGAGCAGAAGAAATGGATAAAGCAACCATAATTCTATTCTATCTCCACCCCCTTCAGATTCACTAAATTATTTCAACCTCTTGGCACAAAGTCCCATAACACTCCAAAGCATGTGTCTTGCTTTGGTGCTTATCAAAATTAGCATCTGAAAGGCTGCACAGGGAATGCTTCTCCTACAAGGGATAGTTTCCTGTTGAAGCCCTCCTGCCAAATGGCTCAGGAAATCCATTCTCATCCTGCTCCTGTAGTATCAACTCTCTCTCATCAGGTAATATTGTGCTGTTGTGTTTCACAGCACAATATCTAAAGCTGAATTTATTCCTGAAAGTAAAAGGAGATCATGGATCTTTTTCATCTGTTTTTTCATCATTGATTCATTCAGCAAGTATTGCAGTGGCTACCAGGTGCCAGGCAGTGATGAAGGAGACACAGAAGACCATAGCAAATTGCTATGGACTGAGGGATCATCAAAAGGAAAAAAAAAAATCAGAATTCTAAACACCAGGTGAATTTGCTTCCCTAAGATAACATGAAAATGTGAGAAGAATGAGACATGTTGTTGAAAACTAATGTGTTCTGGCACTTTTGTGTATCTCAGTCATTTACATTTAAAAAACTAGCTCCTTGAAAAGCTATCCCAGAGTTGAAATCATGTGGCAGAACACCTGGAATAAACTGAAAGTGGGATAGGGGAGACTGAATAAAATGGGGAGGGAGCAGCCCATTTCCGGGTCCCTGAGACACAAAATTGCGAGAGAGTGAATAGTCCCCATAAATGTGTTAAAAGAGCATAGCCAGTTTTAAGGAGCTCCTGCTGGGCAAAGATGGGACAGTTTGAGCATCAATAAGGATAATAACTATAACGGATAGAAATACTTCAATAAATTTTAAATTCTTGTGTTCTTCATGATGTAAAAAAAAATAATGGGCCCCGTTAAAAAAAGCCAGGGAGCTAAGTCATTATTTTGAAAACTATAAAGGAATGAAAATTTTATCTTCTCTTTTCAACACTAACTGTACCACTGTTAGACAAAGAGTAATTAAGGGGAATTTTTTTGATTGTAGAAATATTACATCTAATAAATGAAGAATGAATGACAAAATAAGAAAATCACTAATTTGTAATCTCTAATGAATTAGTGGATCTGGGCTTTGAGCTCTAACAGCTAATATCTTCCAAAGAAACAACTAGACATTATTCAAGTATGTGAAAGTGAAAGTTGCTCAGTTGTGTCCGACTCTTTGTGACCCCATGGACTAAACAGTCCATGGTATTCTCCAGGCCAGAATACTGGAGTGGATGCCCTTTCTTCTCCAAGGGATCTTCCAAACCCAGGGATCAAACCCAGGTCTCCCACATTTCAGGTAGATTCTTTATCAGCTGAACCACACAAGGGAAGTCCAAGAATACTAGAGTGTAGCCTATACCTTCTACAGCAGATCTTCCTGACCCAGGAATTGAACTGAGATCTCTTGCACTGAAGGCAAATTGTTTACCAACTGAGCTATCAGGGAAGCCCTTTAAGTGTCTTAAACAATGTAGTAAGTTACTTTCATTATAGTAAGTAAGTCGCCTACATATGAATGAGTTCCATTCTAAGAGCATGTTCGTAAGCCCAACAAAGTTAGCCTAGGTACCCAACTAATGCAGTCGGCTATATAGTACTGTACTGTAATAAGTTTATAATACTTTTCATAGAAATAATGTATAAAAACAAACACAAAAAAATAAAACATTTTAAATCTTAATATAGTATCTTTAAAAGTAGTAGTACAGTTCAACAGCTGGCATACAGAGGCTGACATCATGTGAACAGTTAAGAAGTTATTGGCTGGAGGAGAAAGAGGAGATGGTTGAGCTGAAGGATCATCAGGAATAGGAGATGGAGGGCAAGCTGCAATTTCACTCACAGCTGACATTGATGGCACAGGTTCTGGTTATTTGCTGAACTCAGTTCTATCTACCTCTTGAAAAAACAATCCAGTGATGTCTGGGTAGTAACGCTTCTCTGATCATAGATGACGCAGTAGTCCTGGATTGTGTTCTGAATGGCTGCTGCAACCTTCATGTGCCATTCTACTTTGGATCCTGTGCCTCAAAAACTAACAGTGGGGCCTCCCTGGGGGTCTGGTGACTAAGAGTATGCCTGCCAATGCAGGGGACACAAGTTCAATCCCTGGTCCAGGAAGATCTCACATCCCACAGAGCAACAAAGCCCATGGTGCTCAAGAGAAGCCACCACAATGAGAAGCCCGTGGACAGCAAGACTCAGTGCAGCCAAAAATAAATAAATAAATCTTTTTTAAAAAGCACACACAGAGAAACTAACAATGCCTCCTCAAATAAATAAAATCCCCTGCCATTTCCTGCAGCATGAATCTCTTTGGCTCTTCAGTTAATTATTTTTGTCTCTCTTTTTCCTTCCTCTGGACCTCTAATTCTATCAGGTCTTCATTAGTAAGCTCCTTGTGTTGCACAGCAAGGAGCTCAATGTTATAAGAATGGGAGATATCTACCATTTTTTCCTCCTCACTCCACTCTTTCAATTATTTTCACTCTATTTCCATTGCTATTTCTTGGTGCTTCTTAGCAGTACCATCTACATTATCAGTCCTTTTACATTTGCTTCTGGGCATCCTGGGCTTGAAAGAAAGATACTGTACTACTATACACTGTACAGTACTGTAAAGAACACAGAAGCACAATCATAGGTCAAGGATGAACACACATGACAATGTATGCCAGACACGTGAACTAACTTATGTGATTGGACATGAGTGCTCGTGTTCACATCTTTGAAAGTTCACAACTTGAAAGTTCATATGTAGGGGACTTATTGTATATGTTTTCTATTAAGTAGACAATATCAGGTATGTAGCTATATTATCCAAAAAATCATAGTCAAATCTCTAGATCCAACTACTACTTATAGAAGTAAGAGGATCAAAGGACAGTTTAAACTACACTGTGAAGATGCAATCAGCAAAAGCTAGACTGAGAGAAGGTGTAGGACACCAAGTATCTTTAACAAATGAACTAAAATGAAAAAAAAAAANCCCTTTAACTTGCAACTTTAAAAATGAGTGTGTGTGTGTGTTAGTCGCTCAGTTGTATCTGACTCTTTGGGACCCCATGGACTGTAGCCCACTAGGCTCCTCTGTCTATAGAATTCTCCAGGCAAGAATACTGGAGTGGGTTGCCATTCTCTTCTCCAGGGGATCTTCCTAACGCACCCAGGGATCAAACCCAGGTCTCCCACATTGCAGGCAAGTTTTTTATTGTCTGAGCTACTATAGGGAAGCCCCTTAAAAATGATTAGGTACGATTAATATTGTTTTAAAATAGAAAATGTGTATTTTTTATGATAATCAGTTGCAGTTAAATATCGTTTTTTTGTTTTTAAAAATAAAAATAAACATTTGTGTTTCTCAAAGTGAGATCCACATGGTTCAAGAATTCCAAAAACACAAGCCGAGGGGGTGAGGGGTCCCAAGTCAGACTAACACATCTCTACAGGCTCCTGACTTGACCATTGACCACTTCCTCTCCCTCCCTCCTGGGCCAAAGGCAGTCATCCTGCCGCCATCTGCCAGCCGACTGGACAAGCACAGACAGGCCTCCCTGAAAGGAACTGCTCACTTTTCCATACAGTTGCATTTTCCCTCTCTTCGCCTCACTTTCTTTGGCTTGCCAGCTTTCAAGTTTGTTTCATTTTTCCTGATAATAAATGAAACACACTTACCATAAAGCAAGATTTAGGGAACTCTAAACACATTAAAAGGAATTAGAGGCCCAAGACTTGAAATTTCCCCAATTTGTAAAAGATACCTTCTGTATCTTGTTTCTCTGCTTATAAGTGCAATACTCAGACACAGCCACAATTAATCTTTTGGTGCATTTGTCTGTATTAAGTCAAAATACAGAAGGTATTACCAATGTTACTGATGTTCAACCATTGTTGACCTTCAAGATGGCGATTTTATATGGGACACCCTAGTCATTCACACAGTTGAAGCAACACTATGCATATAACTTTACATCCTATCCTTTTCACATGTCATTACAACAGCACTACTCATCCATCTATTTGTGAGCTTACATTAACAGCACAAATAATTGATGAGCGTTAGCATCACAGTTGGGAGTCATCCCTTGTAAATCACTGAAAATGGTCCACGTGGTGCCCAGGCTTCCTGAATCTTGATATGAATGACAGTCCTCAGTGTCTCTTCCCAGAAACCCTTTCTGTAAATGCCCCCAGCCAATTGCCTGTGTGCAGTCCTTGGCGTCAGATTTTTGGCCCAAACAGCAGCTCCTGGAAATGCTGCTAATAACTGTGTCTAGCTGTTCATCTGGTTCCTCTTAACTTGTATGAATTTGGTCCTTACCTTGCATTTGTGGTACATCCTCATCTCCAGTGAAATGGCTCTCTTTGGCTTTTTGTGTTTACTGTTGTTTGTCTAGTGATTTCTGGGCCAGGTACAGTCTACCAGCATGATTTAGAGAGAGAGCTGTCTTGGTTTTTTTTTTTTTTTTTTTTTTTTTTTTTTATCTGGGGGTGGGGGGGTG
>SJYV01049284.1:914269-926781 GCA_006410875.1 Neotragus pygmaeus | reverse complement strand
GTCTTGGTTTTTTTTTTTTTTTTTTTTTTTTTTTAGCTCATCGGCAGTAGGAAGGCTGTTTTTAGGGCCCTGGCTTTCTCTCTTCAAACATCAGCAGACCATCAGGTCTCTACTTTTTCAACACAGAAGAGTCCTGAGGAGTCCACGGACCATGTGGTTTCTTTATGCTGTGATTCTGCCTCCAAAATGGTTGCCTAGGGACAGTAACTTATGTGGGCCCTTATTATGTGAGACTTGGTATAGCCCTATTCTTCACTGGGCCACTATGTGCTCTAGATCTGGCTGGGCTCAACCACACAGACTAAGGAGACCATGTGTCCACCCCAAAGCCCCATTCACATAAGGTTTGGGAGTTTATGATATAAGATCAACTGCTATCACTGATACTAATAACATGTCACTCCAGGTGCAACAACTTAAAGGATGGACTTTAACATTTTGGGCCCACGCATAAAACAGTAAAGTGAGACCAGAACATTTAAAGGTAATCTACAGCCTATAACACATCAAAGGGGTATAGAAAATACGACAAGAAGACACAAACGAAACATTGTCTTATGGGCAATGCCCACCAAGCAGAAAGGCAGTATTATAAAATCCTACACCCTAGTTTTGAGGTCAGTCCGACTTGCATTCAAATTCTGACCCTGGGGACTTGACTGGGGGTCCAGTGGCTAAGACTCCACATTCCCAGTGCAGGGGGTCTGGGTTCGATCCCTGGTCAGGGAATTAGAGCCCATATGCCACAACTAAGAGTTCACGTGGCTCAAGGAAGAGAGAAGATCCAAGACAGCCCAAACCCACCAAACCCTGACCCTGCCTCTTCCTAGTTGTGAAAGCCTCCTGGATCGTTTCCTTTTCTGTAAAACTGACCTAAAACACCCACCGTGCAGAGTGACTGTACAGAGTTAAGACAGAACACATGTGAACTGTTGACCACATGTGAGCATGACAACAGTACTTATTACTGTTGTGATTACGAGACACAAAACTTCAAGAATTTTTGATTTGATATTTTTAATGTTTTGCAAACACAACATCGCGACAGTTACAAACTTAAAAAGAAGAACCAACCCCCCATCAACCCAAATCAAACTATTTACATTTTCCCCTATTTTCATTATACAGGATATTTATATATTCAGATTTTCTTCACTTAAGAAAGTGAAGAAAATTATTGTAAGTTTCTTCCTGTCGTAACATGGTCTAGTTTAGTGTAAAATAGTTATTTCAACAAATATACCAAAATCTAATTAATCACTCCTCTGTTTGTGAACATTTACTTGTTTGGGGAATATTCTTTCCTTTGTCTTTGCTATGGTTAATTTAAACGCACGATTTTAAAAATATTTATGTCTTTTTCCTTAGATGTACATATATTTTTTAGCTCGAGTTTGAGAACATTGTATAAGCGAATGGCTGCTGACTGTGGACAAAGAAAAGTAGCTTCAGACTGGTTTCTAGTGGAAGGCAAACTGGGAAAACCCCAAGAATTCTCATGTTTGTTAACCTCGGTTTCCTCATCTCCACACTTGACAAACTGGTATAAGGATGACCAAAAATTGAGGTAGGCAGTCCAGAGATAGATCTTTAACATGGACTAAACACATTCATGAGAAATAGATGGGGAAACAGTGGAAACACTGTCAGACTTTATTTGGGGGGGCTCCAAAATCACTGCAGATNCAAAAAATCATAGTCAAATCTCTAGATCCAACTACTACTTATAGAAGTAAGAGGATCAAAGGACAGTTTAAACTACACTGTGAAGATGCAATCAGCAAAAGCTAGACTGAGAGAAGGTGTAGGACACCAAGTATCTTTAACAAATGAACTAAAATGAAAAAAAAAAAAAGGAGAGGAGTTATATCTGTTTCTAAGAATCTTAAAGTCATATCAATCAATGTAATAGATGAACTTTATTTGGATCCAGTTTTTTTTTTAAGGTATAAATATCTATGACACATGAAATAATTGAAGACTTAAATATTGGCTGCATATTTGATAATACAAACATGCATGGTTAATTTTTTACTGTGGTATTAGTATTCTGGCCATATATAAAAACTGAGTTTTCATCTTCTAGAAGTAATACCGAACCATCTGGGGCTTCCCTGGTGGCTCAATGATAAAGAATCCACCTGCGATGCAGGAGACGTGTGTTTGATCCCTGGGTCGGAAGATCCCCTGAGAAGGAAATGGCAGCCCACTCCATTTCACGCCTGAGAAACCTTGCCTGGGTATTCTTTCTGGGAAATCCCACAGACAGAGGAGTATTCTTGCCTGGGAAATCTGGTGGGCAGAGGAGACTTGCAGGCCACAGGCCACAGGGTTGCAAAAGAGTCGGACACAATTTAGCCACTAAGCAACGACAACAACTGAACTATTTAGAAATTAAAAAATGAAATATACGACCTTGGATTTCCCTCAAAATAACGCAAAGTGGGTGTGGGAAATGTGACTAATGGTGAAGATGAATTAGGNCAATTTAGCCACTAAGCAACGACAACAACTGAACTATTTAGAAATTAAAAAATGAAATATACGACCTTGGATTTCCCTCAAAATAACGCAAAGTGGGTGTGGGAAATGTGACTAATGGTGAAGATGAATTAGGGTAAATTGATTAGCTGATGTTTTCTGGGGCCAGTGATAGATATGCAGAGGTTCATTGTAGTATTCTGTTCATGTTTGCGTATGTTTGGAATTCTCCACAATAAAGAGAAAAAATAAGTGGACATAAAACTGCATATACCCAAAAGACCACCAGGAACTGCTAATTTAAGCTATTAAGAGTTCAAGTTTTTCAGTCAAGTTAGCATACACCTAATGGTCTGGTTTTCTCAGGGCCAAAGCTATACCACATGACGTATATGAATACATGTAAACAAGACAAAAAGAAAAGAGGAAATTTCTCTCAAAGTGTATTGTGTAGAATATATAAAATATGTATGTCCATGTACACACAAATAGGTGTATGCATAGATATCTCCTGAGATGCATCATTTTGATATATTCTGCTTGACAATGTATTTCACCTTGTTGAAGAAGGCTGAGATCAGGCTGAAAACAAATATACCAATATTCCAATTAGCACAAAATCACATATCAGATTATGTACTAGACAAATGGGGCATGGGTAGGTAGCATATATAAAGTGTGTTCACGTGAATGTGGACAACAGGTCTTAACGATGAAGGGAATTCTACACTACCAAATATTTGTGCTAGGTCAATTCCAGCCTGGAGAAAAGGCACTAAATTTAGGAATTCACACTGCAGAGCAGCTCCAAATTTCCTGGGGCTAATCTTTAAAACTGAATACATATACAATCTTCCAGCAAATCAAGCAATAAGATGGTTCACCTACTTTTCATATCACAGGTCAAAGCATCTATCTTAATACTGCTCTATGAAATGCTAACACAATAAAATTTTTAAAAGGAAACACAAGCAAGCAAAAACCACCACTCCCTAAACTCCTGAAAAGCAACAAAGCCCAGATTATTATATAATAGCCTCTTGAATCTGATTGCTTACCACAACTAGTTGTTTATACAACATAGAAACTCTTAGGGGCTTCTGCATTATTAGGGCAAATTAGCATGTTTCAAAAATGAAGGATTATTGCAGATGAAAGTATTTTACCAACAGAGGTTTTATGGTTGGCAAATGTGATTATATATCCATTAGCATCTGCAAGTTAACCAACTATGTGCCATATACCTCCTGGAAACACCTTAAGGTGGCATTCCTAATTTCCACCATTTTGTAAGAATAAAAGGATTTTTATCTAGGCATAGCCAAAGATAATTTTCAAAAAGCTGAGTAGTAAACTAGGGCAAATTATTTCTGGAACTTAAATGATTATCAACTTCCCATCTGCTACAACAAAAAGAAGCGTCTGTCATTTTTTGAAACGTTGCAAATGTTGACCATCCACTTAATTAGTCTACTGTGCTTACCACTAAACATATTGAAATTTTATAGAAGAGAAACTTAGGGAAAGTAATAAACAGTCTCTTTCTCCATCTGAACAGAATACTGTCATAAAAAATTGAGATAGCTGCCCTCCTGGAATTGCTTGGCCTATGAATATAACTCTGTAGGGCTCCATCATTGTGTGGAGGCAGGCTTGCAGGTTAAATCACAGTGTGTTTACAGGGAAAGGACAGCACCTTGATGATCTTAGGGTGTTGACACAAAATATCCCCCTCCTTTACCATAGCTTTATTTTTCACAATTACTAGTATGTATGCAATGAACTCTTAAGCAACAGCTGGAGGAAGGCATGCCTATTTTTCAAGGTCTACAGGAAATGAATGCTTTTATGACATGATTTATAAATGATATTATATCTATGAAATTTTAATGCTTCAATTTTGGCCCACATGGCATGAATTAGTGAGCCAAGATTCTATCAGGCCCCCTTTTCACAAGAGAAATTACCACTAAAAGATTAAGAGGCCACAGCTCTCACTAAAGGTTACCTTCCCAGCTGAAGGATGCAATGGCTATGGAAATCTAGCACGACCTTTCTACAAAACAATTCCCTTGGAGGGATCAAAATGCATTCCATTAGACAGTTTTGTCATCAAAATCAAAGTAATGGGAAGATGAACAAATTTTGCTTAGATAAGATTCAAATGAGGACAAATTAAATAAAGCAAAACAGACCAGAAAAGAAAGAAAACCTTGTGGAAGAGTAGGTGGATGTGGAGTACATCTCTCTCCATGGGTACATCAGGAATACACCTTAAGACACAGAAGTGCATGCAGAACACCAGTTGAGAGTGGACAGGAGTACCTGACCAGAGGAAAGAATATATAGAACCAGACAAACCTCGGCAGGATGAGGGAATTTGGGGGAGAAACAGGAGTGTTAGTAGGATTGGACCTGCCTGCGGTGGGTGGGGGAACTGAAGCAGGGGTCTGATCCCCACATCGGGGCAATTGTCTGAGTCAGAGGAAAAACATTTAAGGCTGAGAGTGAAACAGCTGATCTGTGAAAGCCTAAATGGAATGAGAATCAGACATTCCTTGTGGCAATCATACATAGCCTGGACGGAAACACTAGTCCCCTGGAAAGCACAATGGCTGGGAGCTGGAGTTTAGGGGTTGTGGAGCAATCCCAGGGTGAGGGCTGCTGTTGACTGTGGAGAGATGGATCAAGAGGATGTGAGGGAGGAGACTGTGGCAGAAAATGCCAGTGGAGGAAAGCAAGGTAGCCATGGAAGCAAGGCGATACTGCTGAGTCACACGTAGGGGGTGGGGCCATCATCATAGCCTCTCTCTCTTCACACACCAGCACCTGCAGCTGAATAATAGCGAGGCTGGCCCATCAAACACCTGACACACTGAACTACGGCGTAGGACCCCACCCAGGGTTCTCCTTTAAGTGACTGATGCGCCAATCTACAGATAGTTAGGGGGGCCCCTCTATGTGCCTGACGCGCTGAACAACAGAGAAGGACCCCAGGCAAGGGAGGCCTCTGAGTGCCTGAACAGGCAGAGCTATGGAGAAAGACTGGCTGAAGAGGCCTTCTGATCAACAGCTACAGGAGACTCAAAAAAAAGACTCTCATAGAGTCATAATTCCTGTGGTGGAGGCCATCTGTGTCCCTGCACGCTTGGCACTGCCAGGGTCCCCACAAGTCAAGCAGATGTGCCACCTTCGTGCTCAACTCTCCCTGTGACAGAGGTGCCACAGGCAAAAAAGTCTTGAGTCTATGCATGCAGGGTCGCTATGGTCACGTCCGACTCTCTGTGAGCCTGTAGACTGTGGCCTACCAGGCTTCTCTGTCAGGGAAGGGGGTTCTCCAGGCAAGAATACTTGAGTGTGTTGGCCAATACTAGCTGCCATACCCTTCTAGAGCACTGTATTTCCTGCTGCTCTAGCCAGCAACCCCCCCTGAGTACCTGGTGCTGCCAGAACCCCTGTGACTCAGGCAGCAGCACCATCTGCACACCTGGTCCTCACAGGGGCAGACCCAAGCTCTCCAGGGCAACCTCGGGAGCAAACCCCAGTGGACGACCCACATGCAGAGGTGGAAATAAAACCACAATTGAAACCCAGGGGCAGTGTGGCTAAGGAAGAAGATTCAAAACCTTCCCAGCAGCTGTAGAAGCTGCAGATTAAGTCCACACAATCAACTAGGCACACTCTGTGTCTATGGAAAATATAAAAGGCCATTGACACAGACATATAGAACAGACTTTTGGCCTCTGAGGGAGACGGAGAGGGTGGGATGATTTGGGAGAATGGCATTGAAGCGTGTATACTGTCATGTAAGAAACAAGGCGCCGGTCTATGTTCGATGCAGGATGCAGGATGCTTGGGGCTGGTGCACGGGGATGATCCAGAGAGACATTGTGGGGTGGGAGGTGGGAGGGGGATTCAGGATTGGGAGCTCGCGTACACCTGTGGTGGATTCATGTCGATGTATGGCAAAGCCAATAGAGTATTGTAAAGTAAAATAAAGTTAAAAAAAAAAAAAGGCCATTGAGAGCTCCCACAAAAGAATATGCACTAGTTCTAATAGCTGTGGACATTGGACCCAAGAACACACAGGAGTAGGACCAGATTAGAATCTGAGCTACCCCACAGTAGGTCCAGAGATCAGCACAGTGTTGGAGGACATCCTAGGGAGGTAAGGTGGACTGTGACTCAAGGACTGATAGCAGTGACTCAAGAAAAACATTTATTATTCTTATTTTTTGACTTGTTCTGTAGATTCATTTGGACTTTTTTCCTTTTCCCCCATCCCATTGTAGTTGTTGACTTAATTGGCACTAAGAAATCCAATTAAGTTTTGAACATTTTTTTCCCTCTGTCACAAGTTTTATTGTTCTTATGAACTTCTGCCTTTACATTGGGCTTTTGCAGTTCTCTGGCATTTTCCTCTCTTTTTTTAATTAAAAATACTTTAAACCTATTATTTTTTCTACATTTATTCATTTGTTTGCTTTTCCTACTATTCTTTCCCCCTTGTAGTTAATCTTTAATGTATTCTTTATCTACCTCTATTTAATTTTGCATATCTATTCTTTTTTTTTCTTTTCTTTCTCTCCTTTCTTCTCAACATATTTGTTTGTTTTATTTTCATTGGTTTATTCCCCAGTTGGCACCTTGTTTTAGTTTTGTTTTCCAGTTTGTGCTTTAGTTAGTTTTGTACTGGTAAATATAATTTTTGTTTTCCTTTGTTCCACGAGTCAATCTATTGCTCTTTATTTCTGTTGGACTGCTTTGATTTTGCTTATAGGTGTATATGTACATGCTATATTCAGTCACACTTTTTATTGTTGTTATAAACCTCTGCATTGCACTTTTGCAGTTCTGTGGAGTTTTCCTCTTTTTTCCCCTTTTATCTTTATTCTACTTTTTTTCTTTTCTCTTTTTCATAATTTTAATTTTTTAAAACCTATTATACTTTTTCTACATTCATTCATATGTTTGCCTTTCCTACTATTCTTTCCCCCTTGCAATTAATCTTTAATGTATATCAATCTTCTTCATCTACCTCTATTTAACTTTGCATATCTATTCTTTCTTTCCTTTCCTCTAAACATATTTGCTAGTTTTGTTTTCATTGCTTTATTTCCCACATGGCACATTGCTTTAGTTTTGTTTTCCAGTTTGTGCTTTAGTTAGTTTTGTTATTAACTGGTAAATAAAATTTTCGTTTTTTTTGTTCACTGGGTTAATCTGCTGTACTTTATTTTTGATGGACTGTTTAGACTTTGTTCATGCCTGTACATGTAAATATGTATATTCCATTATTTTAAATATTATTTGCTTGATTTTGTAACTGCCATTTGTCTGGGGTTCATCTTTGATTTCTCATTTTTGGATATTTGTTTTAATCTCACTTAATTCCTTAACAAACCACTTGTGGAATTTTCAGTCCTGACAAGAGATCAAACTCTGAGCCTTTGGAGTAGGAAAACTGACTCCAAGACCCTAGACTACTAGAGAATTAACCCTAAGGAGAATCAAATAGTGAGAATTCACACAAAGGAAACCACTTGACTACAAGACTCTGGCATCACCCAAATACCAATAGCACTCTGTGCAGCACTCCTCATCTAAACAACAAACAAAAAATACAAACCTAATTATCAGCAGACAAGATTACCACTTCACTCAGCCTTACCCATCAGAGGAAAAACAAACAAACAAACAAAAACTCAGCACAAATCTCACCCTATTGAAGCTTACACAGACCACCAGACCAACCTCAAGAGGGCAGAAACCAAAAGGAAGAAAGAATTCAACCTTCTTCAAGGAAAGAATTCAACTTTCCCTGAAGCCTCTGACAAGGAGACCTCAAACACAAATTAAAAAAATAATAATGAAAAGGCAGAGAAATATTATACAAATGCAAGAACAAACTAGAAACACAGAAATCCAAATAAATGAAGAGGAAATAGGCAAACTACCTGAGAAAGAATTCAAAATAAAGATAGTAAAGATGATCAGAAATCTTGAAAACAAAATGGATAAAATATAAGAATCCATTAACAAAGACCTAGAAGAATTAAAGACTAAGTATACAGAGACAAACAACACAATTACTGAAATTAAAAACACTTAGAAGAAATCAATAGCAGAATATCAGAAGTAGAAGAATGAATCAGTGAGATGGAAGATAATGGTGGAAATAACTTCTGAAGAGCAGAATAAAGTAAAAAGAATGAAAAGAACTGAGGATAGTCTCAGAGACCTCTGGGGCAATATCAAATGCACCAGCATTTGAATCTTAGGGGTCCCAGAAGAAGAAGAGAAAAAGAAAAGGTATGAGAAAATTTGTGAAGAGATTATAGTTGAAAATTTCCCCAACATGGAAAAGGAAAGAGTCAATCAAGTCCAAGAGGCACAGAGTCCCATACAGGATAAACCCAAGGATAAACATGCCAAGACACATACTAATCAAACTAACAAAGACTAAACACAAAGAAAGAATGTTAAAAGTAGCAAGGGAGAAGCAACAAGTAACATACAAGGGAAACTGCATAGGCTTAACAGCTGATCTTTCAGTAGAAAATGCAGGCCCGAAGGGAGTGCAGGATATATTTAAAGTACTGAAAGAGAAAACTCTACAGCCAAGATTACTGTACCCAGTAAGGATCTCATTCAAAATTGATGGAGAAATAAAAAGCTTTTCAGACAAGTAAAATTAAGAGAATTCAGTACCACCAAACCAGCTTTATAACAAGTGTTAAAGAGACTTATATAGCCCAAGAAATAATACTTGAAAAGAAAAAGATCTGCAGGATCAACCCCAAACAATTAAGAAAATGGCAATAGGAACATATATATCAATAATTAGTTTAAATGTAAATAGATTAAATACTCCAACCAAAATACACAGACTGGCTGAATGGATGCAAACACAATACCCATGCATATGTTGTCTACAAGAAACCAACTTCGGACCTATAGATACATAAAGACTGAAAGTGAGAGGATGGAAAAATATATTCCATGCAAATGGGAAGCAAAAGAAAGCTGGAGTAGCAATCCTCCTATCAGACAAAATAGACCTTAAAATAAAGAAGATTGCAAGAGATAAGGAAGGACACTACCTAATGATCAAGGGATCAATCCAAGAGGAAGACATATAATTGTAAATGTCTATGCACCCAACACAGGAGCACCTCAATACCTACAACAAACACTAAGAAGTAAAAGGAGAAATTGACAGTAACACAATCATAGTAGGAGACTTTAACACCTCACTCGCACCAATGGACAGAGCATCCAAACAGAAAACTAATAAGGAAACACGTCTTAAATGATAAAATTAGATGAGGTGGATCTCACTGATATCCTCAGGACATTCCATTCAAATGCAGAAAGAATACACCTTCTTTTCAAGTGCACATGGAATGTTCTCCAGATAGACCACATTTGGGTCACAAATCAAACCTCAGTAAATTTAAGAAAATTGAAATTGTATCAAGCTTTTTCTCTAACCACAACACTATGAGACTAGATACCAATTTCAAGAAAAAAACTGTAAGAAATACAAACACATGGAGATTAAACAACACATTTCTAAATAAGCAACAGGTTACTGAAGAAATCAAAAGAGAAATAAAAAAATTTCTAGAAACAAATGACAACGAACACACAACAACTCAAAATGTATGGGATGCAGCAAAAGCAGTTCTAAGAGGAAGATAATAGCAGTGTAATCCTACCTCAAGAAAAACATCGAATAGATAACCTAACACCTAAAACAAACAAACAAAAAAACCCACCCAAAATTAGTAGAAGGAAATAAATCCTAAAGATCTGAGCAGAAATAAATGAAAAAGAATAGACAAAAACAATAGTAAAGATTAATACAACTAAAAGCTAGTTCTTTGAGAAGATAAACAAAGTTAACAAGCCGTTAGCCAGACTCATCAAGAAAAAGAGAGAGAAGAATCACATCAACAAAATTAGAACTGAAAAAAGAGAGGTTACAATAGACAATGAAGAAATAGAAAAGATTAGAAGAAACTATTATGAAACATTATATGCAATAAAATGGATAACCTGGAAGAAATGGACAGATTCTTAGAAAAGTTCAATCTTCCAAGACTGAAAAAGGAAGAAATAGAAATTACGAACAACCCAATTACAAGCACTGAAATTGAAGCTGTGATTAAACATCTCCCCCAAAACAAAAGCCCAGGACCAGATGGCTTCACAAGAGAATTCTATCAAACATTTAGAGAAGAGCTAATACTTATCCTTGCAAAACTCTTTTTCAAAAAATTGTAGAGGAAGGAACACTTTCAAACTCATTCTATGAGGCCACCATCACCCTGATTTAAAAAATGAAAACAAAACAGACAAGGACAACACACAAAAAAAGAAATCTGCAGGCCAATATCATTGATGAACATGGATGCAAAATCCTCAACAAAATCTTAGCAAACAGAAAACAGAAACACATCAAAAATCTCATACACCATGATCAAGTTGGGTTTATTCCAGGGATGCAAGGATTCTTCAATATATGCAAATCAATCAATGTGATACACCATATTAACAAATTGAATTATAGTAGATGCAGAAAAAGCCTTTGACAAAATGCAGCACTCATTTATGATTAAAACTCTTCAAAAGATGGCCATAGAAGGAACCTACCTCAATATAGGAAAGACGTCTTTGATAAGCCTACAGCAAACATTGTTCTCAATGGTGAAAAACTGAAAGCATTCTCCCTAAGATCAGGAACAAGACAAGAGTGTCCACTTTCACCACTGTTATTCAACATAGTTCTGGACTTCCTAGCTACAGCGATCAGAGAAGAAAAAAAATAAAAGGAATCCAGACCAGAAAAGAAGTAAAGCTCTAACTGTTTGCAGATGACATGATACTGTGCATAGAAAACCCTAAAGATAGTGTCAGAAAATTACTAGAGTTAATCATTGAAGTTAGCAAAGTTGCAGGATACAAAATCAATACAATCTGAGGAGGCCTTACAAATAGCTGTGAAAAGAAGAGAAGCGAAAAGCAAAGGAGAAAAGGAAAGATATAAGCATCTGAAGGCAGAGTTCCAAAGAATAGCAACAAGAGATAAGAAAGCCTTCCTCAGCAATCAATGCAAAGAAATAGAGGAAAACAACCTAATGGGAAAGACTAGAGATCTCTTCAAGAAAATTAGAGATACCAAGGGAACATCTCATGCAAAGATGGGCTCGATAAAGGACAGAAATGGTATGGACCTAACAGAAGCAGAAGATATTAAGAAGAGGTGGCAAGAATACACAGAAGAACTGTACAAAAAAGATCTTCATGACCAATATAATCACGATGGTGTGATCTCTCACCTAGAGCCAGACATCCTGAAATGTAAAGTCAAGTGGGCCTTAGAAAGCATCACTACGAACAAAGCTAGTGGAGGTGATGGAATTCCAGTTGAGCTGTTTCAAATCCTGAAAGATGATGTTGTCAAAGTGCTGCACTCAATATGCCAGCAAATTCGGAAAACTCAGCAGTGGCCACAGGACTGGAAAAGGTCATATTTCATTCCAATCCCAAAGAAAGGCAATGCCAAAGAATGCTCAAACTACTGCAAAATTACACTCATCTCACACACTAGTAAAGCAATGCTCAAAATTCTCCAAGCCAGGCTTCAGTAATACGCTAACTGTGAACTTCCAGATATTCAAGCTGGTTTTAGAAAAGGCAGAGGAACCAGAGATCAAATTGCCAACATCCACTGGATCATGAAAAAAGCAAGAAAAACATCTATTTCTGCTTTATTGACTATGCCAAAGCCTTTGACTGTGAGGATCACAATCAACTGTGGAAAATTCTGAAAGAGATGGGAATACTAGACCACCTGACCTGCCTCTTGAGAAACCTATATGCAGGTCAGGAAGCAACAGTTAGAACTGGACATGGAACAACAGACTGGTTCCAAATAGGAAAAGGAGTACGTCAAGGCTGTATGTTGTCACCCTGCTTATTTAACTTCTATGAAGAGTACATCATGAGAAACGCTGGGCTGGAAG
>SJYV01049284.1:887536-912566 GCA_006410875.1 Neotragus pygmaeus | reverse complement strand
GCTTAAAGCTCAACATTCAGAAAATGAAGATCATGGCATCTGGTCTCATCACTTCATGGGGAATAGATGGGGAAAAAGTGGAAACAGTGTCAGAGTTTATTTTGGGGGTCTCCAAATTCACTGCAGATGGTAACTGCAGCCATGAAATTAAAAGACGCTTACTCCTTGGAAGAAAAGTAATGAGCAACCTAGATAGCATATTGAAAAGTAGAGACATTACTTTGCCAACAAAGGTCCGTCTAGTTAAGGCTATGGTTTTTCCAGTGGTCATGTATGGGTGTGAGAGTTGGACTGTGAAAAAGGCTGAGTGCCGAAGAATTGATGCTTTTGAACTGTGATGTTGGAGAAGACTCTTCAGAGTCCCTTGGACCTCAAGGAGATCCAACCAGTCCATTCTGAAGATCAGCCCTGGGATTTCTTTGGAAGGAATGATGTTAAAGCTGAAACTGGTACTTTGGCCACCTCATGCAAAGAGTTGACTCATTGGCAAAGACTCTGATGCTGGGAGGGATTGGGGGCAGGAGGAAAAGGGGATGACAGATGATTAGATGGCTGGATGGCATCACTGACTCGATGGACATGAGTCTGTGTGAACTCTGAGAGTTGGTGATGGACAGGGAGGCCTGGCATGTTGTGATTCATGGGGTCGCAAAATCGGACACGACTGAGCGACTGAACTGAACTGAGGGAGGAGAGAGTAACCATTGAAGTCCAATTTGTCAGAGTGGATGATGATATTGTGTTATGTTACAGACTCTAAATAGTTGGGGGAGAAGGGAATCAAGGACATTCATAGTGATCAGGAAAGGACTCCATGAAGGAGAGATGAGGAGAACAGGCTTGAATGGGACACAGAAGATGGTAGAATTTTGTGGTTACAGTGGGAAGGGACACTCCTCCCGGGCTAGAGATCCTCCTTGATCAGTAATGGAGTAATGGAGCACTAGATAAGTAATGGATTTTTTGGCCTTATTTATCCTCCTAGATAAGTAATAGAGCTTATGGCCTCCAGAAAATGATTGTGTATAGTAGATTCAGAAAAATACACATTATAGATATAGGTATATACATATGGAGAGGGAGAGAAATACATCTATTTATGTACAGATTTATCTCTATGTTTATGTATCACCAATCTATTTACATGTATCTACCTATCAATCATCTTTTTATCTCTCTATCAAGAGACGAAAGGGAATTCGTTACACAGGCAAACCTACTGTTCAGCTATGAGAATACTCTTATTTCCATGACTACTGTGGAAAGGGTTAATCAGGCTCCTCAGAGCTCATCCTTCACGCCTTTCTTTAACATGTTATCTGTGCATTCCAGAGTTATTAGACAACTTTTATGAAACTAAGTTCTATAAGCCAGGCTCTCAGTTGTGACTTATGTCTCTTGCTAAAGTCAGAGAAATTTGCACAGCCTGTGTCTCAGGAGACTAATATTTCAGCTCTTCTTGGGGGCATTATTACCTGTTTGTGTCTGGCTTCCACAGCACGAGGCTGCCAAGAGTCCTTGGTCCAACTACAGCAAAGGAAAAGGCTACATCAATTATGGATTGGGAGCAAACAATTAACTTTCCAGGAAGCAATTTAAATGAAAGCCAAATTTCTTTTTGGACATTCTCTGACATAACACCTTGGTTTATCAGGAGATACAAAAATATTTCATTTTCTATAGTGTCTGTGGGTTCCATTAAGTTCTATCCCTTGGCTTTTCCCTGTGTTGCTGTAAGAATAAAAACATCATCATGAAGAAAAATATCCCTTGCCAAATAGCTAATAATCCTGTTCTCCACTGCATCTGACAGTCTCTAGGGGAGAAGCAGAGAAACTCTTTGAGCAGAGTTGCCTAAGGTTTCCTGAGCTGGCCCTGACTATGCTGGCCACCTGTTCTCTGTTTAAAGAAACTGTCCTCCCCCCTCCAACCTTCTGTTCCTTGTCTCAGACTAACGATGATATATGGGGTTCTGTGTTCCTCCTAATTATGAAAATTGCTTTCCATAGGTTCCAAGATTTTTATTTGTTATCTTCTCAGAATCTTGGCTAGCCCCTGTGCCTTGGAGTCCGTATGTAAAATTAGATCTTAGAGTCCCCATATGGGATCTGACATACAACTTTTAACCAGGAGCTCTTATTTAAAAAATGAAAACCAATGCTTCAAACAAAAGATACCAGCTATTCATCACATAGTCCACCATGCCACTGAGCCTGGGCTTTCATACCTAAAGAAAAGTTCCCGGATCCTGGTGCATAAATATTATGATTGGTGAACACTCCTTGGCTCACAGCCTTTTCCCTGTAGGTACACATCAGTGTGCTGTTGCTTCACGATTCCTCACCTATGCGGTGGGGGCACCATCATCCCCTTAACACTCTGAGTCAGAAACATGAGTTACTTTTGTAACCTTCCCCACTTCTATATTTTGTTATCATCAAAGCTCTTTCCTTGATATCATCTAACCTAGTCTACCCCAATCCACCCACATTCTACTACTTCATTTTAGGCTCTCATTGGAATTAAACAGATGGCAATCCACTCCTGGTCCCATGTGCCCTCTTCATTTTAGTTTTATTCCTGTTTAATTGCTTCTTGCCCCCCATAGTTGGAATGATTGCTCCCAAATACAAATGTTCTATTATTATTCCCTTCCTCCAAGCCCTTCAGTGGCTCTCCACTACCATCAGATAACACACAAGCCAATGATGCCCAGAATGTCCTACCCTTTCTTTTTCTATTAATAAGTGATTCTGATTTGTCCTCTAGAACATGCCGTGTAGATGTTTTTCATATCCTTGTGCATTTCTCTAAAATAACTTGTTTATTTGTCTCTCTCCTTTAGCTCCTTTGGGGGATGGGAGAATGCTCTGTTTGATTGGTCTGTGAATCCTCAGCACAATGATAGTGTCTGATACAGTCTAGGTTCTCAATATGTTCGGTGAGTGACTCAATGATGCAATTCATGAATAGTCTTGCCTCCTCCTAATTGGCCACAAAGGACATGAATGGATATGACTGTAGTTTTAAGGTGTTATTAAAATCACAAGATGGAGAAAAAACTCAATTGTTCTGTTTTTACACTGAAACTGTTAGTGTGTTTGTCATGGATGTTGAAAAGAAACCTAAGAATGATTATCTTTCCAATGATAATTATAATGGCATTTAATTTCTCCTGCACATCAAGATTAATATTTGTTATGGCTTAAACTAAGATATTTCATCACTGGCTTCTCCATGACATACACTGCATGTTAGAGTCTCTTCTCAGCTATAAAAATAGATATTTAGGCTGCTTCAAACTGCAATTCCATATTCAGAGTTTCCACTAAAATAACTCAGTTATTCAGATACCTTTGACCAAAGAGAAGTCCAGATAGAGCTTAAAAAATCAAGTCTTTTGCCTTGGGATGCAGTGTGAGGTAGGCCACACATGGACCAGTGAGGGAGGAGGGTGCCACCTTTCTGACTAATTAAACAGATAAAGTCAGCTCTGCAGATAAAAGAGCAACAGATGCCAAAGTCAGATGACCTCAGTCCTAGAGCTTCCATCCCCTCCTGGTGTTTCCTTGCTCCCGCCATGATCCTCCTCGCTTGTGTTATGGAGAGAATCTAGCACCTGGACACTTCCAGGGCTCTTCCTGGTTGCTTGACCTTAGAGCCTGAGAAAGAAATCTGCTCCCGCCTCAACTTCACTGCACATGACTTTCAACAGAAGACACTCTCGGTTGTGGATTTCAGCTTCATAGAAGGAAGATCATTTTTAAATCTAGAGCTAGTGACTAGAAGAATGGGTTGCCCCAGGAAACAGAGAACTTCCTGTGCCTAAAGATTTCAATGAGAAGTGAATAATGGCACCCCATTCCAGTACTCTTGCCTGGAAAATCCCATGGACGGAGGAGCCTTGTAGGCTGCAGTCCACGGGGTCTTGAAAAGTCGGACACAACAGAACGACTTCACTTTGACTTTTCACTTTCATGCATTGGAGAAGGAAATGGCAACCCACTCCAATGTTCTTGCCTGGAGAATTCCAGGGATGGGGGAGCCTGGTGGGCTGCCGTCTTTAGGGTCACACATAGTCAGACATGACTAAAGCGACTTAGCAGCAGCAGCAGCAATATGCTGGGGAGAGGATTCAGCCACGCAGTGTAGAGAAAGTAAAAACAGAGAGGGTGAACCATAAAACATTCAACTCTTTTCCATCTTTGAGATTCTATGAACTGCATAGATATGGCTCAAGTTATGATAAATTCTATGTGCCGACTTAAATAACTGTCGAAAGACTATAAAACACCATCTAGAAATAAGACTGATATGACTAGCTCATTTTTATGTAATCCACTATTTTAGACACAACAAATAATATACAAATTCCTGATTATGAATTTAACACGTCATCACTCAAAACATTCCCGATACAAGGTCCTGAAAGTACTTATTTAAAACAGTTTGGCTACATATTATTTATGGAAGTTTCAAGCTTTGCATTGAGTGCTTTCATCCTTTCCTGTTTACTTTCTGAGCATTGTTTTCAGTAACCAAAACAGTCTTTGATACATGGTGGGCATTCAATTACCATTTATTAAATGATGAAGATTTTATTACCCACGAGATTAGACAAAAAAGACAAAGGTATCAGTTCAGTTCAGTTGATCAATCATGTCCAATACTTTGCGACCCCATGAACCACAGCACGCCAGGCCTCCCTGTCCATCACCGACTCCTGGAGTCCACCAAACCCATGTCCATTGAGTCGGTGATGCCATCCAACCATCTCATCCTCTGTCGTCCCCTTCTCCTCTTGCCCTCATTCCCTCCCAGCATTGGGGTCTTTTCCACTGTCAGCTCTTAGCATCAGGTGGCCAAAGTATTGGAGTTTCAGCTTCAACATCAGTCCTTCCAGTGAACACCCAGGACTGACCTCCTTTAGGATGGACTCGTTGGATCTCCTGGCAGTCCAAGGGACTCTCAAGAGTCTTCTCCAACACCACAGTTCAAAAGCATCAATTCTTCAACACTTAGCTTTCTTTATAGTCCAACTCTCACATCCATATATGACCACTGGAAAAAACATAGCCTTGACTAGACAGACCTTTGTTGACAAAGTAATGTCTCTACTTTTTAATATGCTGTCTAGAGTGGTCATAACTTTCCTTCCAAGGAGCGAGCATCTTTTAATTCCATGGCTGCAATAACCATCTGCAGTGATTTTGGAGTTAAGAAAAATAAATTCTGCCACTGTTTCCCCATCTATTTGTCATGAAGTGATGGGACCAGAGGACATGATCTTAGTTTTCTGAATGTTGAGCTTCAAGCCAACTTTTTCACTCTCCTCTTTCACTTTCGTCAAGAGGCTTTTGAGCTCCTCTTCACTTTCTGCCATAAGGGTGGTGTCATCTGCATATATGAGGTGATTGATATTTCTCCTGGCAATCCTGTTTCCAGCTTGTGCTTCTTCCAGTCCAGCGTTTCTCATGGTGTACTATGCATATAAGTTAAATAAGCAGGTGACAATAAACAGCCTTGACATACTCTTTTTCCTATTTAGAACCAGTCTGTTGTTCCATGTCAGTTCTAACTGTTGCTTCCTGACCTGCATACAGATTTCTCAAGAGGCAGGTCAGGTGGTCCGGTATTCTCATCTCTTTCAGAATTTTCCACAGTTTATNAATGGCAACCCACTCCAATGTTCTTGCCTGGAGAATTCCAGGGATGGGGGAGCCTGGTGGGCTGCCGTCTTTAGGGTCACACATAGTCAGACATGACTAAAGCGACTTAGCAGCAGCAGCAGCAATATGCTGGGGAGAGGATTCAGCCACGCAGTGTAGAGAAAGTAAAAACAGAGAGGGTGAACCATAAAACATTCAACTCTTTTCCATCTTTGAGATTCTATGAACTGCATAGATATGGCTCAAGTTATGATAAATTCTATGTGCCGACTTAAATAACTGTCGAAAGACTATAAAACACCATCTAGAAATAAGACTGATATGACTAGCTCATTTTTATGTAATCCACTATTTTAGACACAACAAATAATATACAAATTCCTGATTATGAATTTAACACGTCATCACTCAAAACATTCCCGATACAAGGTCCTGAAAGTACTTATTTAAAACAGTTTGGCTACATATTATTTATGGAAGTTTCAAGCTTTGCATTGAGTGCTTTCATCCTTTCCTGTTTACTTTCTGAGCATTGTTTTCAGTAACCAAAACAGTCTTTGATACATGGTGGGCATTCAATTACCATTTATTAAATGATGAAGATTTTATTACCCACGAGATTAGACAAAAAAGACAAAGGTATCAGTTCAGTTCAGTTGATCAATCATGTCCAATACTTTGCGACCCCATGAACCACAGCACGCCAGGCCTCCCTGTCCATCACCGACTCCTGGAGTCCACCAAACCCATGTCCATTGAGTCGGTGATGCCATCCAACCATCTCATCCTCTGTCGTCCCCTTCTCCTCTTGCCCTCATTCCCTCCCAGCATTGGGGTCTTTTCCACTGTCAGCTCTTAGCATCAGGTGGCCAAAGTATTGGAGTTTCAGCTTCAACATCAGTCCTTCCAGTGAACACCCAGGACTGACCTCCTTTAGGATGGACTCGTTGGATCTCCTGGCAGTCCAAGGGACTCTCAAGAGTCTTCTCCAACACCACAGTTCAAAAGCATCAATTCTTCAACACTTAGCTTTCTTTATAGTCCAACTCTCACATCCATATATGACCACTGGAAAAAACATAGCCTTGACTAGACAGACCTTTGTTGACAAAGTAATGTCTCTACTTTTTAATATGCTGTCTAGAGTGGTCATAACTTTCCTTCCAAGGAGCGAGCATCTTTTAATTCCATGGCTGCAATAACCATCTGCAGTGATTTTGGAGTTAAGAAAAATAAATTCTGCCACTGTTTCCCCATCTATTTGTCATGAAGTGATGGGACCAGAGGACATGATCTTAGTTTTCTGAATGTTGAGCTTCAAGCCAACTTTTTCACTCTCCTCTTTCACTTTCGTCAAGAGGCTTTTGAGCTCCTCTTCACTTTCTGCCATAAGGGTGGTGTCATCTGCATATATGAGGTGATTGATATTTCTCCTGGCAATCCTGTTTCCAGCTTGTGCTTCTTCCAGTCCAGCGTTTCTCATGGTGTACTATGCATATAAGTTAAATAAGCAGGTGACAATAAACAGCCTTGACATACTCTTTTTCCTATTTAGAACCAGTCTGTTGTTCCATGTCAGTTCTAACTGTTGCTTCCTGACCTGCATACAGATTTCTCAAGAGGCAGGTCAGGTGGTCCGGTATTCTCATCTCTTTCAGAATTTTCCACAGTTTATTGTGATCCACACAGTCAAAGGCTTTGGCATAGTCAATAACGCAGAAATAGATGTTTTTCTGGAACTCTCTTGCTTTTTCCATGATCCAGTGGATGTTGCCAATTTGAGCTCTGTTTCCTCTGCTTTTCCTAAAACTAGCTTGAATATCTGGAAGTTGACGGTTCACATATTGCTGAAGCCTGGCTTGGAGAATTTTGAGCATCACTTTACTAGCATGTGAGATGAGTGCAATTGTGTGGTAATTTGAGCATTCTTTGGCATTGCCTTTCTTTGGGATTGGAATGAAATATGACCTTTTCCAGTCCTGTGGCCACTGCTGAGTTTTTCAAATTTGCTGGCATATTGAGTGCCCCACTTTCACAGCATCATCTTCCAGGGTTTGAAACAGCTCAACTGGAATTCCATCACCGCCGTTAGCTTTGTTTATAGTGATGCTTCATAAGGCCCACTTGATGTCACATTCCAGGATGTCTGGCTCTAGGTGAGTGATCACACCATTGTGATTATATTGGTCATGAAGATATTTTTTGTACAGTTCTTCTGTGTATTCTTGCTACCTCTTAATATCTTCTGCTTCTGTTAGGTCCATACCATTTCTGTCCTTTATCGAGCCCATCTTTGCATGAAATGTTCCCTTGGTATCTCTAATTTTCTTGAAGAGATCTCTAGTCTTTCCCATTCGGTTGTTTTCCTCTATTTCTTTGCATTGATTGCTGAGGGAGGCTTTCTTATCTTTCCTTGCTGTTCTTTGGAACTCTGCATTCAGATGGGTATATCTTTCTTTTTCTCCTTTGCTTTTCACTTCCCTTCTTTTCACAGCTATTTGTAAGTCTTCTTCAGACAGCCATTTTGCTTTTTTGCATTTCTCTTTTTTGGGAATGGTCCTGATCCCTGTCTCCTGTACAATGTCATGAACCTCTGTCCATAGTTCATCAGGCACTTTATCTATCAGATCTAGTCCCTTAAATCTATTTCTCACTTCCACTCTATAGTCATAAGAGATTTGATTTAGGTCATACCTGAATGGTGTAGTGGTTTTCTCCACTTTCTTCAATTTCAGTCTGAATTCGGCAATAAGGAGTTCATGATCTGAGCCACAGTCAGCTCCCGGTCTTGTTTTTGCTGACTGTATAGAGCCTCTCCATCTTTGGCTGGCAAGAATATAATCAATCTGATTTCTATGTCGACCATCTGGCTGTGATGGAGCACAAGTGAGGCCAAGAGGAGCCACCCCACGCCCGAGGTAAGGAGCAGCAGCTGCGCTGTGCTGGAGCAGCCATGAAGAGATACCCCACATTCAAGGTAAGGGAAAACCAAGTCAGACAGTAGGCCCTGAGAGAGGGCCTCAGAGGGCAGACAGACTGAAACCACAATCACAGACAACTAGCCAATTTGATCACATGGACCACAGCCTTGTCTAACTCAATGAAACTTAGCCATGCCCATGGGGCCACCCAAGATGGTTGGTCATGGTGGAGAGGTCTGACAGAATGTGGTCCACTGGAGAAAGGAATGGCAAACCACTTCAGTATTATTGCCTCTATAACACCATGAACAGTATGAAAAGGCAAAAAGATAGGATACTGAAAGATTAACTCCCCAGGTCAGTAGGTGCCCAATATGTTACTGGAGATTAGTGAAAAAATTAACTCTGGAAAGAATGAAGGGATGGAGCCAAAGCAAAAGGTATCTGTCTACAGCAAATATTTTTCTTGTATCCTTCTCCACTGCTTCTACTAGCCATTCAGTCCTCTAAATAGTCAGATAACATAATTATTGTAACTATTAAATACTCAAAGAACATGGCCAGACCACTCATTATTTTCTAAAAGTATAAAACCAGAGGATAAATACAAAATGGTAACAGTGTGTATATTATGAATATGTTTATTTTTTCTTTATGCTTTTTCATTTTTAATGGGTTTTCTTAAATTATTACCGGTGAGACCCCAAAATAAAAAGAGGTGGAACAGGAAAAAGATCCCACCCTGGCCATGCCTGAGAACAAATCTGGGCAGCATCTCTGTAAATGTGGAATCAGGAGGATGTTTTCCCTTTTTCTCTGTGTCAGTGAAGCACAGGCAATGTGATCTAATTCACAGTCACACAAAGGTCTTAGATACAAGCTGTACAATTGGGTTCCCTGGATCAGGACAGGGTCCAGTCTAGAGTTTTCCCCTATTGTGCAACTTGCATGCAGAGCCCTGCTTCCTTGAAAATAAGAACAGTGCCTCTGGGTGTTTGAAATATATGTGATGGATGCTGCTGCCTATCAATCAACAACAGGATTTGTAATGTGAAAGGAGGAGGCAGGAATGTCAGAAGGTTTGTATTGCTATGATGCCTCAACAAGTAACTGGATGCTTGTGAGAGGACCTGAAAGGCAGTTTCACTGAAAAAGACTGGTAATTACTTTAAAAAAGTGCCTGTAGAAATCATTAGATGCCTTGCATGCTCCGTGGATGAGACCTGGCCAAGTGACTTCTAAGGTTTGTTCAGCATTGCTTTCAGCCAGAAATACAAGTAAAACAATGAAACCTATTTCCCCATAGCTCCCCTGGCAACGTAGTTCTACTCTTGCTGCATCGATCACTGAGAAAAGATGATCCACTTCTACAAAACTTAGTTAACTTTCTGGGCTATGGTCTGAGATCAGCCAAGCTTCTCTTAACTGATAAGACAAGCAATTTCATTTTCTTCTCTGGTGAGCTGAAGGTACTAAGTCACTACCTAGAATTGTTTAAAATGGTATCTTCTTGTCTCTTTGCCAAGCTATGAGACTAACAATACTTTTGACAAGATGAAAAATTCTTTAGCTGCCTGCTGTCTCTGCAACAAATTTCCTTCATCAACTAATTCACTAATTTGGGCCTCCTTGAGAACTCGGCTAATTTGTAAGAACAGGTGGCTCATTCCATAAGTGTTCAATAAAGATTTGCACATGATTACACACAGCATTGCCTCAAAAACAAATGAAGAAATGTGTGTATTTATGGAAAAGCTAAAGAGACAGACAAGAGATTCTTCAGTAGCTAAGAGTGCATCTGGTGGTCTGGTAAAATTATTTCAAAAACTGGTGAGGGTAGGGAGTAGAGGCAGGTGACATAAGGATATAAAGTTCTTGTCACATGGACAATTAACCATTCTTGGGAAACCACCAAGAAGTGTTGGATATGAAAACAAATAAAGAAACTAATCACAGCCTCATTCTGATGTTTTCTTTATTCGTTATCCTGGATTTGAGTTCATTCATTCATACAACATTTTTGAGCATCTACTATATGTCAGGCACTGTTCCAGGCACCTCAAAGTCACCTATTTTCTTTCATTATACAAAGAGGAGAAGGTATGTCATAAGGATAAAAAATATCTTAATTTTGTTTAAACCGTAAATTAGATGTTGGGCTATTACTGGAACAGTTTAAAAAAGATAAGTTCATGTCAAAAAACTGTAGAGCCAGTCAATCCACTGGTTATTTGGGCATAACATTTTTAAAAAGAAGGAGTCTGGATCAGCAAGGTAGAGTAAGAAGGTCTTTGCTCACCTTCTTCCATGGGCACAACAAAACTATAAATAGACAGAACAACTGTCTCTGGGAATGACCTGAAGACTAGTGGAACAGATATCATTTTTTCACAACTAAGCATATAAAAAAGTCCACATAGAGACAAGCAGTCAGGGCAGAGGTGCAGGCTAGTCAGAACCCACACCTTTAGGGCAGCAACGCACACGTGGGGAGGATATCAGAACTACAGGAGGAGGTCCTCTTCGAGGAGCAGGGATCTGAGTCCCACACTGGGCTTCCTATCCTGCAGGACCCGCACTGGGATGATGAGCCCTCAAAACATCTGGCTTTGAAAATCAGCAGGGCTTATGCTGGGGAGAGTCAGAGGATTGTGGGAACCCGAGACTCTGCAATTGAAGGGCTTGCTCCTGGGGTATATGCAGTGACTTGCAAAGCACCTCAGTCATGTGAGATGGAGATTCATTGGTTACTGTTAGGGCACATGCTGGGTCTGGTAGATTCAGGGATATGGTGGAGCTTTCTCTGGGGACAGAAGCACTGGTGGGTGCCTTTCTCCCCCTTTCCTTCCACCTAGCTGGCCTGGAGCTGGTAGGCACCATTTATGTTACTTTCCATTAATCTACTTACCACCATGCACCCTTCCCTGATATTCTGAGAACCTGCCCCAGCCAGCCCTTTCAAAGAAACTTCCTTTCACCAACCCACCAAACCAGGAACACAGCCCTGGCTGGCACTGGTGCCCCTATAAAGTGACTCCTATTCTGGAGGGTGAGTCCCAGCCTGCTCAGCAGTTAGCTTCACCAGCTCTGGTATCTCTTTAAAGCAGCTCTTGCTCTGGNTGCTAAGAGAAGGATACACAACTGGAGAGGGAGTAGATCAGACTTTCAGTGGAGGTGATAATGGGTGCAGAGTCTGTCTCTTATACACATCTCGGGCGGGGTGGGGGTGGGGGGCAATGGGTGGAGGCACCTGCTCATAGCAGTTGCAGTTGGAACTTGAAGACAGCCAGCCTGGAGGACAACCCTATGCCCCAGCAGGCTCACAGCAATTACAGCCTAATCACAACAGAATAACTCACACAGGAGATACCCCTGGAGCACCAAGCTCTGGAGACCAGGGGGACTGTGCCACCAGGCTCCTCAGGACTCTTTCTACATAAGGTTTCTCTTTCAGGACTAGGGGGACAGAGCTAATAAACTTCATATATGGAAACAGAAGTTAGGCAAAATGAGGAATAGAAGTCCTTGCTGTAGCAATCAGACAAGAGAGAGATGAAAGGCATCCAAATTGGAAAGAAGGAATAAAACTATCACTATTTTCCAAAGATGTGATATAGCAGAAACCCTAGGTGGAAGTGAAGTCGCTCAGTCGTATTCAACTCTTTTGTGACCCCATGGACTGTAGCCCACCAGGCTCCTCCATCCATGGGTTTCTCCAGGCAAGAATACTGGAGTGGGTTGCCATTTCCTTCTCCAGGGGATCTTCCTGACCCAGGGATCGAACCCAGGTCTCCCGCACTGCAGGCAGATGCTTTAACCTCTGAGCCACCAGGGAAGCTCACATAGAAACCCTATAGACGCCATCAAATACATTATTTAATAAATTAATAAATGATTCCAGTAAAATTGCAAGATAAAAAAATCAATGTACAGAAATCTGTCATTTTTCCAAACACTAACAATGCACTATCAGAGAGGGAAAATTAAGAGATAAATCCCATTTACAATTGCATCAAAAAGTATAAAATACCGAGGAATACATTTAGTCAAGGAAGTGAATAATCTGTACTTTGAAAACCATGACATTGATGAAAGAAATAAAGATAACACACAAAAAATGAAAAGAGGGACACTGTGATCATTAGTTGAAAGAACTGTTATTAAAATACCCATTTGGGCCAAAGACTCTTTGCAACCCCATGGACTATAGCTCACCAGGCTCCCCTGTCCGTGGGATTCTCCAGGCAAGAATACTGGAGTGGGTAGCTCTCTTTCTCTCTTTCTCTCTCCTTTCTTTCCCAACCCAGAAATCGAACCCAGGTCACCCATGTTGCAGGCAGGTTCTTTACTGTCTGAGCTACTAGGGAAGCCCAAAGCAACCTACAGATCAATGCAAGCCCTGTCAGGATATTAATGATAACAGTCAAATAAATCTTAAGGCAAGAGAACAAAGTTGGAGATATCATACTCCCTGATCTTAAACTATACTACAGAACTATAGCAATCACTAGCACAAAAACATACAGAACAATAGAAAAGAATAGAGACTCCAAAAACGAATCTATATTTATATGGTCAATTCATCTATAACAAAGGAGACAAGAATATACAATAGGAAAATGACTACCTCTTCAACAAATGGTATCAGGAAAACTGGACAGCTATATGCAAAGAATTAAACAGGACTAGTTTCTCATACTATATATAAAAATAAACTCAAAATGGATTAAAGAGCTAAATGTAAGACCTGAAACCAAAAAGTTGCTAGAAGAAAGCATAGGTAGTACACTCTTTGATATCATTCTTAGCAAGATTTCTTTGGATATCTCTCCTCAGGCAAGGGAAACAAAAGCAAAAACAAACAATGGGACTTTATCAGATAAAAAGTGTTTGCACAGCAAAGGAAAATGTCAATAAAACAAAAAGGCTGCCTACTCAATGGGAGAAGATATTTTCAAATTACATATCTGATAAGGTGTTAATATACAAAATATACAAATAACTCATACAACTCAATATAAAAAAATAAATAACCTGATTTAAAAAATTGGCAGAGTACCCAAATAGAAAATACACAAATGGCCAACAGATATATGAATAGATATTCAACATCACTAATTATCAGGAAATGCAAATCAAAACCACAATAGGTGAAATAGGTGTAGAGGATTAAGAAGTACAAACTTTATGTTATAAAATAAATAAGTCATAGGACTTCCCTGGCAGTCCAGTGGTTAAGACTCTGAGCTTCTGATGCAGGGGACATGGGTTTAATCTCTGTTTGGGGAACTAAGATCCCACATGCTTCATGATGTGGCAAAAAAATAAAATTAAATTGAAATTAATAAATAAAGTCATGAGACATTATTATGTAGAGCATGAAGAATTATTCAATAATATGGTAATAACTGCATGGTGATAGATGGTTACTAAACTTATTGTAGTGATCAATTCATACTATATATGAATGTAAAATCACTGAGTTATATATCTGAAACTAACATAATGTATGTTAATTATACCTCAATTTAAAAATGAAAAAGAAAAAAGAAGAGTAAAGAATTACAGTAAAAATTCTGGCTGATTTCTTTTGTTGAAAAGAATCATTTTTCAATGAGAAAAATATAACTTGCTTAGTAAATAATGCCTAGCATGATGATAAATAATGCCCAACAGGATGAGATGATTGGTTGACATCACCAACTCAATGGACATGAGTTTGGGTAAACTCTGGGAGTTGGTGATGGACAGGGAGGCTTAGCATGCTGCAGTCCATGGGGTCACAAAGAATTGGATATGACTGAGCGACTGAACTGAACTGAACATGATAACAGTAGAAGATACAAAGTGATGTTATCATTATGTATTTTTATTAAAAGGGGAAGAATTTCTTCTAAGAGAGTTACTACAAGAGAACATAGAAATGTTCCCTCTTTCTCCTTAATAGAAGAATTAGGAAAACCCATGTGGAATTTGCATAGATCATTACCTTACAAACTAGCAGAACCAAATAGTATAAACTACATAGTGAGAGCCACAACAGCTTTGAATTAAAATGTACATAATAGGATGATAATTCAGTCACCCTTTATGTACGGTAAATAAACAGCACCAACTCACTCATGCACAGTGGACCTTTCTTTCCTATATAAAATTCTAGCTATTATTTTCTATTCTAGCAAAGAAGAAAAATCTTTTGCATTGCTAACACAGTAAACACTTCTAGTCCTCTGAAGGTTTAAAACAGAGGTTAATGGAAGTAAAGAATTAAGCACAGTCCTCTAACAAAACATTTTTTTTTTAAGAAGAGGATTCAGTTCTACAACCTTGAAAAAAATTATGGCTATGAAAATCCTTCAACTGTACAGGATTCAGTTCAGTTCAGTCACTTAGTCATGTCAGACTCTTTGTGACCCCATGGACTACAGCATGCCAGGCTTCCCTGTCCATCACCAACCCCTGGAGCTTACTCAAACTCATGTCCATCGAGTTGATGATGCCATCCAACCATCTCATCCTCTGTCATCCCCATCTCCTCCAGCCTTCAATCTTTTGCAGCATCAGGGTCTTTTCAGATGAGTCAGTTCTTACATCAGGTGGCCAAAGCATTGGAGCTTCAGCTTCAGCATCAGTCCTAATGAATATTTAGGACTGATTTCCTTTAGGATGGACTGGTTGGATCTCCTCACAGTCCAAGGGACTCTCAAGAGTCTTCTCCAACCCCACAGTTCAAAAGCATCAATTCTTTGGCATTCAACTTTCTTTATAGTCCAACTGTCACATACATTCATGACTACTGGAAAAACCATAGTTTTGACTAGATGGACCTTTGTTGGCAAAGTAATGTTACTGCTTTTAAATTTGCTGTTTATGTTGGTCATAGCTTTTCTTCCAAGGATCATGAGTCTTTTAATTTCATGTCTGCAGTCACCATCTGCCGTGATTTCGAAGTCCCCCCAAATAAAGTCTGTCACTGTTTCCATTGTTTCCCCATCTATTTGCCATGAAGTGATGGGTCTGGATGCCATGATCTTAGTTTTCTGAATGTTGAGTTTTAAGCCAACTTTTTCACTCTCCTCTTTCACTTTCATCAAGAGGCTCTTTAGTTCTTCTTTGCTTTCTGCCTTTAGGGTGGTCACCGAAGAATTGATGCTTTTGAACTGTGGCGTTGGAGAAGACTCTTGAGAGTCCTTTGGACTGCAAAGAGGTCCAACCAGTCCATACTAAAGGAGATCAGTCCTGAGTGTTCATTGGAAGGACTGATATTGAAGCTGAAACGCCAATACTTTGGCCACCTGATGCGAAGAGCTGACTCATTTGAAAAGACCCCAATGCTGGGAAAGATTGAGGGCAGGAGGTAAAGGGAACGACAGAGGATCAGATGGTTGGATGGCATTACCTACTCATGGACACGAGTTTGGGTAAACTCCGGGAGTTGGTGATGAACAGGGAGGCCTGGTGTGCTGTGGTCCATGGGGTCGCAAAGTGTTGGACACAACTGAGCAACTGAACTGAACTGAACTGAATAAGGGTAGTGTCATCTGCTTATCTGAGGTTATTGATATTTCTCCTGAAATCCTGATTCCAGCTTCATCTAGCCTGGAATTTTGCATGATGTATTCTGCATATAGGTTAAATAAGCAGGGTGACACTATCCAACTTTGATATACTCCTTTCCCTATTTGGAATCAGTCTGTTGTTCCATGTCCAGTTCAAACTATTGCCTCTTGACCTGCATACAGATTCCTCAGGAAGCAAGACAGGTGGTCTGATATTCTCATCTCTTTAAGAATTTTCCACAGTTTATTGTGATCCACACAGTCAAAGGCTTTGGCATAGTCAATAACCAGAAGTAGATGTTTTTCTGGAACTCTCTTGCTTTTTCCATGATCCAGTGGATATTGGCAATTTAATCTCTGGTTCCTCTGCCTTTTCTAAAACCGGCTTGAACATTTGGAGGTTCATGATTCATGTCATGCTGAAAACTGGCTTGGAGAATTTTGAGCATTACTTTGGTAGCATGTGAGAAAAGTGCAAATGTGTGGTAGTTTGAACATTCTTTGGCATTGCCTTTCTTTGGAATTGGAATGAAAACTGACCTTTTCCAGTCCTGTGGCCACTGCTGAGTTTTCCAGATTTGCTGGCATACTGAGTGCAGCACTTTCACAGCATCATTTTTTAGAATTTGAAATAGCTCAGTTGGAATTCCATCATCTCCACCATCTTTGTTCATAGTGATGCTTCCTAAGGCCCACTTGACTTTGCATTCCAGCATGTCTGGCTCTAGGTGAGTGATCACACCCTCATGGTTATCTGGGTTGTGAAGATCTTTTTTGTATAGTTCATTTGTATATTGCTGCAGTACAAGGATTACCAGCCTTTATAAATGTGGATGCTACCTCTTTTAAAAGCAGATGGCTACAGAAGTAGCCCACATTTTCTGATCTAAGGAATCAAGAAGGGCTCAGTCATTTATTAACTTTTCACTTTCTTTTGTTCATTTTTCTGAAATAATTTATTGAACATCTCACAAGAGGTAGGTACCATGCGAAGTTCAAGGCTTATGAAAGCAAATAGAACATTACCATTAATGACTGCAGCAAAATTTAGTAAGTGCTAAGAGAAGGATACACAACTGGAGAGGGAGTAGATCAGACTTTCAGTGGAGGTGATAATGGGTGCAGAGTAAGATAAGATAAAGGTTTGAAGAGTAAGTAGGACATAGCTATAAGAGAAAGGGGGTGGGATACAGGAAGTTTCTCCATTGCAAAGAAAAGGCACAGACTGATAAAAAAAAAAGGCAAAAACATAATGTACGTGTGAAAGTAAAAGTCATTTGTTGTAGCAGCAGAGACAGGAGAGAGCCAGGTTATGTTGGAGATAAGTTCAGGACAAGTTCAAGAAAAGTCTCATCTGCTAAACCAGGGTCTAAAAACAGTGAGTGCACAAGGAAAAAGAAAGAAAAAGAGTAAAAATGGCTTAAGGGACTTATGGGATACCATAAGCAGATCAGTGTACATATTATGGGTGTATAATGNCAAGTTCAAGAAAAGTCTCATCTGCTAAACCAGGGTCTAAAAACAGTGAGTGCACAAGGAAAAAGAAAGAAAAAGAGTAAAAATGGCTTAAGGGACTTATGGGATACCATAAGCAGATCAGTGTACATATTATGGGTGTATAATGTGTTTATTATTTAGGAGAAGAGCAAGAGAGAAAGAAAACTTATTCTAAAGAATATTGGCTGGAAACTTCCCAAATTTGGGGAAGGAAATAGACACTTAGATCCAGGATTCTCAAAAGATCCCCCTCCTAAAAAAGGTGACATCCCCTCCCCACCAAATCCACATAAAAGCACAGTATAATAAAATTGTCAAAAGTCAAAAACAAAGAGATAATCTTAAAACAGCAAGACAAGATTGACTTGTCGTATAAAAGGGAACACCCATGGGACTATGAGCAGACTTCTCAGCAGAAACCTGACATGTTAGAAGGGTGCAAGATGATATAGTCAAAGTGCTGAAAACAAACAAACAACACCTGTTGACCAAGAATCACCAGGAAAAATTATTCAAAAATAAAGGAAAGAAAAAGGTTTTCTCAGGCAAATACTAGACTTGTCTAACAAGAAATGCTTAAAGGGAGCTCTGCAGACTGGAACAAAAGGACACTAAACAGCAGTAAGATAGCACAAGAAAGTATGAAACGTGCTGGTAAAGGTCAACATATGAAAAAAATACACATTACTGTAGTACCGAAAGCAAGGTGGATAAACCCCCTTTAATTCTAGTATAAGAGGAAAAAGCCAAAGTATCAAAAATAACTATAAACAGAATTATGTTAATGAATATACAGTAAAAATGGATGCAAAATGTGACATCAGTAACAGATAATGTGGGGGCAGAGGTAAGTGTGTAGTTTCTGTATTCAAGTGAAGTTGTTATCAGCTTAAAGTAGATTTGTATATTTTAGGTAGCCCCATGGTAACGGCAAAGAAAATGACCGTGGAAGTTATACAATAGCTATAGTAAGTGTGATGGTTAATTATATGTGTGAATTTGACTGGACTAAGGGGTGCCCAGATAACTGGATGCAGATCATTTCCAGGTGTGTCTGTGAGCATGTTTCTGGACACAAAGAAGCAGCAGTCTAGAAAAAGTGGATAAAGTCCTAGAAATATATAACCTTCTTATACTGAGTCAGGAAGAAATAGAAACTCTGAACAGAACAATTACCAGTAATGAGGGAGGACAGATAAGATCTGATGTAACATTGAATGTAGTAAACAAGGAAGAAAGATCTTAAATAACTAAGATTCTGGCTTTAAGCCTGAAAAGAATGGAGCCTTGTTCATCACCAAGGATGTGCCTCATCTTTGCTCTTTTGGAAAAATAAGCCAAGGACATTTTGGGGAGACAAGAGAATATGTTCAGTTTCAGGAAGTTTGAGTTTTCTTCGAGTATTGAAACAAGAGACATCTAGCAGATAACTGATATTTGGGTCTCAGCAAGCATAGGCTAAAAATACAAATATCTAAGTGGTACTCGAAGCCACGAGCATGTCCTTAGTCCCCTAAGGATTACACATAAAATGAGAAGAGAACCGAGGAAAAATAAAGTTCTAGGGAGACTATTTCTGGATTAAGAAGAAGAAAATCTGTAGAAGGAGATGACTAAAGAAAAACGGAGAAGAAAAGACAGTGGTGTCCTCAAAGGCAAAAGAAGAGAGCCTTTTGATAAAGGGAAATGTGTCAAATGCCCCAGAAGAGAAATGAAACAAAAGAAAATGTCTATGCACTTTGGCAACATAGAACATCATTGGTAAGTGTATTGGTGTGGCAGTAAGAAAAACCAGTTGAATGGTTTACAGAGTCGATGAAAACTTAGGGAGAGAACGTGGAAAGTACACACCTCTTTGAAGTACNTGAAACAAAAGAAAATGTCTATGCACTTTGGCAACATAGAACATCATTGGTAAGTGTATTGGTGTGGCAGTAAGAAAAACCAGTTGAATGGTTTACAGAGTCGATGAAAACTTAGGGAGAGAACGTGGAAAGTACACACCTCTTTGAAGTACTTTAACATGAAATATTTTAGAGGTTTATCACAGTAAACCCAGGAGAATATAAGAATGAGAAAATAAATAAGAAAAATGGATGGAATCAAGCAACTTCGTGGGCTGTATGGAGAAAAATCAGTAGTACAGATAAATAATTGAAGGCATAAAAGGAAGAAAGAGGGGTGGGGAAGGAAGGAAGGAAAGGAAGGAAGGAAGGAAGGGAAGGACAGAGGGAGGCAAAATAAGGACCTTTGCTCTGAGGGCAGAGGATCCAAAGCACAGAAGAACTGCCCATTTCTATGCATATGTTTTAATGATATTCCATAAAGGTTTATATTTTATAAAGATAGTCCATAAAGTTTTAAATTTCACATTGATTTAAGATGGACATTATTAACTCAACCAATACAAGTGCACGCTATTCAGAAATGACTGAATTAACTATTAGATCCATTATTTCCACAGTTCAGAGCATAGCTCAGCCCTTTAAGGGCTGCTTCATTACAGAAACTGGATTTGGTTTATGTTAACCTCAGACCGAAAATGATCAATGATTTGAACCACCTAGACATGGCTGAGACAGCAAGTCACTTGATATCTTGAGATGTTAGGAACTGATTTCCCTAACTTTAACGACATCAAATCCAAGAACACAGAAGTTTCATGACTTAAAAATATCTGATGCTAATAGCAGAAGTGATAAAATATGGGTCTAATCAAAATGAGTCAGTACTGAACATTAAGCCCTGCAGCATCCAATTACTCAGTGCTGTTTCTGGTGAGAAATATGATATTTAGGGATATAACCTAACCTGCAGGCATAAATAATATACAAGGTGAAAATAAGCAGGAAGAAGCTCCCTAAATGCTGTCCTACATGATCTTAATTGTAGTCTTATTAGGATAGTAATTATTTGTTTTTTTTTCCCCAAGCAATCAGGTTTTCACATTCAGACTGCACTTCCAAAGTTGATTTGGTAATAAAGTTGCATTCGCAACCCATATTAACATGATTTTATTTTGAAAGTGTCATTTTGATTTGCCTGGGAGTCTTGTTTTGATTTGCCTGGTCTAATGTTGCAGCAGAACAAACAGAATTTTCTTTAGTTGTCTCAGCTCACACAGGGTTAATTTGGCAGCCTCCTGGACTAGGTTAAAGAACTGACTTGCCATGTTTCTATTCAATCATTTTTGCCAGGCTGAAATCCCTTTTCAGGCTGGAATCCTTCCTCCTCCTTGCAAATACAGAACATGTTTAGTACTGATACAATAGGTCTTGGAAGGAAAAGGTAACTTGAAAATAGAGAAATCCATATTTTATTTTTTATTGTCTTGTTTTTGCTGCCTTCACCTCAAACAAGTGTATAATTTGGCAGCAAAGAGAGTAGTATATGCTCTTCATTCATTTCCCTAGAGAATGCTTTCTCAACTGAAAAAAAAGGAGTTATTTTATTCTGTATAATGTGTATCAGATTCTTCGACAAGCAGTACTCATTAAGGACCATTCAGTATACCTGGGATGCTTCCGTGGACAGACTCCCCTGGGGCAATTTAACCTATTTATTCTTCTTAATTTACCTCTCAGTTTCCAGCTACAACAGGAACACAATAAATTAAATTAACAAAATCCATTTGGAAAATGAACCTTTTGTAATGGGTTCCAGGAAATATTTAGGCAGGAATGAACATTACTAACATTTCCACTCACACCCAAGATGACTGCTTTGATACATGAGCAAGAAACTCTTGGCAAACCTGGGATCTGAGGCAGGGCTCCTTAATGCACCTGCACACTAAGTAATGTACAGCGTGTCAGTGTTTGCGCTGTGCCTTTCCATCTCTCCTCTCCATATGCAGAACCTCAGTCTGCTATTGTTTGGTTGGGTAAAAACTGCCAGTGTAGGTGGGGAATGGTTGTGTGTGTTGAAGTAGGTGTTAATCCATGCATCAGTTCAATGTAGTCGGGCTCCTGCAGAGATTCCAAATTACAATGCGACCGCACAGGGTTTATAGACAACTCTCATGCTGGGAATGAGATGGTCTGAGTGAATGCCAGGAAGAAGGTACACATACAATACAGAAGCAGGCTTGGGCACAAAACTTCCATAACATTTTTGTACACGAGTTTTGGTGTGTTAAAACAAACTGAAATGCTTAACATATAAATCAGCTCAATCACTGGAAAAAGTGCACAGGTACCTTGGAATGTGTACCAGATGATGGATGGAAGTACAGGGTTCGAATTGTGTCTCTACTTCTTACGTGCCATCTGAGCTCTGGACGAGCGCCAAACCTCTCTGAGCTTCATAGGAGGCTGTGGTAACACCCACTTCACAGGAGGGCTTATAGGATGGAATGACATTACAAATCAGCAGTCTCCTAAAACCCACTGTGAGTTATCCAGGCATTCTGTGAGGCACCCGAGATACAAAATGATAAGATGTGATTCCTGTCTTGAATTTCAAGTATTTTGTTTTTTCTTTAATTTCTTAAGCATCTTCTCTCATTGTCATAAGACCTCAAGGGACAATAATCTTATTTTTACCAAACTGATGCAACCACTGAGAGATATATGACTATTTGCTTAAAGTCAAATACAACAGATACTCCATAGAGATCACGTGGTCCTGATACCCAACTGACAGTTCCAAGCCAAGGAAGACAGGTCCTCCCTTATCACATGCCACAAAACTGATTACAGATTTACACACCCACCTAAGAGTGACTGGAAAATTGTCAAGGTAAATAACTGAAACACATCCAGAAGAGATAGACACACAGTAGGTTCTTAGAGCAACAGCATAAGGATTCATGAGAAATATATATTTCCATAAGTATCTGTTTAACTTGATTTGGGCAGTTCAAAGGATATCTTTGTAATATCAAAGGATTTAAACTGTAATATTAACTACCTCACATCTAGATATTATTGTGTCATATGGAGTGACTGCTTAGTGGTGCAGCTTTAAAATGTTTTATTGTGCAAAAGGAAAAAAAATGGCATTTTATAATATTGTTTTGTTAGTTTTAATACATCATTGGAAACAATCTTTTATTTTGCTTGAGTTTTTCTAGTAAAATGTCAGAGGTAAACAACAATTGGTTCTTCCCCTGTTTCTTTGATTATTGTTCTTTTGTTGGGACCTTACTTTGCTAGTCATATCACAAGTAAGGTCATGATTGTGCTCATGAATATGCATAATTATAGAGCCTACACCAGCTTGCATAGTATATAAAACCTGGAATTGAAATTCCAATCAGATGTGTTATGGTACTGTGAAGCATCAAAACCAAGAAAAAAGGGTCTCAAGTCTTTAAAAACATATTTAATTTGATCCAGGCATCTCCTAAAAACTGTGCAAAGACATCTTTTACTTTCCACAAAAATAGGTATTAATATCCTTTCCTCTGTCTTTTTCTCTCTCTCTCTCCCTCCCTCCATTTCTTCCTAGTTCCTCTCCTTTCCTGTCTTCATTCTTTCCTTTTTTCCCTTTCTTTCATTCAACATTTCTTTTCATTTCCTTTCTTTCAGCTCAACATATCGAGAGTGGGGTGACCAACTGTCTGAGATAGAATGGATTCCGAGGATGTGAAGTTTTCACTGATAACCCTCAGAAATTTCCAAGCAAAGAAGAATGAGGTGGTTTCTTAATTGACCTAGAGTAGCTCCTAGCCTGATCTGTTCAGGTACTATCCCCAGTGCCAGGCATTTAGTAATAAATAAAGCAGATTCCTTCTCATGCTGCATATTTCCCAATGAAGAGAGACCAAAAATTAATTCTGACAAAGCAAGTAAGTGTTAGGAAGAAGAATGAAACAGGATAAGAGAGGAAGTGATGGGTAAGGCAAGAAGAGGACTCGTTTTATTTCTGGTAGTCTAATAAAAACTTTTGGGTTAGGTGACATTTCAACAAGGTGGAAGGAAATAAGCGAGGACTGCAGAGGCAATGAGGACTCCAGAAATAGGAAAGGCCCTAGGGCAGGAGTCTGTGGAAGGGTGGAAGGAACAGAAGACCAGTGTGGCTGGAATGGAGTCAGAGGACGCAGGGAGTCAGAGATGGGGGACTGGCTGGGACATCTACAAGAAGGTGAGCTTTTACTCTGAGTCTGGTGAGAAGCTACTGGAGGAGTATCCGAGTTTATAAGAAAGGTTGTGGCTTCTGTGTAGAAAATAAACCATAGGGAAAGGGTTAGAAGGAAGACTAGTTAGGAAGTTCTTGCCATAGTCCCTCTATTATTGGGATGTTTTGAGTATGAGTTGTTCTTTACCTTCTAATTATTAAGCCATGCCCCTTTGAAAGCTACTTTATATATCAAGCCAGACTGAGACAGATGGATGGATGGATGGATGAATAGATAAATACATAGATATAGCACATCACTATTTTGGTTCAGAATCAGGGAGATACTGCTGTTTGGAATTTAACCTTTAGGGATCTCGATGGTACCTGTCATTTACTATTACCTCATTCCTATTCTGTCCATGAGAGAGACAGACTATCCAAAGAAGTCATCTTTTCTTGAAAAACAAAGTTATTTATTAGCCAAACATAAACATGAACTCACTTGACTAGTTTCTAAGTATGTCACAATTCCAAACTCTCACTTAGAACAAAAACTGAAATAAAATAAAAATACAATGCTGATCAAAATAGAAACACTTTCACAAGAAAATCTTTTTTAAAAAGACTTTTCACAGTCCAATGGGAGAGAAAACGATTATGATTTAATGGGCTCTTTTCCTCTTCATTCCTTTGTTCACACCCATATATTGTTCCAGAGGCATCCATTTGCTCCAGAGAGAATTAAGATTTTTCTTAGGGCAGGATTGCAAAAATCAGAGGAAAGATGAGACGGATATTCATATCTTTGGAACAGGTGGCAAATCAATATATATATATATATTTTTTACTTTATGTTATTTTATAATACTGTATTGGTTTTGCCATACATCAATATGAATCCGCCACGGGTGTACACGTGTTCCCAATCCTGAACCCCTCTCCCACCTCCCTCCCCATACCATCTCTCTGGGTCATCCTAGTACACCAGCCCTAAGCATCCTGTATCCTGCATCAAACCTGGACTGGCAATTCGTTTCATATATGATATTATACATGTTTCAATGCCATTCTCCCAAATCATCCCACCCTCTCCCTCTCCCACAGAGTCCAAAAGACTGTTCTATACATCTGTGTCTCTTTTGCTGTCTTGCATACAGGGTTATCGTTACCATCTTTCTAAATTCCATATATATGTGTTAGTATACTGTATTGGTGTTTTTCTTTCTGGCTTACTTCACTCTGTATAATAGGCTCCAGTTTCATCCACCTCATTAGAACTGATTCAAATGTATTCTTTTTAATGGCTGAGTAATACTCCATT